>JAVJAQ010001895.1:0-383225 GCA_032362365.1 Zygogramma bicolorata | reverse complement strand
AAGGCACTGCATCACACATCTGAGGTAATTTTCAGTTTTATTCCTAAGCAGATTTCCGAGTTCCTCTCAATTATCGTTATTCCATTTTACATATCAATGTCTTGAAATCCAATCTTATGCCAATGAAATTTAATTTAAAAATTAATTCGATTCATTTCAATAATCTTAAATTAACTTTCATAATAATTACGCCCAATATCGGCACAAATTAGAACTGGTTCGATTTCTTCCAAAAGTCGAGACAATTGACGATAGGAACCATTGTTGAAATAAGTGACTGACTGCTAATAATAAAAGTAAACCAATCTAGGATGAAAATTTGTGAGTCCTTTCGAACGAGGTATCACGAGACTCCCTCGTCCAACTGAAAAAAAAGGCGGTAGCGCCCTTTCCGAAACTATTGACATCGATTCCCCCCTCAAAAAGTACTGAGAGTGATGCATTTTTACGTAAGTTTTGTCAGACCACGATCCCTTTTTTCGTTTGAAAATTGATACTGGAAAGTTGATTGCATAAAAATTAGTTATAAATTTCATTATACATATTTTTTTGATTATAGGTTTAGAGTCGAACTTCGCAGTAACATTCAAAATTTCTTGAATATGAATTAAAACCAAATTGCTGATGTAAAGAAGAAACCATTGAAGTTCAGTTTGAAAGACAAATTGCGGCAGATGCTGAGACCCATCAAATTTCAGTATCTCTTCCATTTGGAAGATTCCTGAGATTATGAATAAAATGAAGGGAATTATCAAATGAGTCTGTCATTTTCAATTACTCATACTCTTAATTATGTTTGACCTTTTTGATGCTCACTTCCTTGGGTGAATATCTTATTGACGCAAAAGTTTGTTTTATATAACCTGACAGCATCTTTGGTCATATGTGCGGTTTTGCCTGTATGTTCATGATATGAAGTTTTATGAAATGTGCTCCTAGGGATATAATCGAGCTAAAACTCAACTTATCGTATTTACAAACAATCATGCTCAAGTTCCATAAGTGCCTTTGCCTTCTATGCATCTCATCTGTGACTTAGTTTATTTGTAATTGTTCTTCTGTATCTAGTTATTTTCAGTAAATGAAGACTTTCACAGCTGCTATTTGAATTGATAGCGGCTTTCGTTAGCGGTGGTCTGCAGGTTTTTGTGCCTCACCTTGCGCCTACATCTGCGGTAGATATTGTCAAAGGCTTGGCGTTCATTGATACTGGACTTGGAGAGTTTTTCTGACTGACTTTCTGCCTATAACTGCAGTAGATATTGTATATTTTGAAGTGCACTCCAGAATATACTAACTCTCCCAATGATTAATGAGGAGATTTCTTCGAAAGTTTAGTTAGGTCTCAAGTCCAGTATCAGTGGACGCAGCGGAGTATTTAAGGACAACTTCATCGCCTTTGACGATGTCTACCGCTGTTATAGGCGGAAAGTCAGGCCCAAAAACCTGCAGATCATGGCTAACGAACCCGAAAACTGCTATCAATATAATTATTTTAAATATGTGCTAGACGTGATTTCCCCTATCCATTTCTGACGATGACTAAGCAGAACTTATTAGACTATAAGAATCACCGAGCATAATATCCTTGTATTCATCCATTGCTGAAATCATTTAGCGAACGCTAACAAATGGATCCAGTTCATTAGACATTGACCCAGACGAAGTACCTATTTCCTTCTCTCGTGAACAGACGAAAGTTTACTAGACGTCAATTAAAATAAAATAGTTGCACAAGAAATCGAAACGACAAGTTGAGCATCACAACTGCCATTGTTTGTTATTGAACGGGTTACGAGTTCAGGAAACTAAACCACCCGCACAGAAAACATACTCTTCAAGAAAATGATGTCTGCAATATCAGAAAGGATTCTTGATCGACCCCCAAAGACGTTGGAAAGAACAAAGTTCACATGATTGAGAAATATGAGGAATCAGTGGCGTCCTCAACTTTATCACTAGGTGTTTCGGTGTCGTAATGGTACTGAAAATAAAAACTGGACTGAGCCGAGGAAATGAGACTTATGGTTTTCAGAAATTTTTATTTTCTCTCATGTAGATGAAAAAATTTCAACTGGAGTTGATTGATTTCCAATACCCACAAAATATTTGTTTCATAGTTTTCTGGATCTCTCACCTACCACAATCTAAAAAAATAAGTATTTATATTGAAATCTACACAAGTGTAGAAAGGGCAGATTTTTGAAGTAAACCGAATAGTAGCTGCGTCTTTTGAAAAACAGTTTCTTCTCATTAGAACAAGTTCAATTAGTCAGCAACTTCTCGAAGCATGACGGACCAAAATTACACGTATTGGGGAGTTTTGGGGATTCATCGCGTTTATTAAGATAATTTTGACGTTTTATGATTTCGATGGATTCACGGGTAACCTTGGTTTGGAGCATTTTGGTTGTCGCAATGGTTTTGGTATTTTTGAAATCTATTTTGTGGCCTGTTTCTTAATGATGTTGAAATAATGCTGAGTTTGTGTCAGAGTTACGGACTGTTAGTGTTCATATGCTCTACAGGACACTCGTGTCGGTTGGTCTGGCCTAAGATGTCTATATACTGGTGTTTCTAACCTGTGGACAAGGCGTGGTAGTTCATCAGCGGCCATGAGGGAGCGCTGGTAATCGAAAATTTCTATTAATTTTCGTGATCACAAGACCCATGGAACACGCTGTTGCCAATTCTGATGTTTTTGTAAAAGGATAGATAATTTATCGGGACTGGATATGTGAGGTTATTGAAAACACCAAAACGCGCCAAATTTGTGTTTGACTTTATGCGTTATTTATTCCATGTAGTTTGAAAATAATTTCTGAGTTGGAATAAATTTGCATTGTGTTTTTACTGATCTGGACCAGAATTTGCAACGACATGGCCACTTGGCAACACAGGACTGTCATCTCCACTGCAAGAGTGCCGGTACCTGACGGATTTTTTGCAGTACTACTACGCCTACATCATCAAAGTTTTCATCAAGTTGGCCATATCGGTCATCTGATTTGCTGACAACCTCTTATATGGAGTAAACACACCAGTATATAGCCACCTTAGTCTGGCCGATATATGTTCTGGGACAGTTGGAGCATGGTATTTCATATATTCCTTGGATATATGAAATACCATCCTCCAGTCTTCCTAATTGTCATTTGTGAAATGTTTCTTAACTGTCATATGTTATGTATATATTTGTTGCTGACTAATTGGACTTGTTCTTTCCAGAAGGAACTGTTTTTCAATAGACGCAGCAACTTTTCGGGGTAGATTAAAAATCTGCCGTTCTACACTTGTATGGATTCCAATATTAGTTCTCGATTCTTCAAATTGTGGTATGTTAGAACACAGAAAATTACGGAACGAATATTGATCCTCCACAAACTAATGACGTTGAAACAGTACCCACATAATAATTCAGCTTTATTTGTTCGAATTACGTTGTTATATTATTGTTTTCAATAAGTTGAGGGTCTGCTATGGAGTTCTGTTTTTATAAAGATAACTGCCTTTTTTGGAAAATATAATTCTCCCGAAATACTCATTCGGATGATACTTTTGGTTTATCTTTAAAATTGTTGGGGTTGTGTGGCGAAATGCTGATGAAAGTAACAAGAAACACATTCAGCCAAATGGTTTATCTGAATTTTTCGACTGATATCAAGATTACTTAACTAGTGCATAGAATAGTTATATCATTCATTGATGCAGAGCACAATCCAAACACCAGTTAAGTGTTCAACAATTGGATCTTTTCAATAATGGGTATCATGACAGTCACATGAACTGTTAAATACTGTCTGACAATCATTGTTTTGTGGTGGATGTATCTTTTCTTCACAGTTTTCTTTAGTTGTTATCCAACCACTAACTGAAATAATTAAGATTAACAGTGACCGCGTTCATTAAAAACAGTTCTTTCTGAATAATATACGTCCTATTAGCTAGCAGCTACCTCTTTAATTCAAATTTGTCAAAAAGTACAATACAACTGAAATTTATGAATATTCTCATCTCTGTTAACGTTTGGGAAACCCAATCACTCAGAAAAGTACCCGATATTTATCTTTTTTTTTTCAACCTATCAGTATCTCAGACTTATCAACTGTATAACAACCGAAAATAAACTATATTAAACGTCAGACATCCAGCGATTCCCTTTCTATCGTTACAAAAAATATCAGATATTCAAGAAATACCATAAAAGAGATTCCAAAGGTAGATGAAGATAGTAACCCGAGATATTATAAATGCCTGTGAAACTGTCTCTAAAATCCACTAATCTTTTCTAAGATGACACACGTCATAATTGATGTATTACGAAACGAGGGTGCAGCTGGAAACACCGGTCACTTGATATCATTCAATGCCCTCGTCAACTTTAAACCGGGTGTGTTTAATAAATAATTGTGCGAGAAATTCTAAAGATAGTTCCCATAACGGTTCGAAAACTACAAACTTGATGGGAATCGAAGACGAAGGTTTCGATGAAGTCATTGGTATGATCTTGTGACCAGTTTTTTCTTTAGATATGATACTTTCGGTCATAATTGCCCGAGTGCATAAAAATTACCAATAATTCTGCAAGAAAGCGTGATATCTAAAAATTGCAAGTTTATTTTCATATTTTGGCGAAAGTGTCCGAGTCCGAAGGACTCTTTTACAAAATATGATAATAACCGAAAGCAATTTGTATAAGATATCACGCTTGAATGCAAAATTATCTGGTCATTTTTATGCACGAATGTAATTCATTGGGATATTTCACGAATAAAGGAATTCTCAAGGAAATGTTATTTTTTGTTCATTTATACTTTCCTCTATAGATTGTATGGAGTACTCACCTGAACGCGAAATGTTTTTCTATTTTTGAAGTCTATCTGACATTTATTTGTGTTGTTCACTGACGTCTAGCGATACGGTTACAAATGTGTTGTTATGGTGACTTGATACAATGCAATTACCGGTGTGAGTTTTCGATAATTGCATTGCTCTTAAGGGACATTTTATATATGAGGGAAATATTCGATGTATCATTCGTTATGGACATAGAAGTTATGCATTCCAGATTCTAATATCGAATATAAATTATCTCCATTTGAACTTTCATTAGTTTATATTTATTTTTTGTTTTATAGTATAAACTTCATCACAAAATTACCAAGATACATATCATCACGCCCTACCTGATTGTTTATGAATAAATACTAGTTATTTGACAAAAAAGTGCGGGAAGTAGTACTTTTCTGCTTATTTTTCGTTTTGAACTATTATTTTCCATTTGGATTACTTTCACTCTATATTTTTCATTTGTTTTTGATTTATGTTATTTCTTTTTTCCTTTTTGATAATAATATGATAATTCTCAGTACAATGCTTACATATTGCAGGGTTTAATTGCTACGCATGAATGGCAATCATGACAGAAATTGCTCTACCATCCACCAGAAAATAATATATAATTCTTGATTTAGAAATAATGTACAATGTGTTGATCGAAATTTTATACATTGATTGAACTGGTCTAGGTACATACATTGTGTTGAACAGTAGTGAATATATTATGCAGGTCTGTTGTGAAGAGCAAAAATTTCACAATATATTGGAGTTGAACAAGTGTTGCTTGAAATGTTTCTTGATTTTACGTATTAGTAGTATCCTAAAATCATTTGAATACCGTTTATACGGGGTGTGAGACGATCATGGTACACCCCCATACTCCCGTTACTTTTGAAGGTAATTCATTCAAATTTGAGATATCCCATATACATAATAAGTAGCACTTTTTGACCTTCAAATAATTCTTTTTGTACTTCCGGTTTCACCGGAAGTAATATCGACATTCCATTTTCAAGAAGAAACCCCTTATATTATAACATTTTGGAAATTTCTATAACTCTGTGAATCCAATGATACTAAATGAGTGACATTTCTAACCTCAAAATTTTTTATCATTAATTTTGAGGTAAAACTAATTTTTTTTTCAAATGGAACCATATTGGTACAGCCGACAAACACAAGAAAATTGTTCTAATTTAATGCTAAGGAGTTGAAACGATGACTTTGAAATACAAAAATGAATAAGAAACATAACAAAAAATTTTCGAAAAGGTCTCCTTGGTCTTGGACAGTGAGAGTTTGAGACTTTGGTCGTCTCCCAGCAGATGGCGTTGCCTCTTGGAGGTTTACACCATCTGCACAAGTTTCAGAGGTTTACTTCCTAAGGAGTAGATAGTTTCGAAATGTTTGTGTTCACAGTCCAACCACCCACATAGCAATCAGAAGCATATTCATAACTCGAGCACATGCTGAGGATATGTTTCAACTCATATTCCCCAAATAATATCCCTAGTATATTCCCAGCATAAGTACTTTACTGCTATAATGTTCTTTTCATCATATCTGTCTAGGAATATTGTAGCATATTCTAGGGATCTTGGGACACATTCCCGTAAATACTTCAAAGAATATTTGTTTTAAAAAATACGTACATAACAATTCAACATCTACATTTTTGTGAACTAACCACTCAAATCAACCCCGTAACCTTACTTTTTAGAATCTATTATATTACATTCTAATACATTTTCAACTTAACATTTAGTACAAACTGGCTAGGTTGAAATCCCAACTGTTGGTACTTCGTTAAAATCTTCCTGGCAGCACTGCATGCATGCGTGCGGCGTGCGTAGCAAGTGGCAAGTCGCAAGCTAAGCTTCTATTTTCCAAGCTTCTTGTTCTTTGTTCTTGTTGAAATTGAATGTTATTTACAATCAGTTAACCAGTTAAATTGTTTATTTTCAAAGAAGACATTTTATCAGTGTGTGTTCAGTGTTCTCTATTGTGGATTGTGCATATTCGATACCGATAGTGAAGTGTGGGGAAGTTATCGAAAGAAAAGTAAGGTTAGGTTAAGCTTTCTTCACGGCTCTTTTTATTCATAGAATAATATCTTGTATATCTATTTTAGATGCTGTTCAATGTAATAAGAGAACACAAAATGCCTGTGAAGATGAAACTATCCAAGAAATAAAGAGATGGTTAGCTAAAGCTAAAGAACGGGTTGAAAATGAATTAAAGAAAACTGAGATGAGGTGAGTTTTGAATTTTGGAACCTACCACTGTCCCAGTATACCTACATGTTCTAATGGAATATCTCATAAACCAGAAGTGATTTCCGATATTTAGATTGCTCAAAGAAATATGTATAATTATCTAGGTAAAATTCTATTTATCGGGCGCCACCTGTTTTTTGAAAAATTTTTGGTGGAACTTACGTATTTCGGTCTCCTGAACAAAAAATTCTTATGAAAATTTTGGCGGTCTCAACTAGTTTCGGAGATACGGCCCCCCAAAGACAGGAAAACGGGGTTGACGCTTATGTTTGTTTTTCAGCCAATTCCGCTCGAAATTCCTCCTTCTTTATATCAGCACAATATACACATTCTGTTCCACCTTCTTCATCACTTTTCAACCGAATTAAAAGCATTTTTCGCTACAAGATTGAAAAATATATCCTGATAGGAAAGTGAGGTTAACAAAACAGTCGAACGCGCAAGGCATCGCCGATGCGAGTTCCACAGTTATGTTGTTAACCTCACTTTCCTATCAGGATATATTTTTCAATCTTGTAGCGAAAAATGCTTTTAATTCGGTTGAAAAGTGATGAAGAAGGTGGAACAGAATGTGTATATTGTGCTGATATAAAGAAGGAGGAATTTCGAGCGGAATTGGCTGAAAAACAAACATAAGCGTCAACCCCGTTTTCCTGTCTTTGGGGGGCCGTATCTCCGAAACTAGTTGAGACCGCCAAAATTTTCATAAGAATTTTTTGTTCAGGAGACCGAAATACGTAAGTTCCACCAAAAATTTTTCAAAAAACAGGTGGCGCCCGATAAATAGAATTTTACCATTATCTATATTGATTATTCAGAATTTTAAATTTTTATTTTTTCAAATAAATGAAATATTCCATTGTAACATGTATACCGGGACAACCGGTATATTGTTCTAATCCATTATATTTTTAGGTCCCAAAATCAGCAGCGTTCCCAGGACACTGAAATAGGGTAAAAAACAATAACATGTGAATAAGAATTTCTTAGTTTCTCATAAATGTTTTAAAAGTATTTGATGTCTTTTGTTTGAAGATAATCAAGGATGGCATTCATGCTTCAGAAAATGCCAAGAAACTAACTACTAGAACCTTTAAGGATAATGATGTTGCATCTCCTAAAATATACCAAAATATATATTCATCTTGGACATATCCAGTTTGCACATATAGGGTATATTGAGCACATATATAGCATATGCTATGTTGGTGATATAGGTATATTCTGAGGATATTTGAATATATTCAGGGTATATATTTCAATCATATACGTAGCATATACTACTTGTGGCCAAAAAAATATACCTAAGTTGCATATTCTCAGCATATAGTAACCATATTCTGTGTATATGCTAGGGATATAATCTCAATATTCTTATGCGTTTAGGAATATGTTTAGCACATACTTGGTATATAATTTTGCTATGTGGTCAAGTGTCACTGATGAGACCTGGTAGGTCGAAACAGCTGTCTGGCATTGGATTTGTGAATGCAATCATTTCGAACAGGAATTCTGATTTCTGTGAAGGGATGCAGCTTTCTGCAAGTTGACCGAAGTCGATTCCGCGGCGGGCTATTTGTTGCGACTTCGTCGTACGATGGCCCGCTGTAAGAGGTCTCCTCTGTCTTGGACAGTGAGAGTTTGAGACTTTGGTCGTCTCCCAGCAGATGGCGTTGCCTCTTGGAGGTTTACACCATCTGCATCAGTTCCTTCGTCAAAGACAACGTTTTCTTCGGGATCATGTTTAGGCTCTCTTTGAAAGAGACTTTCAAGACGGTTGAATAGTTATTTGTTTTACTTGACGGCAAAGTATTAGATTGACTGCCCAGCGTAGCGAGACTAGGAATTCAGCTAGGGCAGTCTATCTACTTTGCTGCCGAGTAGAACATATAATTTTCTCTCCGATTGCTTATAATGATATATGTAGGATATTTTATTTGCAATCATTACAATTCTCATAATCTTTCAATATTTACTGTAGTGATAAATTGAAACAAAATTTGATATAAATCGCAAGTGTTGGAATGGTTGGTCGCTATGGAAATATATATATATATGTTAATCGTTATTATAGTTTGATAACATTATGGACAGTGATAGCGACTTAGCAGTACTTACTTCTCTAGACACATTTGGATCAGTAGATTATAACTTTTGCTGCCTAGACAGGGAAAGTAATACTTTGATGATTGATTTTTTTCTGCAAAAATAATATTTGCTGTCAATTTGAGAAAAATAATTTTTTCTCTGCACATTGTCTATCAGAATATCGGTCGGCATAAGGGTTCCTAGCCGCAACGGCATTTTTTCTACATTCACGATAAATAATTATTCCCACATTTTCAGCTATTTTATAAATTATTGTGAGGCATTTTCAATAAAAATAAGAACAAATGTAAAGGCTTTTCAAATACACAATAAAAACACCGATAAACCAAGAAATTTTGTTAATCTGAAGGAATAATCCCATTGTTTTCAAAACCTCCTTGATAACTTCTCAACACCAAATTGGAACAGAATAATTGTATTTTCTTATTTTTGAGCTGTAATTTTGATTGTATTTATCGCACAGTTTATTACCAGGAACGAATGAATTCCTTATTAATAGTACCAATATATGGTACCACGGTTGGAAAAATTGTACCACCAAGGTACACTGAAATGGAAAAGTAAAAATTATATTATCAAAAATTTTCAGGTGTGAAATGTCATTTATGTGGTGTCATTGGGGTCGGAAAATTATGCAGCTTTCAAAAATTTAATAATATACAAATCAATGTGGTATCACTTTTGGCAAAACAGGATGTGAATAAAAAATTATTATCATATCACAACGTGCCGCTTATTATGTAATAGGATTTACCAAATTTCAATCAATTAACTTCAAAACTAACGGAGATATGGGGAGTATACCATAATCCTGTAACACCCGGTATATGCAGGTGACATTATATGAGAACGAATCTCGGAATAGGGCGGTCTTGTATTTGGGTGCTGTCAAATTCTAAATTTCAAATTCGAATCATGTACATCATTCCTGAAAGACAATCCCCTGCCTAACTGGGCTGTGAACTACATCTGCATAGTTGGCATGCGTTAGAACTTATGTATCAAATATATTGCTTCGCAGTTTTTTCTCAGTAAATGTCTACTAGAATATCTTTTTCAAATTCATATACCGTTTCTTCAATATGTGTGAAATATGCGTTGGAATCGCAGTCTATTATCAAGATAAATTCTCAAATTTTCTATTGTTTCTTTCATGGGTTATTGAACACCTTCAATGGAAACGTTCACTATGTTAAATCACCGGTTAAGTGTTCCAGCTCTTCCAAATAATATAACAAATGATTTGGAAGCATTCACAGCAAGACACCGGATAATTCAGGTTATGGTTCATCTCTTCAAAAGCTAGGGTGGTGCCAAGTTCTTCGAAATCTATGTTCAGCTGAGTGTCGTCCGCATAACAGTGCATAGTGGTGAGGTTTAACGTCTTTGTGAACTCAGAAGTATACAAGACGAGACGGAGAGGGTCCAAAATGGATCTTCGAGGAACATCATTCTTTATTTCGATGAATGAAGATTTTTTATTTTCCAGTACCACACACTGAGAGCGATTCGGGAGATAATCTCGGAGCCGTGATATTGCAATTTCAGTAAAACCGAGATGATTGAGAATAGCTAGTAGAAGTACATAATTGATTCGATCGAAAGCCTTGGAGTAGTAATTAAATCAATGCGAAATATTGGGTATTATAAGGGGGCAATAGAGAAGTAACATTTCGAAACTTATCGTATCTGGTCCGACAGCATTAAATTTGATACTCAAAATGCTTCTGTATAGTTCATGATCACTATTTTTACTGAACAAAAACTAAAGTCAATAATCTTGTTATTTGTGAGTGATCTTATCGTTTCAAAGTTCCTATCTGAAATACTCCCAAAATAGTTGCTCATATCTTGTACATTTGATAGATGTTCTGGAATCGATTTGTTAATTTTTTTATTGTATATGTTCATATTGGATAGTTCTTTCCATAGTTGATTGCTTTTCCTCGATTGAACCTAGCCACATAATTGATTCGAGGAGCTTTTCACTTTTATACATTTCGACAATCACACCTATTCAGATATTGCTATATTTGAATCGAGCAACTTAAGTTGATAAAACGATTTCTCCTTCAGGAATTGAGGTTACAATATTCAACACAAACGAAATGATCATCGAGACCAGCCTTTATGATTTAACTGTTATTCGAATACCACTAGACTCACTAGGAACCTGTGTCAGATTCTAATTGCAGTCAAAGAAATGTTGGAGTGTAGGTACCAATTACAATTTTTCCGAATTCATCGTGAAACGGATCCAACTACTGTTGTTTGACACCAGCAGACTTCTTGAAATACCCTCTCGTATAAAATATTGCGATCAGCCACCGTAAAGCTGCTATTAATACCTCGAGCCGAGTTCTGAAAAACAATACGGACACACCTGTTCGTGGCCGAGTTGAGAGGTAAACTCAAGTTAACAGTTTGAGTTGATTTTAATAACAGGAAAGGAGGTGGACTTCGGCGTCAAACCTATAATCATGAAACACTTAACTCAAATTTGGTACTGCCTTTTTTTACTATATGACAAATTAATATAACATTAACGCTTTGTGCGGAACACGGCAATTGTGAATGAGAGGCTGGGCATGTTCTTTGATGTTTAATATCTTCGTCAGTTGAAACGAAACTGGTCGGTTTTTGACTGCTTGTTTAGAAAACTAGACGTGTCATGTTTTAGTGGAATTCTTAAAAGGAATCGATTTCAGAGAGGTTAATTTGAGTAGTTTCTATACTAGAACCAGAAAGGTTTCTGAGAATGTTACTATTTGGAATTGAAAAAACTGTTAAATTCGATAATGTGTAAATATACTGGGTGTCCCATTTGAAATGCTACATTTTTTTCATATGCAGATTCACACGAAAGGGAAGCCCTGTAATAAATAAATAAATAATTCCTGAGCAAGAGAGGTTCGACAGGTTTCCAAATTCACGACAAAGGGGTGGGAATTCTGTACTCATCGAGTCATCCGTGTAGATATTGCCAAGGGGGGAACGTTTGATAACAATTCGGAAGAGCATCGACCGTGAAAGTATCTATAGAAGAGAGACAAGTCTCCGACCCTTCTACGATGTTCCAATGAAGTGAGCGAAGAATCACCAACAAGACGAATTGCCTTTCTCTGAATGGAATCGATAAGCCTCAATGAATGTTTTGGTGCCGAACTCCACAAATGAGAACTGTATTCCATGACAGGTCGTATCTGAGCCTTGTCGATCATTAGAAGCTGACGAGAAGTGAAGTATTTCTTCGCACGAAATTGAAATCCAAGTTTCTGGGATCTCACATGGTTTTCCCATGAGAGATTATCACTGATCGTAATTCCTAGCATCGAGATACTTGATTTTGTAGGAATAGTTACTCCTAACATCTAAATATTTGATGATGATAGATCGGCTTTTTTTTGAGAAGAGACATGCCTGGGTTTTTGTTGCATTAAATTTCACCAAGTTCATGTTACCCCATTCCATTATTTTTGCCAAGTCGTAACGTGAATGTTTCTTTGAATTTTTGTTTCTCCAGCTGGTATGGAGACTCTGGAAGAGAAAGTGGTATGAAGAGTACTGTCGTCCGCAAAACTACGTATTGAACAAAATGTTTTCTCGAGCAAATCATTGATATGAAGCAGAAACAAAGTGGGCGCCAGAACTGAACCCTGTGGATCACCTGCATTTATTGGGAGAATATCAGATGATACTCCATCAACAACCACATACAGAGACCTATCAGACAGTCATTTCTTCAACAAAGTGAAAATGCTACGAAGACAAATTTTGAGCCAATAAATCCAGATTGTGTTATAGTAGGAACCACCACTGATGCAAGTAGAGATTAAAGAATTATAGTAACGAACTCGACTTGGTTTACACCCGTTATTCGGAAATTATTTTCAATTCGATGAAAAGTTTTCCTTTATATCAGTAGTAATCGCAAAAAGTAGAAAAAACTGCAAAACCTGACCCAACCCATTTCATTAACGATGAATAAAATACGCACCATTACATTTGATAGAAGTGACATATTTTAATTGCACTATCCCAGTGGAATGCGATCGAAATAATTTCATGCAACAAATGCAAAAATATATTCGTTGTACTTGGAATGTTTGTAGCATTTTGCGTTGCGTTCACTGAATGAATATTAGACGAATTCCATCTTGGTTCTGAAAATATTATGTATTTATCTCAGCCATGTCAAAATTGAAATTGATTTTGTTAGAAAAACATATTTAGAATACTCATGCTTGAATGTAGTTGACAATGTTTCTTGCTGAATGTAATGGGTCGTACTTCCATTGTCTACATTATTAACATTATATTATAAAAATACGAATCAAGAAAGGAAATCAAATCGAAACAAAAGGTTGAAATTGATTTTTTGGTCAATAATAAAATTGAGGTTTGATTGATCAAAGAAAATAATGTTGTTACAAAAAATGGAGAGATCGAATATGACATTGGTCAAAAAAATTAAATGAAGAAATAAATGAAATAATATTGTGACAAGAAAATTGAGATATCAAATGTGAAATATTGATCAATAAATTGTAAGTAATCTCTTCACTTAAAATTTATTTAATGCGTCGTTGTTGAGGATGAAGGCGGCTTCTTTGAGTTTACTCTTGAACCAGTGCTCCTCCTTGTGTATGACCTCGGCTTCAGATCATTAAATGCTGTGATCGTTCTTTCAAACATACTCCGCTAATCCTGATTTCGTTGTTTCACCTCGTTGTTTGTTTCTCTTGTGTTCGCCCATTCTCACTTCCAATGGTCTTCTGATTTCTCCGATGTAGGATTTGCCACACTCCATGGTATTCGGTAAACGCAGTTGTTGGTGTCGCTGTTTTCATTCGGTGATCGAATTCTTATGACCTGGCTGCGTATTGTGTTCCCTGATCGAAACCAGACTCTAACCGTTGTATTTCCCTCCTACCCTCTTGATCCTCTCTGAAAGACCTCTTACGTAGGGGATGGTATGAATTTGTGTCCTAGTATCTCTTTCGAGTCGTCCGGGCCAATGTCTGATCCACTAGCTTCGAGTAGCCGTTCTTCTGAAGATTCTTCCTTATGTTGTTCAGCTCCTTGTCGAGACTTTCTTTGGTGATGCATAGATTGATTGCTCGATCATTCAGGTATGGTCCAGTATGCGTTGGTTTCCTGTAGACTTATATATTTCCCATATATTTCTGGTCCACGTCCACGTCGAGAAACGGCAGTTTGCTCTGAGATTCTTTTTCATTGTGAACTTGATGGTGGGCCTCACACTGTTCAGATTTTCTAGAAAGGCGTCCAATTAATTCTGCATCTCCATCGAAACCAGCAATCGAAACGTCGTGAGAACACTCGATTTGAAACTTTGTTTCAACATTCATTCATACCATTTCATTAATCTCTTTATTTAATATTTCATATTCGATATCTCGATTATTTGTAGCAACATTATTTTCTTTGAATAATCAAACCTTAATTTTATTATACCAAAAAACTGACCTTTTGTTTCGATTTGATTTCCTTACTTGATATGTATTTTTATCCTTTCGTTCTTAGCAACAGGTTTCATTAGAGTTAATAATATAGACAATGGAAGTCCGAACCATTACCTAACCTAACCTAACCATTACCATTCAGAACACTCATGAGTAATGAATATGTACATACACCTTGAAATTGATTTATATTGAAAACTAGCTGACCCGGCCACGCATTGCTGTGGCTAAAGTTTTTGTTATATTACATTATAGTAAACAATCTAAGAGGAACAATAAGAGAACATCAGTCACGGAGTCCACTATGCTTTTTCACACAGATGGTATTTGTGAAAAAATATGGTGATCTCCTTATTTGACTTTCTACTACTATAACCCTTTAGTACAATGAAATTATTTACGAACAAAGACGAAAATGTTGATGTTGGTATACAAATTCACTGGATTGAGATTTGAAGGGGAAGTACGTTGAACACAATTAATTAAAATGTTCTTACACTTGATATTAAGCAGAAATCAATAGGTACAAAATAAAAATTTATCAGATTTATTATTTCCATTTAATTTTATAACAAATATAAGTATATTACAGTATAATACAGTAAATAACATGTGACGCTTAAACTCATGAATGAGGTAGGCAAGGCAGACAGTCTTAAACTTTTAAACATTAATATCTATTTTTTTGAATTATAAATAATACTATCAATTTCAATTCAATTTAACACCAATCGGTGCACAATGTTTTTGGTTAACCTGTCTTTAGCTAACACAAATAGATTCGACGGTTTCCCAACACGTGAACACGCAACATATAGTTGCCCATGAGAAAAACATGGTTTTTTTCAAATCTAAACCATTTGTGGTTGTGCATGACCTTCTGCTGTCCTGAGCCCAGATTCTATTTCACGAATTCGATTATCGAATTGTTTAGAATATGCGTATATTTTCGGTACAGCGCCATATACAGTCACAGTCTGAGCCACTCGACAATCGAATTCGTGAAATAGAATCTGGGGGCTGATTCTTTGAGCTGGATTTCTTGATTCAATTTGTTCTGCCAACTGATGGGCTCAGCAGCGCCATCTATTGATTACTTACTCAACCCAGTCGAAAGATATCGACATCTTGATTCAATTTGTTCTGCCAACTGATGGGCTCAGCAGCGCCATCTATTGATTATTTACTCAACCCAGTCGAAAGGTATCGACATCTGTTAGAATCATTTGGAGTTAACAGATAATTGTGACTGTCAAATAATAACAGACAAATACGCTGTCGAACGGGATAAAAAATATCCTATGTCTATCTCCTGGCTCTAAGCTACCTCCCTACCAATTTTCAGCCAAATCTGTTCTGCCGTTCTTGAGTTATAAGTGGTGTAACTAACACGACTTTCTTTTATATATATAAATATCCTATGTCCATCTCCTGGCTCTAAGCTACCTCCCTACCAATTTTCAGCCAAATCTGTTCTGCCGTTCTTGAGTTATAAGTGGTGTAACTAACACGACTTTCTTTTATATATATAGATATTCGTTAACTCGATGACAGTGGCGGATCCAGGATCAGGTCAAGGGGGGGTCTATAACTCAAAATTTATATATATATATATATATATATATATATATATATATATATATACAGAAAATTTTGAGCTACCGTATAGCAACAACTAGTCAAGATCCAAAAAAAAGGTGAAAGAGATTGACATGAGCAAAATTTGAAGGTGTAGCCAGGAGGTAAAGTAGGTTCGAAACTTAACTTTTTTTTAATCGAATCGAGTTGATTCAACCTCATCAACAGCATATTCTACTCATACATAGTATATTCAAATCGTTACCGGCATACACAATACTCATCACAAATGTAACAAGTCTAATTTTTCAAATACTGTGCCAAAAAGGATCCAGTGGCAGCACTGTCAGAAATTTCTCGAACTTTTCTTCGATAAGCCTGACAAGTGTCAATTTTCTTTGGATTTTCATCGAGAAAAATTGCAATTTGATAGTTAAAAAAAAAGCATTTTATTTTGAACCTACAACATGAAGAGGACTCTATTTTTATATTTTACTCGGCTTGATCCAGCGTCTGGACCGACTGAAACAGAAAAAAAAGGAAAAAACAATCGGTGAGTTCAAAAATTTCAAGCGAAATTTGTTTGTTTGGGTAACATTCAATCCAGATCTTGTTTGTACTATTTTTAATTCTTGAGAATATTTTTTTTTAGGAATTGGAGGATTATTGAATTGAATGAATTGATGAATTCAGTTGTTGAGAAATGAAAATTTACTAATGTTTGAATGTAGCCTGTAGCCTCTTAAGTTTTCAATGGAATGTAATAATAATAATTGAAGATCTTCAATCTTAAAGCAAAAAAATGTATTCTATTTTATTTTTTTGTCTTGCTCATGTGACATTTTTTCGTTCCCTAACAAAATTTGGAAATTAGGAGCCGATAAAATTTGAAAAAAATAGACTATGATTTTCGCAATGGGGGGGGGGGTCCGGACCTGAACCCCCCCCCTTGTGGATCCGCCACTGCTCGATGATAATTCAGAATTGATAATAAAAACAATCTCAATTTGGAATTGAGCGGTACACAGAATCTTGTGTACTCTTAGAGACCATTTTGAAACATACATATACATATACATATACACGTTTTTCTAGCTTTTCGAAAAAAAAACAAGACGCTCAAAATGCTCGAAAGATATTCAAAAAAACAATAGCATTAGATAAGCAGAGAATAATGAGTGCGAAGTACAAAGTATATAATGTTTCTTGAACCGAAAAAAACAATATACAAGATCGGCCCTACGATGTTTTCTTGAGGGACAACTATCCAATCCGGTCTCATTCATGATGTAGCAAGCGAAATTATGCATTATGCAACACTTCGATTAAGATCGGTGAGGAATGAGAGTGAAATAAATAATACATGAGTATGAAAAATATTCGAATCATTTTCATCCTTGAATGCCTCGCTAATGGTCAAACGATTTAGAAAAGGGTTCTCAGTACTTTGAAACACACCTATTTTGAACAAAACTGTACCTATGATTCCTATGAAGCTGAAATTATAATAGTGGCATTGGCTCGAGTTATTATTATCTTCACAATTAACTATCGAAAAATCAAACAGAAATAAAAGAACAAGTAATCTAATCGAGATAATTGAAATTAACAGTGTTTCAAAACCCAAAACTAACACCTTGAAATTATTAAAAAGGAATCGAGAACAGTTGTGATGAAATCTGTCTTGGAAACCACACTGAAATGAAATAGAAAGCAATCGTTGATCAAAAAATTAAAAGAAATTAGGCATGCAGGTATCAAACGAAAACAATAAAAAATATAGAATCGAACAGAGGTCAGAAGAAAAAATGTTGAAACTAAGTTTCAAGTTGAGTGTTTCTGATTTTATTCCCCTCATCTTTTGTTTTATATTACTGATTCCTGGATGTATTAGTATTTTCGTTCATTTCTGCTGATTTATATATCTTTTCGACAATTAAATTTTATCATCCATTATCAACCCCCCATTTCATTAACCGCGCTTAGATTTGTTGTTTTCTTTTGTTTTGGAATTTTGAAATTCGAATAAATATCACTTATGAAATTATCGACAATCATGTTCAACCTTTACTCACAGCTTTAGAAGAGCTTTTATAATCTCTTCTTTTGAATGTTTCTAACATAGGCTTTTTGTTTGAGAAATCCACTTCCATTTCCATGTTTTCTCTCCGTGGTTATTCACGCTTCAAATTGAAGACAGGAGTTACTTTTGGACATGATTCTCCTCATAATTCACATCTGAGAATCAATTTTTGGTCATTAGGTAATCATAACATGGTCAGATATTTCCCTATCATACGAGGTACTCTGAACTTCAATTACCCACTAGAACTCTCCAATTTCGTTTTTATCTGGTGTTGAGTAAACAAATGAACGCCGTACAATTACCAGCAATTACGATCCCGAAATATTCAGGTAATTCCGTAAGACTCAGCGGGCACCGGCTGAAAACAATTAGATTGCAGTTCATCGAGGAGCCGATATTTCAACAGATCCCATTCTTCCATGAATGTATATCATGCTTTGGTATTCGAAACATCATCAAAACACTGGCATTTCTCGACAAAAGCATGACAGAATGTGTGATTGTGTAAAGTAAGAATATTTCTCAAGCGACAATGATACCGCTTGTCCATAGATTTTATCATAAAAATTCTTCGGTGCATTGGGAAGATACTTGACATGTACGTACTATGGGGTCTTTCATAAATTAATGACCATTGGCAACTGATAAGAATAGGTATTTGAGACGGAATACGAAGTGATGTGTTTGTATAAAATGTACTGCATTACATTTTCAATGTCCAGAATAAGCATATGTTATTTTTTCAAAAGTCTAATGGAAAGATGTCCCTAGCTTCCCTTCTTCATTTAGAATTTGAAGTAGAAACGCTCGGACACATTAAGTTTGTTTTCGGATGGGACACATTGTACATACATTTTTCAAACTCTGCCTTTGAATTCCTAGTCACAACCCTAAAATTTCGAATTGAAAATGGGGTAGAGTGATATATTATGTGAAGAGGTCAAAAATTATTTTTCCAATGAAACCCTATTCATTGAAATTTACATTAACATTCAATGTAAAATCGGCGGTAAAATGATTTGTAGGTATATTTCCAATTTAGTTAGGAAGTTTGTCGATTCCTGATTCGTCAGTAATGTGAAACACAAACAGCAGAAACCCATCAGAACGAAATTTCAGCAATTAATTTCAACAAAATATATATTGTATGGAAGCTAGCGAATCACATTTTCAACGTTTAAACGTTTCAACAAATCAATTCAAACAACTTTTCCTTTTTTTCACAAAGCAATGCTACAAATAAAGAACATTGATCCCTACCACTAGTTATAAATGTTTTGATTCCTAATACCCAAAACTTATTTGTGTTTTTCTGATCAATACCGAAATGATTGGTTAAATGTTCTTAACACCGTTTTCACTTGTAATACCACTAGTGCTTGCAACTTCAACGAATTATTTGAGATTCATGTTTTAGCGTTTCAAATTTCGCCAAGATAGGCTTTGGAATACATCACAGATTGAAATATTGAATTGAAATTGCCTTGTTCTGTGACATTCAATTTAGGTTCAATTTAGTCTGCTAAATTGTTCTAGTGCCCTAATTGAACGTTCCATTTTGTTTACCTCTGCTCAAAGTGGGTAAGTGACCTGTTATGTCAAACAAATATGGTCTGCTCATGTCAAAAAATTTCCACTATAATTCGTTGTAGGTTACCCATGCGGGAAAAAATTTCCGATAAAATCCTCAAAAATACATGAGTTGCCATGGTAACGCTAAACAAAATGAGCATTTCATTGGTCAAAAACTGTTGGTGTGAAATTTTCGATTATAATTGCACGAGTGCATAAAAATTACCGATAATTTTGCAAGAAATCGTGATATCTAAAAATTGCAAGTTTATTTTCATATTTTGGCGAAAGTGCCCGAGTCCGAAGGACGAGGGATCTTTTACAAGATATGAAAATGACCGAATGCAATTTGTATAAGATATCACGCTTGAATGCAAAATTATCTGGTCATTTTTATGCACGAATGTAATTCATTGGAATATTTCACGAATAAAGAAATTCTCAAGGAAATGTTATTTTTTGTTCATTTATACTTTCCTCTATAGATTGTATGGAGCACTCACCAAAACGCGAAATGTTTTTCTATTTATGACGTCTATCTGACATTTATTTGTGTTGTTTACTGACGTCCAGCGATACGGTTTCAAATGTGTTGTTATGGTGACTTAATACAATGCAATTACCGCTGTAAGTTTTCGATAATTGCATTGCTTTTATGGGACATTTTATATATGAGGGAAATATTCGCATTAATCCCTCAATTAAATTTTAATGGGTATCATTAGAAAGATAATGTTGTGCCTTCTCACACTTTTCCCCCTTGTTAGACTAATAGCTATATATTTGATGTTGGAACCACATCTTGAGTGTTTATCGTCGGTGACAATACGTCATACATTTTGACGTTTGAGAAAGGAATCATATTCGAAGTTCAGAAATATTTTAAATCGACACTGTTTTCCTCTATTCTGGCTTTCAAAATAAAGATCTTCACTATTTGGCTTCTTGTTGAAACTTGTTGAAATAAACTGATAATATGTGCACACGTTTCACTAAAAAAATTGAAATATTAAGAATGACATAGTGAAATAAAACTGATTTAAATGGAGAATAATGAATCAATATGAACAAGTGATGGAACCAAGTTTTAAGTTGAGTGACTCTAGACGTCTCGATCACTAGTATCAGCTTAACCTGAAGAAGACTGATTTTTTCCATCTCATAAGTTTTCTTTTGAATTCAATTTGAAGAAGAAAAAACGTGTATATTCTTATAGGAACTGAGTCCGTCACATCTCTAATTTCTAGTCTTCACAGTTCGTTCAGACAATGCACTATAAACTTTTCATCAATTAATTAACTCTAGTCCAATCCTGCTCATGTTCAATTCCAAATAACAGAGACGAGAGCAAGCGCGAACTGATTTGTAATTTTTTCTACATACACGTCGGCGACATATCCATATGGTCAACGGTTGATCGGCTAGTTTGAGATTTTCTAAGAGGCAGCCGGTGGTGGCAACACACGCAGGTGATTGATCTGAGGTAGTCTTGAAATGTAGTTTGTGCATTATTTTCTGTGATCGGGGTCCATCGCCGACAGTGTCCGCCCATGACATGTTACATCGGGGCGCAGGCCGCAATGTGGCCTACTCGTTGCATAGGCGTACGTGAGGAATTTTGGGAAAGGGTAAGTTGTAGAGATGTCCATTAAAACTTATGCGAACGCAACAAAAAGAGCCTGTTACCAAAATACATGAGCTAACGAAATAATAGCAGCTGACCGCTGTGACTGAACGTTTTTTCAGACATTCTGCAAACTAGGGGGCAACTCCAGAAAAATATCAAATATTTATAAATGCCATATCAGGCGATTGTTTGATTATTCCGAAGAGTTATTCAATGGTACTTGAGCAGAATTTTACACGCCAATAAAGAAATCTCATGTTATCTCATGAAGTGACTTCTACTCAAAACACTCTTTCTTATGCATTTTTCGTGATAGATTGAAATATATCTGGGAATGTGTAACGAACCTGAATACATATTTTCTCCTACAACCAATCTGAAATTAGTTGTATAGATCAATTACCCTTATACCAAACTTATATTAATTGCACTCGACGCGAGTTTCGCTCACAAAGCTAGCATCTTCAGGAAAAGAAAGTGGTACTGAATCTGAAGACTACTGTGAGTTATTCATATACTTCACAATGTAATGTGCAAAAACTACCTGCAAAGGTTTTTCTTAATCTGTTCTGGACTTCGTATGTTAACTATTAATTATTCTAATTAATTTCTGAACAA
Source organism: Zygogramma bicolorata (assembly GCA_032362365.1). NCBI lineage: Eukaryota > Metazoa > Arthropoda > Insecta > Coleoptera > Chrysomelidae > Zygogramma > Zygogramma bicolorata. The sequence continues at coordinate 361,034 of JAVJAQ010001895.1, read as the reverse complement.
CTCAACTAACAAGAGGACCGAATGGGATACTCCCTCTGTCACAAATCATCACATTTTGCTACATCGAGTAGCCTTGTGTCATTCGCATAATTAATCAGTCTCAGATTACTTTTATTAATTCCATGATCATTTTCCAGAGAATGTTGGGCGTCAACGGACTTTTCTACCCTTTTTGTATCTCATTTGTTGATACTGTTCTTTGAAGCGGGTTTTTATAGATCGTCATCTCTGGCCATTTTACTTATTGTTGTTCTCACAACTGATTTCGTGAATTCCCACTTTTCTGTGTCTTCTTATTCATTCTTTAGAATACCAAGGAGCTGTTGTGAATCATAAGAAGTTTTACATCAATCCTTCATATTAACTTTATCCGATATCTGTTCAAGTCATCTAAAGTACTGAGGATCATAATTACTACAAACTCTTTACTACTCTCATCTTTTCGAGGAGTCTAAGCTTCACGAAGGTTTTCCCCAAATTCACATCTAAAATTCATCTGTGTTGATTCTGTTCACTTCAGCTACGTACCTAATCACTCTCTTTTCATTATCGTACTGTCTTGAACTCTTTCATCAATCTCATAGTCGAAAACCAATCCACATAAATATTTATTCGATTAAGCAACGTCTCAACCATATTTTTTAGAATACACAAGACATTTAAGAAAAATTTGACACCCTAGTAATGAATCGACTCTATTCATCAGTTACAACACGTATCACAATAAATAGGTATACTACTAATAACTTGAAGAATGGGAAGAGTGTAATCATAGGAGCTCTTTTTCGTTTCAACTTTTCTTGTAATAAAAAAGAATATCCTAACCAGACAAAAGTGAACACGAATGAGGCTTTGGAAATCAATCACGCAGGTGCCATTTTAAACTTTTTGAAAGTATTCGGGTTGAGATCTGAATGATAAACGTATTTTTTCACAGGGCCTTCCAATGAGAACTTCACTCCCCCCTGTACCTCAGCAACAGACGTATGATCGAAACTTTCGAAGAATATATCGATTTTTTATCTAGGACTGATGACCCCCTTGCGGTAACTCTGTAAGTGTTTCCGAAATCGGCTCAGTCGTCTCGATAAATTAAATGTTGAACATGTTATTAAAAAAAAAAACAGAAAATGTGCAATTTTTTTTTCTTCATTTAACGTCGGCCTATTTTCGCTACCAAGGCCAATCACCGCTGTGGTTACTTTCATTATTAAAATCGACAAAAAATTCCACAATAATTCAGTCGATTTTCAAAAACGTTTCCTACTTGATTCCAGATATTCGAGGTCAGTTGAGTTTTGATTAGCAGACGAAGTATCAACTTGTCTTAATATCATAGTTAACAGATTTTTGTAATGGTGTGAGGGAAAGAAGATATATAAATGATTCATGATCTATTTCGAATTTACGGCTGGAAGTGAAAGTTTTGAATGTACAGGCTGAGGAGGAAACCCAAAATATATAGATGAAACTTATACCCTATGAGCGGGTAAAACCTTATTGGAAAAGAATAACAAAGGTTGTTTTCAATTCGAAATGAAAGACAAGTTCAATACATATGGTGGGCATCTGCAAATGTATTTGGTGCTTGACTCGGTGCTTGAGGAAAATTCATCCAATAAATGGTGCATTTTGCCAGTTCATGCGTGAGGGCAATGATGCAATTTACAGTAACGAAGTTCAAAGCGTATAAGACGGAGTTTGTAATATAAAACTAAGTTAAACATATTTTTGCACGGGACAAGAATACATTTCAAATGCAAAGGTGAAGACTTTCTCACCAATGAAAAAAATCGAAATATGCTTGAGGAAACTTAGCAGAAGTATAACATTCTGTAAGTTCGCTGTATAATAATTTCACTACTCACTAAATAATCTTCAGAGTAAATTTACAATTTGAGTAGTACTGTTGTCAAGAAAACACTCAACTACTGTTGATACTTGAACCTTGATCACGGAACTGAAAATATTATTAGAATTGTATGAAATGATATTTGTTCAGGTGGTATCTGATGAGCTATTGAAAGTGTTTGAAACTTCTTACCATTCGTATCTGAATGATACTTGATTCATCGGTTGACACATTTTTGATTGACACTTGATTCAACAAAAATAACTATGAGTTGACTTCATCAATGCAGATATTATCAAATTATGTCCAGGAAAGTCTTTTTTCATGAATATACTTTCGAAGTTTCAGAAGGACTGTGAAACATTTTTGTCCTTCAGAAACATTATATTTATAGTTTTGATTCTTTTACAATTGACGAGTAAGTAATGATGATGATTAATCTTGTCGAGAGTGCTCTGCTACGATTTCAATGAAAAGTATATTTCTGTACGAAATACAAAAACTTTTTTTCAAGTTCCACGTGAGTTGTAGATCAAACTCAGAATTTGATATTTCAAGATGGAACCTACATCAATGTGAAGATTACAATCAAGTTAATACTCATTTTTCAAGCAAACATTTGCTTTGGTGTGATTAGTAGAAAAATACTCATTGAGATGATCCGTCATATTACAAGTACAAACTACAACTTCGTTCATCCCACTCTCTGGGTGGTGTGAATGAATATCAAGTTTACTTGCTGAGAGGGAAGTGAACAACATCAAACGTATAGCACAAGTTTGATTTAATCAATCGACTAATTTTTTCAAGTTGAAGCGTTGTTATTACCACTAATGTTCTAAGTTCAAACTACAACTGCCTAACAACACCCATAACGATTTCTCATCTCACATCGTTTTCTGTTATATTATCATGATCCGCTCCATCATTTTCCACCTTTTCCCACCAGGCCCTCGCCACTGGAACCGTACCTACTGTCTCATGTTTCGTGCAGCTAGATTTGATTAGATACAGGTTTTTATTGGCTTCATTAACTTACATGTGTGACACGGGTGGGTATTGTCATCTACACCGGACTGCCATCGTATAACAAACCCGCGTCTAGAACTACCTGATAGCGGATATTTCGGAGTTTTGTTCATGTTATGGCCCACCATTCGACTCGGCTGGGTTGCATTTGAATGGTTCGAATATATTCACCGATTTAATGATATCCTCTCGTCTGTATCGGGCATTTATGTGACTACAATTAGCGTTTGATGCATTTTAGTGGCAGGAATTTTAGTTAGTCATATGTTTTTCGAAATTGTTCTTTCCATCGCTTTTTATAAACCCATTCTGGTGTTGGTTGGAATGAATTCAGTTTACCATATTTGTTGTTTTATTCTTGTTTTTGGTGTTCAAGAAAGCTTTCTCTTTGTTTTCTCCAATATCTATGTGGAGCTCGGTGGAAAGGGAATATTCAAAAACATAAAACTACATTGTAGGAAATTTGATTTCTTCATGGTGGTACACTCAGAACAATGTCAACCAGATTCAACAGAAAAAAAGGTTCGAATAACAATTCACTCATTTCCTTTATAATAATATTTTAGTTGATTTCATTAAAAATGTGGCTTCGTTTGCGTATTCTCAGTATTCAAATACCACTTAACGTCTGGAGATATGCAGTATTCTCGGAGTTTTTCGGACTTCCTGGCCAATAAGAAGCATTTTCAAGATATATTCCGGGGTTATATCCCGAATGCTCCAAGTTTAATCGGTTAAAATACAAATACAAACACTGGTCACTTAAACACTTCCTGAAGACATACCATCTGATGAAATACGTAATCATGTTTATTTTCACAGCCCACGAAGGTCTCTACTTGTCGACTTCCAATACGAATAATCATTTATTCATTTCAGTGTTTTAATTAGCAAATTTGTTTATGGAAATGTAAATATATCAAATCCAGCAAACCACTTGACAGTAATAATTCTTCTTCTTATAATTTCGACTAATTGACCACATTATAGTTTTCAGAAGTGACACCCCAAATGTAAATAGTTTGTGCGTTATGTGATTCTGCTTTTATTTCATATTGTGTTTTCGGTGCAGATAACTGTTTTATGGAATTGAATCAAATGAAGCGTGTTCGAGTTGGTAACCGTGAAATAAAACGGAAATTATTTTTTTTAAATCTGAATTTCAATTTGGAGAGGACGGAAGTCTTCAAGTGCCCATTTCTGCCCTGGTAACGCTAAGAAGAACTCGTGTGGGTTACAGTAAAATAGTTTTGACTTACTTACCCAGAAGAATATAGAGTCCATTCATTTGAGAGTTCTGCCAGAATTCTACAACAAAGCATTTAATTCCACAGCAAAGCATTTAATTCCACAACAAAGCATTCAATTTCCACAATGAAGCATTCGATTCATAGCAGTCCAGGTTATTATAAAAGACTATTGACGAGTATTTAGACCTCATAAAGAATTGTTGAGATCTTGTGGAGAATTGGAGACCTTATAAAGTATTAATGGTGATAGTAGAGACCTTCCTGTCTGTGGAGATCTTCATTTAATATTTTTTTTTATTCACACAAAAACAAAAAGAATATACATAGAATTCACAATTACAATGGACATATAGAGTAAATAACTGGTACAGTGTAAATAAACAGAACGTGTACTCACAAAGGCAGGGCCTGTGCGTGAGTTTCGTTACAAATAATAGTTACATTTCAGGTGTTTATATATATATAAAAAAAAGCAAGTTAAAATGGGAAACAAATTTGGATTGAGCACCAATCAAGTGAGAGGGGTAAGTAGATAACATTTTTACAAATATAAGTTATTCAATTATTTTTCAAATCAATCAACTGATGCATTTTTATTCTAGGCATGGAAAGTATCCATTTTTTAATTTTCGATTTGAATAAAGGAAGCGAATTAAGAAGTTTGAAATGGCTGGGTATGACACCATATAATCTTGGTGCAAGGTATGTGAAACCTCTTTGCCCAATAGTTTTATACATGCGTGGTATTTCTATAGAGTTCGATCTATATCTTGTGTCATGACTGTGGCTGAGTGAACTTGTTTTTTCAATATTTTTTCGTTGGTACAGAAGCAGAGTAAGAGGAAAAATTTGACGAATGTCCATTATTTCAGCCTCACGATACAGTTCATCACTTGGGAATTTATGATCCTTGTTGAGCATGGTTTTGATTATCCATTTCTGAGATGTTTCTAAATTTTTCAAGTGAACATTTGTCACTCCCCCCCAAGCGACTATACCGTATGACAAGTGCGTTTGTACCAACGAATAATAAACAATTCTAAGATGCCCCATTCCGAGAATGTTTTTGAGGTACTCGAACTTGTACAGTAAGAATCGGAGTTTCTTGGTTAAATTGATCATGTGAACATTCCATTTCAGATTGCTGTCGAGTGTGATACCTAAGTATTATATAAGTAATATATAATATATATAAGTATATATATAAGCAAAGCTTATAACCTCTGCAGGTACAGGTAAGTTGAGCAACAAATTTATATATAAGATGAATAAAATTGGTCCCAACACTGTTCCTTGAGGAACACCATATTCCACTGTTCTCTCGTGACTGATTTCATCACCAATTTTGACAAATTGTTTTCGATTTCTCAAGTAACTATCCATTAATGTATATGGTGTTCCTCTGAAACCGGTATTTTCAAGAGTTTCCAAAAGATCAGGATGGCTAACTGTATCGAATGCCTTAGCAAAATCGATAAACAGACAAATAGCAGGCTCTCTCCTATCTACGGCATCATAAATTTTTTTTGTGAGATCTGCTATAGCATCTTGTGTTGATTTACCTTCCATAAACCATATTGCCTCTCAGATATCAGTTTGTAGGTTTTAACGTAACTTATTATTCTTGTTTTAATGATTTTTTCAAAAAATTTTGTTATATTTGATAGAAGCGATATAGGTCTATAATTTGATACTTCGCGCCTATTACCAGATTTGAACAGAGGTTTTATCAGAGCTACGTTCAGGCAATCAGGAAAAATTCCATTATTGAGGGATTTATTTATGATGGTAGTGATTGGCTTCACTAAATACTCGGCACATTCTTTGAGTGTAACAACTCCGATGTTATCCATCCCGGGAGCTTTGTTAGGCTTCAGTTCCATTATCATTTTTCTCACTTCAAGTTCATCGCATGGTTTCATATAGATTGAATTTTTCTGTCTGCAGTATGGAAATTTTTCATTGATTTTAATTTTTTGTGCTAAATTGGACCCAAGTCTGGAGCTAGTTATATTATATATCATAGTATCGAGAAACTGTAGGAACAGTTTTTGGAACGAAGTGAATATCACACTGGAGTAACAAAGGGGGAAAACGTCACCCTTCAGCAATAAGTATAAATGTAACAGGTTTGAATGCATTCATCTTGATTGTTGGTGTCATTATTGTTGTATTCCATTACGCTGAAGTTCCTCTGACCATTATATATTATTTGATTCCACAATTAACTCTTGACCTCTAAATCTATAGTACTTTGATATTTACTACTGAAATTCAATTAAATATTTCTATTTGACACCTGCGTGTTTATTTGTATGTTCAAGAACCTCTTTTTCAGCATGATAAAGTCTTTCTACAGAGATTGGCTTCAGAATAAGTTTGTATAATCTTTATTTCTGCAGATGGCGTCCAATTAACAACATTTCACCTCAGACTTATTCTCAGTGCCATCTATTGGATTTCTGGGAGTCCTCAAATAGCACCGAATCACGCCCTTGCTTCCACAACAAAAGCTAGCCGTTCGCAAACTGTGCCTTGTGTTGGGCATATAATCTGGTATACCTCATTTTATGAACAATAAAAGGTTACACAGGAAAGCGTTTGCTTGAGAGCAAAATTTTGAAAATCATGGAAATGCACGTATTTAGGTCGATTGAGCTTGGTGAAGAAGGGATATATTTATAGTACTCTAGATAGTACCTGAAAAGTGAGCCATACGCCCGTTTTTTTTGATCAGTTTAATCGGTTGATAGGTCTAGTGCAATTAATCCCTGTAAAACTCTGTAAAAGCAGTCTAGTCTTCAACTGTTTCATCGTTTATTCGCATTGAGGAAAATAATCATGAGAAAAACATGAAAACAAGGAACAAAATCTGAGATTTGTTGTGATTCATCAGAAGTTCTCTGCATTGCATGTCATACCTGACAAGATTCTGGGAAAATATTCATTTCGTTTTTGTGCCTTCGTTTCCCTGACTTGCTATGAAACACTTACATCTAGTTTTACATTAAATGGAATATTCCATGAAGATGACGAAGAAAAAAACGAAATGAGCGGATTCGATGTTTGTTTGCAACAGACATCAGAAAACGCTGGTCATTAATTTTCAATACGAAAAGTGCTAAGAACAAGAATTATGTTATCACACCTAACCTTCATTTTATTTCTGCTTCAGTTCATCCACTTATTTAGGAAAGGATACTTCTTCGTCTCAGTCATGTCTGCCAAATAGTAAGTAGACCGGAAGCTTCATTTTCTTACCAGTTAGCAACTGAGCAGGCGTGTAGACTGTCGCTTCGTATTGGGAACTTTGATACGCCAACAGAAAGAGAGACACCAATCTGTCCCAGCCTCGTTGATTTTCCAAAAAGAGCTGCACCGCCGTCCTAGACTCTTGGTTAGGTGAGGCTACTAATTCAGGCGAATGGGAAAAGTAGTCCATCACGACCATCAGGTACTTCTTTCCAAATTAAGTCACGGGAAGCAGCCCCACAATGCCCATGGCGATTCTCTCAAAGGGGCAACCACTGAAATACTGCTTCAACTTCTCTGTGAGCCTTGTCGTCAGTTCCTTCCTTGAAGAGCATAGGTTGCAGCGTTCGCACCACTCCTCTTCATACTGACGGTAATTGTCAGTGAGAATCGTCTAGGAAAGTGTGATATTTTTGTTGATATGGATTTCTACCAAGTATCGGCCACCTCAATTCAATGAGCCAATAGCACCGTGCAGAAGTGCGGTTTATTTCAAAATGTTCTCCGGCACGACCATCGTACAAATGTTTCAGGACGTCCTGTACACATGCTCTAGGAAGGATAATCTTGAAGTTAGTCGTACTTCTGAAAGGACTCTCTCATTTTCGTGCCATCAAGACATGACGAAGGCACATCGAATCCCATTGGAGCCAGTAACCTTTCACCAATTAGTTTTGCTGGAAGACTATACATATTTTCATAAACTCATCCACTACTCCTTGTAACCGTTCACTAGAGCTGCATGCTTGATTACCCTCTGTTCATTGACGTACTTATGGTTCCATTGAAGGAAGTGCTGGATTGCAAGTAAGATGTCTATATACTGGTGTTTCTAATGTTGCGATATTGTTTCAGACAAACCTGTGGGCAAGGCGTAATAGTTCATCAGTGGCCATGAGGGGCGCTGGTAATAAAAAATTCCTATTAATTTTCGTGATCACTCGATCCATGGAACACGCTGTTGCCAATTCTGATGTTTTTGTTAAAGGATAGAGAATTTATCGGGACTGCATATGTGAGGTTATTGAAAACACGAAAACGCGCCAAATTTGTGTTTAACTTTATGCGTTATTTATTCCATGTAGTTTGAAAATAATTTCTCAGTTGGAATAAATTTGCATTGTGTTTCTACTGATCTGGACCAGAATTCGCAACGACATGGCCACTTGGCAACACAGGACTGTCATCTCCACTGCAAGAGTGCCGGTACCTGGCGGATTTTTTGCAGTACTATTACGCCTACATCATCAAATTTTTCATCAAGTTGGCCATCTCGGTCGTCTGATTTGCTGACAATCTTTTATATGGAGTGAAAACACCAGTATATAGCCACCTTAATTGCAAGTAATATCAGATTGGTGTTAAGTTGATTGATGCCTGGAAAAAGTACGGCAAATTTCTTATTAGGCGTGTTTAATCAAAGTGATAAAAATACTTTTTCCTACGACCACATAGGAAAGTAACACATATCGCACTCTCCATTCCCATGGAAAGTGACCTTTATTTTCACTTGTGCGGAAAGTTATTTTTTCTACTAGCGTGCGGAAAAGTCCACTTTTCCGCACTCATTTTAGCGCGGAAAGTAAATCTGTTGAGTTTTTGGGGAGTATACTGTCATTTGACTATTCGAAACATATATTTGTATGATTAAAGTTTATAGAATGACCGAAAATGGAGAAATTCATTGGAAATCTGCCATAATTTTTGATAAAAAAGAGTATGTTTCAATAATTTTTCAATGGCCCTGGTATAAGCCTCGTCAACTGAATGTGAACTGATAACGAACATCTGACATTTTCCATTTGTCACTTTGAATTACTGTAGCAACAATGAAAACAAATCTGTCAGTCATAACACTACCTTGTCAAAACCAATTTTACCGTCACAGTTTTTTCTAGTAAGATTACTTTCCATGGATTCTTCAGATGAAAATTTGCCAGATTCAGTTTTGGAAGCGGCTAGAATTGCAAACATGCATCTGCTACCGTTGAAATCCCGTTATAGGTATGAAAAAGTATATTTTTTGTTTGAAAACTGGTACCAGAATAATAATTCACCTTGCTTGGATTTTTCATAATTTCTGTAATAGGAGGGTTGAGGGAATCAAAACTTTCAAAGAAGACGTTGTTTTGAATTATTTCGCTGAAACTTCCAGAACATGCAAGCCTGATACTCTATGGTCCAGGTACTCAATGTTAAAAAGTGTAATTAAATTCAGAAAAGACGCCGATACAAGCAAGTTCTTCAAGGTCACGGCATATATAAAGAAACAAAACATTGGAATTAGAGCAAAAAAGGCAAAAATTGTCTAGCCGACCCTTCCACTAGTCAGCAGCTGTCACCAGTAAAGCCTTCCAAAATGATTTTCCTCTAGCAAAATTGCTGAAAAAACAGTGAAAAACATTTTAGCCTCTGCAATTAATTTGCACAACGCAACTAATTGTACGTTTAATATTAATATTAATTATAATCAATAGTTTGATATGAATTTAATAATAAATGTTTGTGTTAACTTTTGAGTCTTTTCGGCACGCTAGTAGAAAAATTAGTGTACCTAACACGTGCGTAAAGTGACTTCCGCACGCGATTACTGGCCATCTGCAATCGCGTGCGGAAAAGTATCACTTTCCGCACTTGTTAGGTGAACTACTATTTCGCACGGCTATCAATAAGTCGTCAAACCTGTGAATCCTGTAGAATTCACAGATGTAATAATTAATTGCTCTTCCTTTTTGCTATTATTCACATACAAACTGGATGAAAACTAATTACTTGTAAAAAAAGAAGTGTTGACGTTGCAAATCGAACCCAAAACCTTGCGGTTATCTTACCGGATACTCTACCAACTGAGCTAATCAAGATTTAAATTATCGTTATCAGAGATATGTATCTCATAAGTCGAATAACATTAATCTAATTATGATATTTCTTGTGTTTCCATTTTATTAATACAAAATTTAGCAGCAAAAGCTTAAAACGGTCAATTTATTATGATAATATAATTATTTCAGTAGTTGGTTTCAATACGAACGACCTGTACCTAGTATGGGCAACCAGAGAACCAGGCGCGGGCACATTATTTGAAAATTTAAAAAGCTAAGCAGGCTTTGAAATGAAGACTCAAAAATAAAACATAAGATCAGTTAGGCAATTCAATATACACGATCTGATATTCACATATCGCTTAATAAAATAGGTGGTCGTAGGAAAAACAGTGTGAATTTTCACACTCGTGGGATTGTCGCATTCGGCTTACGCCTGGTGCTACAATATTTTCCACTTGTTTGAAATATGTCACTTTCCGCACTAGTAATATAATATACTTTTCCTCAATTCGATCAAGAATCGAAAGCCAATGTCCATAGTTTATTTCCCACATGCTCGAATAAAACCTCCGTGGTTCAACTGGATCTCCGACGTGAAATCATCACGCATCAAAAGGAATCCTGCTCCTAGTAACTCGTTCGAATTTTATTCAACTTTGTGTATAAATCTACACAGCTTTTAATGTACGATAATTAACAACCTCATAAAAAATCGCTGAGTAACGACTCGATGGTAATGAATGCCCACATCGGAAAGCCCTTTCGCGATAACATGTTTCAACGAAAAGAGCTCTAATCAAGGAAGGAAAGAGATTTTTTTCGATTTTTAGTAACCCGTTAAAGCGAATCCTCGAGATAAAAGTCCAGTGCCAAGGCCTAATGGGAACGCGGTTTGTGTACAAATTTCTTAATATTATTATCTATTCCTGGGGAGTAACAGTGATGCCATAAAATTGGAGTGCTTTAGCTGATGGTAGTTGCTACACGAACGCCAATACGATACTGTCAAAAACAAGTACATAGTTGGCAAGAACTTGGAAAACCTCTCATGTCCGTTTGCACCACTGTAACTAAGAGTAGACTAAGAGAAAAAGAGCATACGAGAAAAATGATGAACTTTCATTGTTTACCAAATTCTTTAGTTATTACGCTATAAGGTAGACACGATTAAACGAATTTTGTGGAAATTTAATCGTGTCTACCTTATAGCGTAATAACTATGGATTTCCATCAAGTAAAGGCCACCTCAGTCCCAAATTCTTTCGTATACATAATAATTTTTCCCTCAAGAAGCTGCATCTTCTGATACCTAAATGAACGGGAATATCTCTAACAATAACATAGAAAACCTGGATTTGAAAATACACATACTCGGGAAAAACGATGAAAGATGATTCTATTGCATTTCACATTGCAATCCAATAGCTGAAACACGTGTTTACATGAATAAGATAGAATATAAGGAGGGACTGTTTTTGTTACTTGCTGAAACTGACTTGCTAATATGCTGAATTTCAATACAAAATGATATTCCGAATATTCATGGTTTTTGGATATTCATCCTTTTTCCGTGCGCTGCGCTGTCCAGATCCGGGAGAAGTATATTTTAGATCATTGGATAGTTTAACTCATTATAACTCTTGACTAATACCAGTCCCATGTATTGCGAGAATATTTTGGTGAGAACGTCGGGGAAATTCTTTGATTTCGAATATGAATGTAAAATGTTCGAAAACCGATAACATGTTCCCATGCTAGCATCTTCAAAATGAAAAGGTAATACTAAGTATCTATAAAGTTCATACTAAAATTTTATTCAATTACCTCTTATATTTCCCATATTACCACACCATACCATTCCGTAAGCAATTCCCAAATTTATTGTTAAGCATATCAGTGTGGCCCATTCAGTCCCAACAAATGGGATTTTTAGTTGCAGAATCGAAATTTGAATATCGCATGAAGTAACTTCATGTTGAATAGTCATATTAGATTTACTGAGAATGACTTCAACGCAAACAGCATACAGGTCAGGCCAAAAACTATTGGATTCATTCAAGAATTAAGTACCACACACACCACACCACAATTTTATTGAATAATTCTTTTATGTTGGTAACACTGATGGTGTACCACACATGTGAGGGCGCAAGCGTGGCGAGGACGGCTGTGAAGATGGCCGATTGTGAGGTAGCCAATTCGAATGCTCTCTCTGTAAGTGCTGCAACGGCGACAATTAAATGTATGATCAAGAAATTGTGTGTTCTTTCCTAATGAACAATTTTTGGTGAACCACTCAAGTACACAATAACTGGCGACGAGGATTAAACAAAGTGATTTAGTAACTGGAGGTTTGAGACAACGTGCGTGACCGGCATTGTGCTCAAAATGGCGAACTTGAAATTTGAAGAATTTGTTCCTGAAGTTCACCCATGGCAAATTTAACGCCGAGAGATTGGATCAACACTTCACTGCAAATTCTATCACTGATGCCAAGATGAAAGTAGCGGTGTTGCTGAGTTCAATAAGTGCCTCAACGTATAGCTTAATACGAGATTTTTGTTTTCCAACTGCTCCGAAAGAGAAAACATTTGAAGAATTGTCAAAAATTCTATCGTCTCAATATTATGTCCAAATTAGTGTTTGGCGTGAGAGAAGAAAATTCTACGAATTGAAACAGCAGACCCATGAAAAAGTATCTGAATGGTATGCTCGCATTAGAAGTGTATCTGTAACTTGTAAATTCGAAGGCGATCTGAGAAAAATTTTGGCCGATCGATTCGTATCGGGATTAAATTATGGAAGAGTATGTGACAGGCTGTGCGAGGAAGCGGAAACAGCAAAACTGGAGGATTTGGTGTCCCTTGCACTGAAAATGGAAAACGTGATTTCCAATCAGGCGAACCTAAATATGGTGTCCAATGTTCCAAAAAAAATAGACAGCATTCCCAGAAGCATCACTGTAATGTTCCGAGCAGTGATACCGACCGATTCCAGAGAAGAAACGAGAAGTGGCAGTTGGATAGTTGGCAGCGAAAGCCGATGCCAAGTGGTAACACTGGGACCGTGAGTAGGTCAAAAGTCAACGTCAACAAATGGATGAGGACAAAAGATAAGTGTAAACACTGTGCCTTCGTTCATGATAATGTTTGTCGATTCACAGATTCTCGTTGTAATAATTGTAAAAAAATAGGTCATATTGCACGAGCTTGTTTCTAGAACAGTACCAAGGTACATTTTTTGGAAGAGCATGAGGATTTATTTTACTTTGATGTTGATGACAGGGAAAAATTTGATGTAATGAATATGAGTCAAAGAGGTTGTTCAAATATGAATGATGACAAAAATCCTTTTAAGATAAATGTAGAAATCTAAGGTAAACTATAGTATGTTTATAGACAGTGGAGCAGGTATTAGTGCTGTTAAAAAAGAAACTTATTTAAACAATTTTTCTCATTTCAGACTAAGACCATGTCCGATACTATTGAAGGATTACGATGGAAGTACTTTTACGCCTGAAGGATATTTTCTTGCAAAAGTTAAATATGGGGAAAAAGTAAATGAAGTAAAATTCTATGTCGTATCCCAGGGTTCAGCAGACATTTTGGGACGTGACTGGATTTCATCATTCAACGTAAAAATTGATTTAATTATTGAAGTAAGTGTAGGTAAGGAGATTGATAGCCTTGTGGCAAAATGTATTCACATCTGAAGTAGGTAAATTTAGGAAACAGAGTTTGTCTTTATCTTTGAAAGAGGGTGCCGTACCTGTATTCTGCAAACACCGGACTGTTCCCTTAGCTTATAAGGATAAAGTGGAAAATGAGTTGGACAAATTGGAAGAACAAAATATTATAAAGAGAATAGAGAAAAAAAAATTCTGAATGGGCCACACCTCTCGTGTTTGTTTCGAAATCAAATGGTAATCTACGGATATGTGGTGACTATAAAACCACACTGAATAAAAATCTTGAAGATGTGAAGTATCCTTTGCCAAAAATGACAGAAATATGGGATAAAATGAGAAATGGGGAAAAATTCTCAAAAATAGATCTACAAATGGCTTACATGCAATTTCCAGTAGACGAGGAATCTAGTAAAATGCTCACATGGAATACTCATCGTGGTTTATATGCTGTGAATCGTTTAGCATTTGGCATAAAGTGTGCAAGTAGTCTTTTCCAGAGAGAGATGGAGAATCTGTTCAAAGGTATGGATAGCGTGATAGATTTCTTTGATGATATCTTAGTAACGGGAGAAAATAATGAAGCTCATTTGAAAAACTTAGAACAAGTATTGAAGAAGTTAGAAGAGGTAGGATTGACTGCTAAAAAGGAAAAATGACATTTTTTTAAGGAAGAAGTTGAATATTTAGGCTTCAAGATATCAAAGGAGGGTTTGAAGAAAACAGACCAGAAAATGGCAGCGATAACTAATGCACCGAGACCAGTAAATAAAACAGAAGTAAGAGCTTTTGTGGGATTGGTAAACTACTATCATAGGTTCATATCCAATGCCGCAAGCATTCTATCACCTATATATGGATTATTGAAGTCGGAGACAAGATTTGCTCGGACCAAAAACTGTGAGGATGCTTTCAGGAAGATTAAGGAAATTATTGCGGGGGATGAGTGTCTGATACATTTTGATCCTGATCTACCAATAGTGGTTACCACAGATGCGAGTGACAAGGGAATCTCAGGTGTGCTTTGCCAGATCAAAAATAATGAAGAAAGGACAGTTGCGTGCGTCTCTAGAACACTTATGCCGGCTGAGAAGAAGTATTCAACTGTGGAAAAGGAAGCATCAGCTATTTATTTAGCTGTAAATAAATTTTATCATGTTCCTTGTTGCATAAAATTCAAACTACGAACAGATCAAAAAGCACTAATAAGTTTATTTGGGGAAAATAAGGCTATACCAAAAATGTCAGCTAATCTTATGCAAAGATGGGCTTTATTTCTATCATCATTGGATTAGACGATAGAACATATCAGAGGAGTGAACAACCCTGTAGCAGACTTCATGTCCAGAGCCCCTATTGAAACAAAAACAACGTCAGAAGAAGCAGCGGGAAGGGCAACATATGTACAGTTTACGGAATCTGTGAGCACCTGGCCCATTAACAACGATAAAATTAAAGAAGAAACTGCCAAAGATGTAGTATTGAGGATGGTAATGAAACTCATTGAGACTGGCAAGTGGCGCAAGAACCATAATGAAGAAATGAATCCGTATTATCAGAAACGACACGAGCTATGTATTGATCGTGGTATTTTGATGTGGGGACATCGAATTGTCATTCCTACGAGTCTGAGAAAAGAGGTATTGCAAGAAATCCATTCAGGACATTTTGGTATAGTGAGATGCAAAACCATAGCAAGGTCATTTGTATATTGGCCGAAGATAGACTCTGACATAGAGAGAATGATAAGAGGTTGTGAACCATGCCTCAAACATAGGGATGATCCTCCTAGGGAAAATTTTTCATGGCCTGAAGTCAAAGGTGTTTTCGAGAGGGTCCATGTGGATTTTTTACAGATCAAGAATAAAATGTGTTTTATATTAGTGGACGCATTTAGCAAGTGGGTCGAAGTGGTGGAAATGACATCAACAACTGCTTTCGAGACTGAAAAAGTTTTGAGGGACATTTTTGCTAGGTTTGGCTTACCCATTGTTTGTGTGAGTGACAATGGACCCCAACTAGTATCAAGAAGTTTAGAAACATTTTTCAGTAAAAATGGTATAAAACATATTACGAGTGCCCCATACCACCCATCTATAATGGTGAGGCAGAACGATATGTGAGGACATTCAAAATGAAGATAAAAACAGCACTTGAGGATGCTAGAAACAAAGAGGTACCATTGTCAACATTAGTATTCCGATTTCTGATAACATATCGCAACACAAAACCGTCATCATCAGCTAAGTCACCAGCTGAAATAGTGTTCAATAGAAAGTTGAGAACGAGGTTGTCATTGCTGGGAGAAAAATCAGGTGAAGACACAGGTATGTCAGAAGGAACGGAAAAGGCAATTTAAATTGAATCTGGAAGAAGAAAATAATTTCTAGTTGATGAAGAGGTGATGGTGAGAAATTATAGGTCTACAGAAACATTGTGGATATCAGCAAAAATAATAAAGAAATTAGGAAGAATTACGTACTTATGTCGAACAACTGATGGTCCTATATGGAAACGTCATGCAAACCAAATCATTCCACGAGAACCAAATCATAGCACAGGTGAGCGGTCAGGTTTTGAGAATGCAGGGTATGATGATTATTCATATGTTAGAGTAAGATCAAATATTTTAGTGGGGGAAGAAGAGTCAAATACTGATATAGAAGTTTCAAGTAATAAAAGTGAGTTACTTCCATCGAATGACCCAATCAATGAGATCGATAGAAATTTTGGGTCAATGTTAGGTAGGGAAGAAATTGTTGACAGAGTAGTTGAGAGGGAACAAGGACCATGTATGTCTGATTCAAAAGTTGTGACTTCAAACAAACGTAGTTTGAGAAATAAAAAAAGGCCAGAACGCTATAAGGACTACATTGTAGGAGAGGACTTTGAAAACGTGGATGTTTCATAAATTTCAAATTGTAAATATTTCATAGGGAATTTTATTGTGTGTACTTTCAATAAGGTATTTTGTAAATAGTGGAAATTGGTAAGGAAAGTTGTACAAACATTGTGAATATACGATCCTTTATGTAACTAGTAGTGAATGTCCACATGGATAAATATTGAAATATGGATCTGGAAATCTCGAAATATGTAGGATTTTTGTGTCACAGTAACAAATTCATCAAGAGTTCTGAAATAATGACTTGGGATTACTCTGGATACCAGAATTAGAGAAATGAAATAGATTTGGAAAGTAATCCATGCTTCATTAACTCAGACCTTGGAAGTTCCTAAAAATGAGATTTACGAGTTGTTTTAAGGTTTCTTTTTTTTACAAGTAGGTGCACACCATAGTCCCAAAGTTCAAGGCACAAGCCTTTGTTTTAATGTGTCATAAAATAAAAATACAGATCGGTTTAGATTTAACTGATAAGTGA
The DNA here is from genome assembly GCA_032362365.1 of Zygogramma bicolorata. Lineage (NCBI taxonomy): Eukaryota > Metazoa > Arthropoda > Insecta > Coleoptera > Chrysomelidae > Zygogramma > Zygogramma bicolorata. Next base: position 343,758 of record JAVJAQ010001895.1, on the reverse strand, counting down.
AAATGGAGTTTCGTAAAAAAAAGAAAATGTATATTTATATAAAGATTGATCCATATTAATGTATGTATATAATTGATGTATATTATGGTATGTATATAATTGATTGAGAACATGGGTTATTGAAATAATATGTTTTAAATGAAGGAACATTCCTATTTAGTGTGAGGGTGTTATGTTGGTAACACTGATGGTGTACCACACATGTGAGGGCGCAAGCGTGGCGAGGACGGCTGTGAAGATGGCCGATTGTGAGGTAGCCAATTTGAATGCTCTCTCTGTAATAGAGATGAGCGATATCGTGATTTTTGAATCACACTGATATCTGTTACTGTGATTTTTTAATATCAGTGATTTTTAAACGTGATGTGATCACAGTTTTGAGGTGAAGCGTTTGGGGTTACTTTGGTATTCGATGAGCCCGTTCACTGGTTTACTGTTATCAGGTTAAGATAGATATATCAGTATATACCAATATATATCACCAGGTAAAAAGGTGTTTTGAATCAAATAAAACTAGTTTGTGATGATAACGACCAACATTTAATTATATTATTTTTTTATAATACAAAGAATAAGAACTATTTTGTTACTATTTGATTCGCACCAAATCAAATGAAAGAAAACACTATCAACGTAAGTAAATATTAAATAGGACGGAATATGGGTCGCTAACAGAAAAATAATAATATCAATCCATTAATTTTTGGTTTGCTTCAATAAACAAAAGCATTTCGGCTTTTTTTGTACTCAAACGACTACGTCTTTCCGACATTACGAGACCAGCTTTTGAGAACTGGCGCATGCATACCGTGTAAATGATTATTTATGTACAGCTTATCCAATCCATTTTGGCACAGAATTGATAACAATAACGTATAATATTGATGGATAAGCCCTACTTCAGTTACCGAAGTTAATAACGTAAATAGTTCAAAGTCCAAACTTCTGTTAAATGCAATGTTACCCAGTGCTGCCGTTTTGTGAGTTACTATACTACCACTCATTACTCCATTTGTGAGCATTTTCATCGCTGCGAAATTACCGTGGATTAATAGGAAATAATCGACAACTGTTATGGAAGAATATGAATATGCACCATAAATATTTCTGAAATATCTTCCAGAAATAATGTCTATTGGAAAAATTTTGAATTGTACCATAATTGCATTATTGGTCTAAGTCTTATTCTTGAATATTTTTCAATACACTAATGATTTTCAAGAATCAATAGGTCACCAGTTACCACAGAATAGACCTAATTGGGAATATAATCAGCTCTTAGCCAAACAATGTAATAATAGGGTTTTTGCATAGTTTCCGGCATTCCGAAAATCGTAATCAAATACCAATAAATATTTTACTATTCAATCCTAATCACTAATTATTCAGCCTAAGCTGAATGTTTCTTCACCAAATTTTAAATCATCTCCTTTGAGAATTCTAATCCTGACACTTTTTCTCGTAATTTGGATCATGTTGATCTGAATATAATTTATGTACAGCTTATCCAATCCATTTTGGCACAGAACTAATAACGTTATAACGTATAAGATTGATGAATAAGCTGTACTTCAGTTACCGAAGTTAATAACGTTACCCAGTGCTGCCGTACCGATATCAAGAAATCACAGTAACAAATATAAATATCAGTTTGATTCAAAAATCACGATATCGCTCATCTCTAGATAACTGATCACGTGATCAGTGCGGTGGGTGGAGACTAGAGATATTCGAGAGAGTGTATCCAATCGCATACCGTGTCTATAATTATTATGTACAGCTTATCCAATATTGATATAATATAATACGCAACAGGAACGGATAAGAAAATCACGTTCACGTAAATCAGGTATCACGCTTTATTTGCAAAAAGAGGAACGATCGTTATATGTGACTTTTAGATATCAGTGAAAAAATCACAGTTCGTGAAATATCGCTCATCTCTACTCTGTAAGTGCTGCAACGGCAACAATTAAATGTATGATCAAGAAATTGTGTGTTCTTTCCTAATGAACAATTTTTGGTGAACCACTCGAGTACACAATAAATTCCTTTATTCAAAAGTGGTGTGAGAACCAACCGTATAATAAATTAGAGTTTTCAATTGCTACTGGTATTAGATGTATTCGATGAAGACGAGAAAAAATATCTAGATAAAACTGTAGAAAATGTAGACAATTTAACTGGACCGGGAAAAAGTTAGATCATTTATAACCATTAATTGATTTATAAATCTGCAAGTGATAATATATTCGAAAACAAACAAAATTCACGCTGAATGCTCAAAATAAAATAAAAAAAAAATTAAAAAGCTACCCAGCCCTCCACTTTATTGTCGTGACTTTACTTTTTTTTCATTCTCAACGAATCATCATGATTCAAGTGCATACAGTTAAATCAGTCAAAACTTCGTTTTAAAGAAAAAGTTAGAAGAAATATGGAAGAGCTCGCACTTGGGTGTATTGAGCTTGGTGCAGTTATAAATTTGAGAATATTTTCAAAGAAGGAACAAACAAAATCAACCAAAGAAAAGTAGTAACAGAATCTTGAACAGATTGTTGAAGCCAATCCTAGATCCCTTTTAGTCGGTATAACTATTCTAGTATTTTCAATCACTTGAAGTCTGTGAAAGCTATTCGCATCTTTCTGTCGCATTGAAGGATATATAAAAATGAAAAATTCAAAATCAAGCCATTTTCAATATTCATCGTAATGATGGATTAGTTCCAAAATGAGTTGAACATATATAAGTGGTATTGGTTAGAACTTCCGTTGTATATATACAGAGCCTGCCTTTAATGTCCCCCCTTTCATTTTTTGAACGGGTCGACTCGAAAAATTGAAACTTGATGAAATTGATGCACGAATACTATATTTTGATGCGAAACTGATGTCAAAAAATCAGGTGGAAAGGGGTGTCTTGTGATATATCATTTTGAAGCTCCCAAGTTTCAATTTTTTTAGTTGACCTGTTAAAAAAATTAAAGGGGGGACATTAAAGAAAAGCCTGTATAATTGATACCTGTTGAAAAACTTAATGAGTTCGAAATAATTTGGACTGAAACAATAGAATACGAATGAGATGATTGAAATGCAGATATAGTAAAATCAAATTATTCGTAACTAGCGGACCCGTGCCCAATTCGTAAGACGTTAATTATTTTTGTGATGCAATTAGGTATATGGTGTAAATTTGAGTATTGGGTTTCATCAGATTAATTACAGCTCTGCTTTCTAGGAGTACTCGAAAGAGCGTTTGAAAGAAGTCGGAAATGATATAAACCCCCCTTTTTTTTACCCCGTTAGGCGATTAATTTCCATAAAATACGAAACACGTCTTCCATCAATTATGTTAAAGAGAATATTTCTGCAAAATTTATTTGAAGTAGATTGGACCAAGGCATCACGTTGTCCCATACAAACTTTGCGCCCATTTTTCATCCATTTAGGGATGGAATTTCGGAAAACCAGCGGTTTAGGCTGTGCGTTAATCCATCAGTCAGTGATTCAGGACAAAGCATTTCAAATGTATAGATTAACAAATACACCTTCGTAGTAATTCAGATATAAAAGCTAGCTATATAGTACCTCGGACTTTTTTGTAGAACTTATAAAGACCAAGATTTTTAGTGAACATTATGTTCATCAGTACCGAACCGTTTAGTCAGCGCACATCGTTAAAGCATCTCGCCAGCTTTCCTCGGACTTCATTTATGTATACTATTATTTCTCACCCAATTTTATATCGAATAATAATAAAATATAGCCTTCATCACCACTGGATAGTGAAGCTTTCTGTTAGTGAAATAATTTTCAAAATTGGAGCAGTATTTCCGAAAATTACCCCCTACAAACAAACATACACAAAAAGTAAGCAATTTATTATTATATATGTATTGATATAGATGAAAATAATTATTGATTTTCACTATTTCTATATTTGAAATTCTACATTTAATACAATATTATTTTGTCCAATATCCATTTCAATTTTCTTGTTAAGGTTTGAGTGCCCTATTGTAATTAAGTTATTTGAACTGATATTTGATTAGTTTTTATTCCCACTTTTGCTTTTCGAATACTTTTTGCTCATTCATTTTGAAAATTTGAAATTGATATATTTTCATTGTTGCACTTATTGTAAATTCCAATTCTGTTATTCTTATTTTATTTTTCAAGTTTATATTCTTTCGATCTCATAAGCTTTCAGAGGTTCCAATAAGTAAATTACATAGAGGATGGAACTTCGATTTGATATCACTGAGCAAGGAAAATTATCAACCACTTTCAAACAAACATGATATATTTCATGTGTACGTCTGAGCGGTTGCGTATCCACTCCCCATGGAGAATTTACATCGTCAAGAGGAGCACTAAGGCTTACATATTGACAAGTTTCCGATCGCGTTTATTCTTGTTTTACAAGAAACGTAAAGAAATTCCCGGCCGCGAACCTTTTTAAATATTTGCGCTAACTCTGAAGAAACAGATTCATAATATTCATTAAAAAATGCGCTACATTCTCGATCGTAATACATTCCCGTTCTTTGAAAAGTAAGGAATTTTGCGACAGAAGGAATCACGTGAGAGTTCCAAGCGTGGATGAAATGCAACATTGTTGATATGTTGATGGATTCGAGAAAATGCCGAAAATGATTGACTTGGCTTTCTTTAAAACATTGAAGAAAAGGTAAGAATAGAACAGGAACTTTATACCGAAGTTCAGATGACTGCAGGGTATGTAGAGAGGCTGCTTTTTTTCAACTGGTATAAGATGAAACTTTTCCTAGAGATCAATTCGCTAAGACGGCTAGCATCTTCAGGAGAAGAAAATTGATATTAGATTTAAAGGCTAGAGTTAGTTGTTTATATATCTAAAGTTTTTCGATCCGATATGGACTTAGTTTGTTACTGCTACTTATTCTAATAAATTTATCGACGATGAACTAGTGCAGTCACTACCTGCAAAGTTGTTTGGTCCATCATCTGTTATTATTGTTTATAGGCCAAGAGCCAGAGCAAAAAAAGTAGGTTCATAATGCAATCTTCTACAGAATTGATTTTCTTGTTGGAAAATGTTTGGGGGTGTCCCCTGAATATAAATTCAAGTTGGCGGGACAGGGGGGTTGAGCTTCAGCCGCCATCTTGGAAAACACGTTTTGACAAAATAGTTGAGGCTTTCGCGGCCGAGGTTTTCAGTATCACTACTTTTATTCGGGTTTGAAGGCCGTCGTTTTTTGGAATTTCTTCCTGACGTTTCGCTGGCTCGAGTGGCTAGCTTCTTCAGAGGTTCATTCATCTTGGAATTCACTCCGATGACTGGAGATTGTTTCTTCGCAAGTTGTATTTATGCCGATTCAGGTAGTTTGCGGTGCTAATTATTCCATTCGGATTCGGGGAATTGTCATTAATATTGATTACCTTGTTTACTTCCTGTGGGTTCGGAGAATAATCATCATTAATATCTGAAGAACTACCTGCAGTTATTATCGATTTTCTTAAAATGGGATTCCATATTCGGTTGAGGTTGACAGCTTCTTCTTTTCTGTTGAAATTATCCGTGTGTTTGTGGATTTCTATTGCCTCCCGTACCAGTCGGCTATGGTATCCCTGGTTGGGTGCAATCAGTTTTGCATTTTCAAACAGAATCCTGTGGTTTCCCTCACTAAGTGCGTGTTCCGCCACAGCCGACTTGTCAATTTGCCCTAGTCTGCAGTTTCTCTCATGTTCCTTTAGCCTAGTTCCCATGGATCTTTTGGTGGTACCGATGTATACCTTCCCACAGGTGCACGGTATGCGATAAACCCCTGCTGCAGACAGTGGATCTCTTTTGTCTTTAGCCGATCTGAGGCTCTGTTGAATCTTCTTTGTGGGTTTAAATACAGCTTTTATGTTGTATTTACTCAGGAGTTTTCCAATTCTGTCTGTGACCCTCGGGATGTATGGCAAATATGCATGTGCAACTATCTGAACGTCCTCCTTGTTTCGAACAGTGGAATTCTTCAGTTTCATGGCCCTGTTGATCTCGGGTACACTGTATCCATTCGACCTCAAGGTCACTTGAAGATGTTCCAGTTCTTCCTCCAGATGTTCTGGTTCGCATATTCTTCGAGCACGTTCCGTTAGAGTAGAAATGACTCCTCTCTTTTGGCTGGGATGGTGATTCGATAGCGCGTGCAGGTACCTATCCGTGTGTGTGGGTTTTCGGTACACTTTGTGGGTTAGTCTAGCCCCACATCTGAAGAAGCTAGCCACTCGAGCCAGCGAAACGTCAGGAAGAAATTCCAAAAAACGACGGCCTTCAAACCCGAATAAAAGTAGTGATACTGAAAACCTCGGCCGCGAAAGCCTCAACTATTTTGTCAAAAACCTCTACGGGGAGGAAATATGGAGACTTTACAACCAACTTGATAAAGGTAGGAAACGGAAAGCACACTTACTGGAAACGTTGACATTCTTATGCCGCTGTCGGGACTCCAACATCATACCAAACTTTTTGAAGCTGAAACGAACTCTCAAATCAGCTCAGGCAAATCGAATCTATTCGAGAAGTGAGAAAGCCTTTCTACGAGAACGAATCCATCATACACGAAGCAGGCTAGCAGAGATAGACAATGCCTTGCTGAAACTACACCTAGAGCTCAGCAACCGAATGAAACCTGAAGATTGGAATAAATTAGATGGCATATCGTACTCAAAAGTGAGAAATGAACGGGACAGAGTGAATAACAACCACAAAGTGAAGTTTGACAAGCTACACAAGACTAGAAGTTCGGCCACCCCACGCTTAGACTTGTCCAGAGTGGTCATAAACCGAACAGACCGGGATCTCACTGAAGACGAGATGTCAGTGTTAGCACGAGGCGGTAATTTCGCAATCATTCCTCGGCAGGTACCAAAAGAGGAAATCATCGCCAATACGGAAGCAGCAATCAGGAATTTACCGGATGAAAAAGCTGAAGAAATCAGGATCGTGACAGCAAATATCCTGAGCAAGGCACGGCTTCCAAAATGCAATATCCCAAAAAGAGAGATTGCAGCCTTAAGAAGCTTGAATTCTGATGAGGGGATCACGATTCTACCAGCGGACAAGGGAAATGCCACGGTTCTTCTCAAAACGGAGGAATATAATAACAAAATTGAAGAACTTCTGGAACCTTCTAACTACCGCAAACTCGCAAGGGACCCAACACAATCAAAATTGAGGAATGTAAACAAACTCATTAAGTCGTCCTCACTGACCGAAACCATAAAGAAAACCATTCTCAGAACTGAAGCCGTTCCACCCAGACTCTATGGTCTTCCGAAGGTGCACAAACACGGCATGCCACTGAGACCAATAGTCAGTGCCCCAGGCTCACCTACATATCACTTGGCAAAACATCTGGCCTCGCTCCTACAGTCTCATGTAGGAAGAACAAACTCCTACGTCAAGGATTCGACAGACTTCGTGGGTAAAATTAGAGGCTTAACTTTGGAACCGACAGATATTATGGTCAGCTTCGATGTTGTGTCCTTGTTTACCAACGTCCCACTGGAAGACTCCCTGAAGGAGTTAGCCTACTTGTTCCCTAATGATATCGTTGGACTTTTCCGAGCATGTCTCACGGGGAGTTACTTTCAATGGAGGGGAAACTTCTATGAGCAATTGGATGGCGTGGCAATGGGAAGTCCACTTAGCCCAGTAGTAGCCAACTTCTTCATGGAACGGTTTGAGGAGAAAGCAATCGACGCCTTCGAATTGAAGCCGACCTTGTGGCTACGCTACGTGGATGACACATTCGTCATCTGGAAACATGGTAGGGACGCTCTAAAACTCTTTCTCGACCACTTGAACGCTCAACACCCCAATATTAAGTTCACCATGGAGACTGAACAAGACCAACGAATAGCATTCCTGGATGTTCTGATCGAACGATGTGGGGCTAGACTAACCCACAAAGTGTACCGAAAACCCACACACACGGATAGGTACCTGCACGCGCTATCGAATCACCATCCCAGCCAAAAGAGAGGAGTCATTTCTACTCTAACGGAACGTGCTCGAAGAATATGCGAACCAGAACATCTGGAGGAAGAACTGGAACATCTTCAAGTGACCTTGAGGTCGAATGGATACAGTGTACCCGAGATCAACAGGGCCATGAAACTGAAGAATTCCACTGTTCGAAACAAGGAGGACGTTCAGATAGTTGCACATGCATATTTGCCATACATCCCGAGGGTCACAGACAGAATTGGAAAACTCCTGAGTAAATACAACATAAAAGCTGTATTTAAACCCACAAAGAAGATTCAACAGAGCCTCAGATCGGCTAAAGACAAAAGAGATCCACTGTCTGCAGCAGGGGTTTATCGCATACCGTGCACCTGTGGGAAGGTATACATCGGTACCACCAAAAGATCCATGGGAACTAGGCTAAAGGAACATGAGAGAAACTGCAGACTAGGGCAAATTGACAAGTCGGCTGTGGCGGAACACGCACTTAGTGAGGGAAACCACAGGATTCTGTTTGAAAATGCAAAACTGATTGCACCCAACCAGGGATACCATAGCCGACTGGTACGGGAGGCAATAGAAATCCACAAACACACGGATAATTTCAACAGAAAAGAAGAAGCTGTCAACCTCAACCGAATATGGAATCCCATTTTAAGAAAATCGATAATAACTGCAGGTAGTTCTTCAGATATTAATGATGATTATTCTCCGAACCCACAGGAAGTAAACAAGGTAATCAATATTAATGACAATTCCCCGAATCCGAATGGAATAATTAGCACCGCAAACTACCTGAATCGGCATAAATACAACTTGCGAAGAAACAATCTCCAGTCATCGGAGTGAATTCCAAGATGAATGAACCTCTGAAGAAGCTAGCCACTCGAGCCAGCGAAACGTCAGGAAGAAATTCCAAAAAACGACGGCCTTCAAACCCGAATAAAAGTAGTGATACTGAAAACACGTTTTATCAAATATCTCGTGAACCGTGCATCGTACGACAAAAACAGTGGGGATCATTTTCGTAGATAATAAAATTCTCTTCAACTTTTATTCGAAACTTTTTTCCGTATACTGCATAGGTTTTCATTTATAGCGCGCCAAACTTTTCCCAGCATGGTTATTGCTAAATATATAGTTAACGGTTGATGAAACAGTATAAATGGCAGTATTTTGGCGCGCCATAAATAAAAACCTATGCTTTATACAAAAAAAAGTTTCAAATAAAAGTTGCAGAGAATTTCATTATCTACAAAAACGATCCTTACTGTTTTTATCATACGATGCACGGTTCACGAGATATTCGATAAAACGTGTTTTCCAAGATGGCGGCTGAAGCTCAACCCCCCCCGTCCCGCCAACTTGAATTTACATTCAGGGGACACCCCCGAACATTTTCCAACAAGAATATCAATTCTGTAGAAGATTGCAGAAAAAAAGTACCTGGCTCTTGGCCTATTATTCTGATTACTTCTTCAACAATAGATTGAGAAGCGGGCGAAAGGGATAGGTCCGCTGACACCATTCATGCTGTTTTTACATTTTGCTACTTCTAGACTCTTTCTCCATCGAGTAGTCTTGTGTCTTGCACATGCTTGATCAGTTTCAGATGGCTTTCACCAATTTTGCGGTCATTGTCTAGAGCGTGTCTGGTGCAAAATTATCGGTTATAATTGCACGAGTGTATAAAAATGACCGATAATTTTGCAAGAAAGCGTGATATCTAAAAATTGCAAGTTTATTTTCATATTTTGGCAAAAGTGCCCGAGTCCGAAGGACGAGGGCTCTTTTACAGAATATGGAAACAACCGAATGCAATTTGTATAAGATATCACGCTTGAATGCAAAATCATCTGGTCATTTTTATGCACGAATGTAATTCATTGGAATATTTCACGAATAAAGAAATTCTCAAGGAAATGTTATTTTTTGTTCATTTATACTTTCCTCTATAGATTGTATGGAGCACTCACCAAAAGTGTTTTCTAATTCATCTTCTGGGTTACCAAGTTGCAGTTGTAATTTTTAAGATTATATATGCAATTTTTACATTCACTCCGAATATCTGTTGAAGTCTCACTCTAGTGTATTGAGGGATTACTATAAACTTTTCATTACTCTCATCCTTTTGAAAAGTCGAAGATTTTGTGTTTCCCCAAATTTAAATTTTCTTTCTCTGGGTTCAAACCGTTCACTTGAGCTACGTACTAATCACTATCCTTTCATTGTCGTACTTATCTTCACTGAAGTAAAATCGGAGAGTAAACTTTAAAAAAACGTTTCGATAACTGGTATCTACAACAGTTTTCAGGTGATGACTGTCATCAGATACCAGCCATCGCGATGGATGAAGCTTAGTTCATACACTTTTGTTGATTTATTTTTTGTTCCTACTATTATCACTATTATCATATTATTTGATTTCTGTCAATTTACTGATTATTTCAATTTTTTTTATTTTCTTGTTATTTTTTGTTTCCTTCTGATATTTTAGATTCCTTTTTGTGATTATTTATCTATTATTATTGAAACTGAATTTTGGACCAACTGTTCATTTGAATTTTCCTGTTTTAATGTATTGATTTCATTCGAGTTTAGTTTTGCACTGATCGTTTTACAAGGTGTCGGTAGAATAATTTTCATAGACAATATAAGTCCGAAACAGAATCAAGCAACAAGAAACACATTGATAATTACATTTAAAAAAGATATTGGAGATTGCTTCAATGTTAGTATCGTATACTCATATATAAAATAATATTTGCGTGAAATATTAGATATTTCTCTTCAGCAATGATGGAATCATGTTTATTCGGATTCGGCAATCGAAATGAGTGAGTGGAAAAGTGTAGAGGCTAAGTCAAATTATGGAATAATTCAGGTGTTTTAGGAAGTTAAGGGTTTCCAAGCACAGGAAACCTTCTTGGAAGTAACTGATCGAAGATGGACAACCAAATTATAAAGAAAACAGTCTTAACTTTTATTGGCATATATTAGATATATAATGACATACGACTACATGAAATTCTTCGGTTTGTTCTTCACCATAGAAATAATTATGTGTGAGTGCTCGCCGGTCTCTGAACAAAGTACTCACTTTACGATAAGTATAAAAATACCACAAGTGATTTCAAAAAGTGTTTGTGAGCTTGTGGCAACCCACAAAAATTTTGACAAACAGTTTTTGCCGCCTTTGAAGATATTATAATATGGTTGAAATTCTATTTGTTCCATGATGTATATGAATCAACGCAACACCTTGTGGATGGAATGAGATTTGAATGTGGTTGCAGAGTGAATTCGGTTTTGTGTTATGCATTACTGAAGCATATAAACCGATACTAGGTGAAGAATTGAGAATGGCTAGTCATAAATAAAATTTGATGTTGGCTCTTTATTGCCTTTTATAATCGTCATTGTTGCTTCCTCGCAACAGTATCAGATTTCCGTTTCTTTAAGATCATTCATATGTGAGGGTAGGGGAAGCTTAGCTGTAGAATTTGATATTTCAGTTGGTCCATGACCTTCATTCAGTCGTACTTTGATTATGATTATTTGATTATACTCTCGCACAAGTCATAAAAGTTACTCAAAATCAAGTACTTGATTCAATCAACACACTAGACATTACTAAATGTCCTGGACCAGATAATATTCCACTATCATTTATGAAAAATGCGCTTTGTTTCTGAACCAAACCCTTAAAATTATCTATAAACTGTCACTTGCATCTACATTTCCTAAATTGTGGAAAATAGCTCTTGTTGCCCCTATCCACAAATCAGGTGACAAATCAAATGTCAAGAACTATAGCCCCATCAGCAAGCACTATATTCGGTAAACTTTTGGATAACTTTCTTTAGATCAATAGAAACCAATTAACTGTCTATTATGAATACATAGGAGAAAATATGGACAATGGTATGCAGATTGATGCAATATACACCGATTTCAGTAAAGAGTTTGATAGGGTAGATCACCCAACCCTGATAGACAAACTTGCTGAAGTGGGTGTGAGCGAAAATTTATCCAAGTAGAATCTGTCGTATATAACAAATCGCAAACAAAAAGTCACAGTAAATGGATTCGAATCTAGATCGTTTTCTTGCCCTTCTGGATTACCCCAAGTCAGCCACTTGGATCCCTTACTGTTCGTTATATATATAAATGATGTCATCAAATGTGTCAAAATTCATAATTTCTAGTGTATGCAGACCTTAAAATATTCCACAGGATAAGGTATCCCCTTAATTTGGAAAAATATAATCACATGAGCTTCACGAATAATAATGAAAAGGAAATAAATTACCCCTATTTAATCAAGCAGAAATCAATTCAGAAAGTTATCGAGATAAGGGGTTTGGGAATCATAATAGATGACAAACTTAACTTCAAGGCACACATTAAAATTGCAAACGAAACAAATACAATTTTTGGATTCCTCATCAGGAACAGCAAAGATTCTAAGAATCCAAATACCCTAATTTCATTTTAAAAATGCATATGTCCACAGTAAATTGGGTTTTTGCTCTATAATTTGGAACCCAATATATGCAGTGTATACCAACAGACTGGAAAATATTCAAAACAAATTCTTAAGATTCCTGGGATACAAAATCAATTACCCTGTACAGGATAGAATTACCATTACCATTATCAGAAAAAAATTTAATAATCTCCGACTGGCTGATAGAAGATCTCTAGGTGACATATTATTATTAACCAAAATCATTGAAAACCAAGTTGACTGGCAAGAATACTGCCTCAATAACAACCCAATGTTCCACCAAGGAGCCTTCGAAGAAAGGAATTTTTCAATTACCCGAAAAAAAAAGACAAATATTGGTACAAACTCTCATACGATCTCAAAAATAATTTAATCTTTGTATGCAAAAAAATGATCTAAATATATTTTCCAAAAGCTACTTACCACTATAAATAAACTTATGGAATGTTCATATCTTTAACTTTAGTACAGCAACATTATTACGCATGTTTTGAATTTCGAAAATTCGAATTTTAAGATATTTGTGTCTATATGTATGTTGTATGAGTATGTAAAATACTAATAACAATTTTCTCCTATTTCAGTAATATAATTTAATATCATTCAGTATCACTCTCAGTAATAATCTCCATGGACCATATGAATTTCACTGTATCCAAAATTAGTGAACACTATTTTTGGACTTTTTGTCCCCAAGCTGCTAAATAGATAAATGAATAAATAAATGAAGCAGCAATCTGAAATTCAATGTTCGAAATTATTGCATTTCACAGATCCAAGCCAGACATCTGTTCCGACTTGCCATGGGTCTCCTCAGTGATATTCACACTTCCAATCGTCTGCTCCTTACGAAACGTGGAAGAAGACCGAACAGGATTCTTGGTCGCGGCGGGTCACTTACTACATGCGCCCGCTGTTAGAGGTCTCCTCTACTTGGTATAGTGGTAGGACTTCCAGCAGATAGCTCTATTTATCTCACAATTTGAGGCTGCAATATTTTTCCTGAGAAGAACATTGAGGCCTTCCTATCAGACTTTAATCGATTCTATGAAGGAATTCGATTTGCAATTTTCATAACTCATTATATAATATCAGAATGAATGCAGTATATACACATAAATTCTATGAATAGTGTCAGAGGGCCTATTCCATCACTATTCTTATCTTGAAGATGGTAACTTTGTTGGTGGAACGTCGAGTGCGAGTGATATGTATTTGATGTAAAGGAAAATTAATTCATTGGTTAACCGATTTATGTCATAGAGATGTGTTGGGGTCAGAAAAATTGATTGGTTACGGCCGAATCGAAGTGGCGCTGCGATCTTAGTTCGAAATCCTTGTGGAATGGATGACCATGACTTCGCTCGACTCGCCTGGCGCGATTGCGCCGTGATCACATTACCTTCTCCAAAGAGCGCGGCACGTCACTGATCGGTTTATAAGTGACAACCAGAATCTGAAAACATTAATCTTTGTTAGTAAGTTCATTGTTGAGTATGACACCGCACTTTATATTCGATATCACGACAACCTGGTTAGTCGTTGTTAGCCAAATGTCCTCTTATTTCTCAGAGAAAAATATTTATTTCATCTTTGTATATTACTGTCAGCGTTTTGTTTGAGAAGAAATATCGAGCTCTCGTCCTGAAGTGCTAGTCGTTTTTTTAGCAATGTTTCGAATTGACATGTTTCCATTGCGGAGACTGTGACAAAGGGTTTGCAATTTTGTCCCATTCACGACTTTTTCGAAATTCATGTTGTTGGCCATAAATTTCCGTCATCCATATTTCGATCAGTGTATATAAGTGTCACTGGTTTGGTTCGAGAATTATGGAGTTACCTGCGGGGATGTCTAAAGTACTAGCATCAGTTTTGCCTAGTTCATGGACCAAACTTTAAATTTAAGAAAGTTGTTAAGCCGTGTTAAGCCGCGTTCATACACCAATGTTGAAGAGATGTTAAAGATGAAGTATCGCGTATGAACGCTTCCATAGCATTGTGAGAACGTTCTCTGACTAAAAGTAAATGATTAAGTGAAATGAAAGATTTTGTACATGAACCTGCATGAATGATCAAATCACCTAGAATGAATCATGTTCAGGATGATGCTGCTATAGGAAACAATACGTTCTACACCTTTTTCAATTGTAATTCAGAGAATATCGATTGTAATTCAGATTATATATTCAATGGAGACAATCAGACCGTTAGATAGCGACAGATTTTGGTGCCCCATTTTCGAATACAAGCCTCGAATAGGGTTGAAAAGGACATCGATTATAATGTATAAGTATAATGAAGGGAAATTTACGCGTGGCTCCTGGGGAGAACATATGATAAAATCGATTTTCCGAAACAGAAATGAAATGAGTTCGGCGCCCATTTTCCCACATGATCACTGAAATACAATTACTGTGTTCTTGCTTGGGGCAGCCGCAGTGTATCAGTTATTTTCTTTACATATATGTCCATTATAGTTGTGAATTTTCTGTATATTCTTCGTGTTGTATGGATAAATATCATTAATTCATATTATTAAATCGAATAGTAGCAAAAAATACCCAAATATTACATATTCAAAATTATTGAAGCTATAATATACCTAAGTAGGAATGATAACCAAATCAAGATATCATTATTAACAAGTTAATGATAACACTGCATACAATATAAACATTTCTTTAATATTTTGCAGCTTTTTCATGCATGAGTAATATGGTCATGTGTGACCCTCAGGTTTCTAGTCCTCTATTTCGAATTAAAAATACTCGACCATTTTTGACGCATAAAATAGATCAAAGGAACATGAGCTTTGGAAAAATTTCATCACTAATTTTCATTCTGCGTAATAAAAATACTCATATTTTGGGGAGTTCAGACACAATTTTTCGAATTCTTTTTTCTCGGGAAATTCATGTCGTTTCATACCAAAGTATGTATATAAGACTTCGTGTTCCTTTTTCCAATAATTAGGTTGTTTCATTCGAAAAACATTTTTATACGCTACGTTTTCAATCAGTACCCTGTATATTGGAAAACAATTTGGGAAGCCTAAATTCGTTGATAAATATCTATGGATGTACATACATAAAACTTTCAAATGAAATATATTTCGATAATTTCACTCCTTCACTTCGAAGTCAGAATAGCAGTTCGATGAGACACGCCCTGTAGCCTGTACCTATATATTCCGTAGATCAGTAAATATCAATTTTATTCCCTACTGGTGTTTTCGCAGTGTTCTCAGAATTGTCGTGCCAGAACTGAATGCCTTTTGTGTTCTTGTTCGAACGTATACGTCTGCATATCGTTCATTTTCTGAATTACAATTGACAATATCTGAATTACAATTGATATCTTCTGAATTACATTTGATCAATCTGAATTACAATTGATATTTTCTGAAAAAAAGTTGACTATTCTGAAAAACAATTGATTATTTCCGAATTACATTTGACTAATCTGAATTACAATTGATATTTTCTGAATAACATCTTATATTATCTGAATAACAATTGGAAAAGTAGTACCACGCCGTCAGTTTTGATACAAGGAAAAATTGAAATCACCATAAGAATATGGGAAGTTACTGCAACTTTTTTCCAAACGGCCCATTTCATAATGATAAATCCAAAACGAAATTAAAAAAAAAACAACTGACCCGTACAAAAATTATGGTCCCGTAAGCTATAAAAAATTTTTGAAGTTTTTAAAAAAACATTTTTTATTGTCTTCGATCCCATTGTTTTTTCAGAGCAAGGTATCATTTTCAAGGAAGCCTTAGAGAATATTTGGCCGCGACGTCTCATTTTTGGGTGTAAAAGTTAGTTTTCCTCGTATATAGTCGATTGTACCACTAAAAACTGACGGTATAGTGCTAGAAGTTTTCGTTTCATCCAGCAGGGTCGTTCTGGACCTTTATCATGCTGGGTGTCATTTGATCCCCTACAGAGTGTTACGGGCTTGTAGTCGATCACCATTCATTTAGAAGTACCAAAACACGTACATGAAACTTTACAACTGCTACAACTATTTCACAAATGGGAAATCCTATCCCATGTGACCACTCAGAAACCAATTTGAAATAGGAGATGACCTCTGAGGAATACCATTGGAATTTCTTTACATAACTTAAAACCTGATAGATGTGCAGGTGATAAGAGGTGTAGTAATTCAAATTCATGAGAACTAATCATATGTGAATGTAAAAACACAAATGATTCCAAGATGTTCTTTTTATTCAATACTGACAGAAAGAAGAAAATGTTTTGCAAATTTTTGAGGAACTAACCATTTATTGGGATATAATTAAATGTTTATGTTCAAACTGGCCAAGTGAAGATGTCACTATTCTATGTTTATCGAGATTTATATGATTCTGATGATAATTTATGTGAAAGATTTGCTTTTGTGATGTTAATTCACTTCCAATATTGAATGTTAGATGTCTGATGACCACCTGGAATCTTCACGAAAATCTCTGAATTATGTCTTAAGTTTGTAATCATTCATTTCATGTAGTGGGAGAGCCTCATATTGAGGATCAAAATGATGATTTTGTTTCTCAGAAAAAAAGGCAGAGACGAGTGTAATTCATTCTTGTTTTTTTCCTTCATCATTTTGCACCTTGTTTAAAATTCTCTACTCCGAAGGCAGGGTGTTGGCAGGTAAGATACATTTGGCGTTCTCCAGAAAGACTTGTTGGTTTTTGACATTTCCTTTTGCTGTTACAACTGTTGAAAAATCCGAAAAACCTACAATACCCTGATATTTCGATGAGCAATTCATGACCATATTATAATTGAGCATGTTGAATAATGAGTGGGTCTCACAAACTTACATTTCTTATATTAAGTTCAAAAGTAGGGACCTCATTCGATTTTGAATAGTATTGAATACTTCGGTTTCTCAATATTAACTTCGATTTCGTTAAGAAGTGTGGACGTAACAAAATCGAAGTTGTAACAATGAAGCGCTCTCCTTCAAACACTTCGAACACTCAATAAATCACCTTTTTCACGTTTTTCGTGATGATACATCATTATTCCATTCACTTTTCTGCGCCAGCTTTGCTTTAATTGACTTTCTATTAAGTTGTCATTATCGAGAAACAAATGAGCCGGAAATTCTCCAGGCTATGAATAATGCAAATAACACGCCATGAAATTGTTAAATAAACCGTAACACTTTTTCGTGGTTTGGGCGTATAATTTCGTTGAGAATCGAATGTAATTGATTGACTTGGCACAAAAAACGAAGATATCCTTCTTTCATTGAACAAAATACGTACCGGTTATTGTTATTGGATATTTCCGCAGAAAACTGGATGACTGATGCAACATTCGCTGTTTGATATAAAAAAATTTTAGAAATTGTATCTCTTGGTCTCAAGTATTCATTCCTACTTACAAACTGTTTGGTGCTATAACCTTCCATATATCCTTAACTTAAGGCCCGTCCAGACCAAAATTGAAGGTCCGGATCTGTTCGCGAACTGTTTGGGACGTCTCCACACCAAAAATTGAACAAGGATCGCGAACAGTTCTCGAAATTTGCAGTTCCTTGAGGTTCGCCTCACGAGCGAACTTCCACTCCCCACCACTCTAAGTTCGCGCACTGTTTTTGATCTGCTCGAGAGAAAGGCTTGGATTGATTTGAGAAAATCACTGATATATTTCTTGAAACAATCAATTCAGTTTCAGGATGACTGAATCATTATATTAACTAATGTTCTGATGTCATTATTTTGTCGTGAATGATTTCTTCGTAGTTTTTTGGATTTTAACCTACCACAATCTGAAAAACTAAGAATTAATATTACAATCTTTATAAGTGTAGAAGGGCAGATTTTTAAACTACTTCGATAAGTTGATGCGTGTATTAAAAAACAGTTCCTTCCCAATGGAACACGTTTCATGAGTCAGCGACTTCTCGTGTATCTCAAATTTTTGCCTATAAGTGAAATACAAAAACTAATATTTATGAAAAAACTTATCGTTAATGTTTCGGAGACAAATCCCCTCCCGTTTTCAAAACTCTTTCACAAATAATCTCTTCCAGGTTAGTTTCCTTTGTGAATGTTAAAAATTCGAGAATTGTCATGTCTTTCAAGAGTGCCAGATAGGTGCGATCCATATAAACTGAAGTGTTTGAGATGCAAGCCTTCACAGACAGCATGATGAAAGCAGAATCCTTCAACTTTCGTCTCCTGCTATTGCTCTCTCTTGCTATCATTTTAGTGTTAATCCATTCTACTGTTATATCTCCGTCAGAATGTGTTCTGATAATTCAGAACCACCAATCTGCTGTTCTTGAAGTACATCTTGTGCTCACTCTTTCATATTTCTGGAGGTCTGGACGGTTCACCGATATATTTTGGACCACACGAACAAGGGATTCGATAAATACAATTCTTTGTGTTTTCTGTTATGTTTTTTGAAGTGTGTGCCACTATTGAACCCAAAGTATTTGTTATTTTGAATGTTGTTCTAACATTGTACCCGTTGCAGATCAGTTTTACTTTTCTTAAAGTCGAGGGACATGAGGTATATTGTTACAGGATGTGTGGTTTGTGCAGGTTGGGGTGTGTTATGATTTTCAATTTCAGTCGAAGTATTTTCTATAAAATTATCTGGATATCCATCCTTCAATATTGATTTTATGAAAGTAACTCCTTCATCGATTTTTTTATTATTGATTCTCATTTTTTCAGATTGTGGTTGGTCATATATATATACATATATATATATATATATATATATATATATATATATATATATATATATATAGTAAAATACAGTAAATACAGTATAATGATGAATAAACTGATATTCCCACTGAGGGTGTAACCCTGTGTGTGGGTGACAAAAAATAAATAAAATGAGAAGTATGTAGAAGGAAAGCAAATAAGACAAGCACTAACCTATATATAACACAGATAAAAAATTACAAACATTTTACGGTAATAGTAGTTACAAATAACATAAAATTAGCACAGTTTTACAGGTCATAAATTAAAATACAACAATTAGCACATATATTGAATACATTTTGATTCTGAGGAGAAGTTTCAGTTTGCTTTTTTTTATTTCTCAATGAGTTTATGAACTGCCTTTCTTCCTTTTTGTAATATGAAACTTTTCAGCTGTTTTTTATATTTTCTGAGGGAAGGTTCATTTTTCAAGGTATCCGGTAGGTAATTGAACATTTTCGGAGCCATATAATTATAACTTTTTTGTCCCACTGCTTTGTTCATTTTCGGAATAACATGCATATTTTTTTGTCTCGTGCTATAGGAATGGGTATCTTCACATTTTGTTTATTGTGTTTCAGAGAAAAGGCGATCACTAGAATATTTCGAATCTTTCTGTAAAATCATTTAAAAAAATTTTTTTTGGGATACTTCAAGCATATTCGAGTAAGTTCGTGATACACTTTCCCACCCTTCCATAGTTCAAATGAGTCTCCACTAGACTTTTGTAAACAAGTTTTGTATGTTTGATGTCTAGGTAAGCGATGAATTGTTTGAATTTGAAATAAAGACAACGAAGTTTTTTTGCAAGATATGATACGTGTTCATTTCATCTCAGGTGTGGATCTAGGAATATACCTAAATATTTAATTTTTTCAAAGGTTTAATTATCAAGTCAGATTGAATAGCCAAATCATAGTGGGGAAGTGAAGTTTCTTGATTACTGAATGGTAAGTAATGGGTTTTTTCAAAATTCAATGAAAGAAGCTTACTGTCAAACCATTTTTTTAAGTTTTTCAAGTCATGTTCTGCTTTGATTTTCAAATCATACCATTTCCCACCTCTGTAAATTATCACAGTATCATCTGCGAAGCTGAGTATTTGCCCATATTTTTCCTGTAGGAAGAGGCTATCCATATAAACTGTAAATAATACTGGCCCTAGAACCGTCCCCTGAGGTACTCCGCACGTAATTGTTTCTTCTGTGCTCGTTGTATTTTGGATTTTCACTTTCTGTTTCCTATTCTTTAAATAACGTTTTAATAAGTTATAGGCCGTTCCTCTGAAACCAATGTCATCTAGAGTTGTTAGAAGTATGTCATAGTCGACGGTATCGAATGCCTTCGATAAATCTAAGAAGGCACCTACAGATGGTACACCCCTATCCAAACATTCATAAATGGTATTTGTTATACTTGAATTGCATCCTGTGTGGACTTATGTTCCCTGAAGCCTTACTGTGAGGCAGAAAGAATGTTGTATTTTGTCAAAAAATTATTCAGCCTTTTTTTCATTATTTTTTCTATTACTTTACTCAATGATGTTATGAGTGAGATTGGTCTGTAATTAGTTACATTCTGTTTATCTCCTCCTTTATGTATGGGAGTGACCAACGATAACTTGAAAGCGGTAGGAAAATGTCCCAGCTCAAAAGATTTATTTATAATATAAACCAAGGGAATACTTATGTGATTTGAGATTACCTTCAATGTTTCCGCCTTCATGCCATCGTAACCAGGAGTTTTTTTATTCTTCAAATCATAAATGGATTTTATTACTTCAACCTCGGTAGTTGGTGTGAGAAAAATAGAATTTGATGTTACATTTTTTTCATTTCTATAATTCTCATCTCTATTAATTTTTTTGGCTAAGTCTTTACCCACATTTATGAAATGGTTATTGAATATTTCTGTTATTTCTTCTGGTTTACTGATAAGTTCGGTGTTTCTATTTTCGATTTCGCTTATTTTGTTTTGGCAGGGGACTTTTAATACTTCATTTACTGTTCGCCAGAGTTTTCTTGATGTTTTGTTCTTGTTACACACGTTTTCTATAGTAATTTTTCTTTGCTTGCTCAATTGAATTTTCAACTTTATTTTTCATTCGTATGTATTCGTCTTTGAGTGTTTCATTATATGGATTTGCCTTCCATTTTTTATACAAATCGTTTTTTTCATTGATAAGTTTGATGAGAGATTTTGTAATCCATTTTTTCTTTTTCGTTTTCTATTTTTTATCTTGAGTTTTTTTGTTGATTTTTCAATACATTCATTAATTAGGTACATGTATAAAATTTTTTGTTACAGAATCAAGATCTGTTTGGGGGGAGAGAATTTCATTCCATTCTATTTTTTGGGCAAGTTCTGACAACATGGAGTCATCTATTACTTCAAAGTGTTTTTTAATATGGTCATTTTCAATTTCATTTCCTCTACTCATCACTATCTGCAGTAACGTTGTATAATGATCAGTTATAGCTGTGTCTATTGTGACAGCCAAATGAGAAGCAAAGAAATTTATCTGGAGAAAATAGTGACCGACAAGTATTGTATCTTTCTGATCACAAACAAAATGTTAATATTTATAATCACTTTTCCAACATTGAAGTGCATGATCAACTCATTTCATACCATTTTGTTTTTTTTTTTCATTCAGTTCAGTACAATCCCTATGAAGTAAACATTTACGAATTGACAATAATCAACTTCCCTTGAAACAAGATGAGTGATTTGCCCGTAATATTTCAAACTGTACAGAGAATTCATTCAGATAATTTCGACGTTTAGTCTTTCCTGCAGAACTTTGAGCCGAAGGATTATCAAAATCAGGCTTGGGGTGACATCAAACTTCCCCAATTCATATACCTGGGAAGACGTATAAAAAACATCAGTTGAAACGAAGCAATTTTATGAAAAAAAAAATTCGCTTCCACCTGTATAAAAAAATCCACTAGACACCGTTACACACCTTTGTCAAGTGAACAAACTAACAAAATCGTCCCTAATTCGTTGGTGTTACTCGATCAAAACAACTATAAAGGTATAATCGTTCGGCATTTTTCACGTTGTCGTTTTCTCGTGCGTCTGTAATTCTATCTGACACCGACATATATTCAGCGGTGCTATTAGTTGTAGTTATTTCAAAAAGACCTCCTTCAATAATTCTTTATAGGGGCATCCTGCCTTTTTCGAAGCAGGTGTTGAACGCCAGAGAAGTTGACCACATCTTCACAATGACACGAGCAACATTTAATTTTAAGGGGCTAATTTTAGTGAGACAACAACAATAAATCGGTACTATTGTAGAACGAATTGAATTTTCTTCAGTCTCTTACAATTGACTAGGATTTGTATCGATTCATTAGATACTTGGAGGTAAGCCAATGGCCAATAATGCGGGATTTCTTTCGTGAAAAATCCTCTACTGGCAGTTGTCGGATATAATTCAATATCATTCGTAGTATTGACAAGAGAGCAGTTGGTTTCTGACAGGTACTAGTTCACCAACCTTCTGTGTAGTTAATTGAAATTAGTTCGTTTCTCATTTCATTTTTATATTCCAACCTACTACTACTTAGTATGGAAGAGCAGACTACTAGTCAACCTTGCAAACAAAAGTTGCACGACTTACATTGATTCACCGGTTTTCTGAGAAGTTAAAATGAATTGGCAGAGAGACGACTTGAGAATTATATTCATAACGAACATAGATCACGTTCAATAATGACAGGTAGGAAAAATACAGAATTCTGAAAACACAACAAATTGTAATACCTTTAACTTCTTATTGACACGAAATATGAAATTTAGTATTTCGGAAACATTTTTAGCTGGTCTCATGCAGTTTCAACACAGAAAAATTGCACAAAAAAACAAGCTCTCCCAGAAATAGTGTGGGTGCTAGAATTGATTCTTGCGGAACAGAAGCATATTAGATTGAATTAAGTTTTTGTGTTTTTTCGAATCCGATTTTCCGGTGCATTTTTTCCAGCTTCAAAATATTTTGATCTTGTCTCTGGTTTTGGATATTAGCGCCAGCTATCAGATGATCAGGTTCATCAGATTGTGTTATATTTTTTATTATATATGTCCATATTTCCACAATGAAGGAATTTTCTTGACACTTCAAATCGAAATGGATTTTTCTTGGAAATAAATCCTTAAAGCTATACTAGGACCATCCCAGTCGACCAAATTGAAATGATATATGGGGTCAATTTACCACTGGGACAGAGTTTGGACAAGTGCTATAGAGTTCAGCATTACCAAATGGAGTATAAATGTCATATGTGAGGAATATTAGTGTGTCCGCAGATTGGTTGCTGGTATAAAGGTTACCTGTGGGCTGCTGTGTTGATTGATAGCTAAAGAGGCTTTTACCGTCTTGTCTCATCTGTTTTGATACTTTCAGAACCATTTTATGCAAGACACTATTTTTTTTTTATTTGGAAAAAAAACACCGCATCAACCACTAGGGTTATTAGCGGTTACAGTAGATACATTAAATACAGTAAGTACATTAAATTTTCTTAGAAATGCCAACCTTCTCTAAAAAACTATAAAGGGAAGTGGAGTTCGTAACATCCAGTGCATTGGTGAGGTCACTTGGTAATCCAGATAATTGTCTTTCTTCATTGAGAGCTGGACAATCAGAAATGAGATGTTCAACACTCATCGTCACACTGCAGGTAACACAAATGCGAGGCTCTTCATGCTTTAGGAGATATTGATGGGTAAATTTCGTGTGTCCAATTCTCAAGCGAGTAAGTAAAACTTGTTGTCTGCGGGTGAGAGCTCGGTAATTTTGAGTGATTAGATTCGGATTAATGGCTCTGAGTTTATTATTATGTAAGGATTGCCACCTTTGCTTCCATCTGTTGCACATGAGCGCATTTATTTGGTGATGGATGTCTTGATAGGGTACTCGTTGGATCTGTCGAGAGTTGGGGTTTGAAATGGCCTCTCGAGCTTCTGAATCAGCCCTTTCATTACCCGTTATTTCGATATGGGAAGGAATCCAAACTATCTCGATGTGTTTACCATCCTGTGATAACTTTTCCAGTTCGGTCTTGATGAGAAGAAGTGCATTTTTTGGGTAGAGTTGTTGGATGCCCAGGACTGCACTGAGAGAATCAGTGAAAATTACATGATCACCTACTGATCTACGGCAGTATTGTGATGCTCTGAGTATAGCAAATACTTCTCCTGTGTAGATACTGGAGAATGACGGCAGTCGATAAGTGTAAGTGGTGGTATCTGTTATCACAGCAGCTCCTACTCCTTCAGCTGTTTTGGCAGAATCGGTGTATATATGCTTGAAGTGCTGATATTTGGAGACCAGTTCGGCAAAGGATTTCTTTATGAAATTTGAAGGGGTATGGTATTTGGGGAAGTTGAGGAGATGAGTATTACAGGGAGTAATTGGTAATGTCCAGGGGGGGAGGAATTTTCAAGTCATGAGAAAGAATATTTGGAAAGTCTATCATCAGTATATGTGAGTATATTTTTCTTCAGATTGACTTGTCAATTTCTGATTTTCTATGTATCAGACAAGTCTAATTTCATTTGGTACCAATACTGACCTTTTTCGTCAGTGTGTGAAATAATAATTTCCAGTGAACTTTTTTGAAGAAAAAAATCATTTGAGTTTTACAAAAAAATATGAAAATTAGAAGTAGTAGTAGTATTTCTTTATTTCCTCAGGTTTATACAAATAAACATAGAAATTGCGTCACATAAAATCGCATTACAAATGTCCTTATGATATACTAGCATTAAAATCGAGCCAACATTAAAAAGAAAGGAAAAAAAGAACTGCTCTTTCACACAGATTAAAACGCATATTTAAAACTACATATAATAAAGTATGTTGTGGATATACATCGATTAGAGTAGATTAAAGTACTCATTGATGGAATAAAATTGATTTTTGAGTAAAAAGGATTTTACCTCATTTTTGAATGAATTAAGAGTTGTGAGGTTTCTATTGTCGATAGGAAGATTATTATATAATTTTATTGACATAATGTGAGGACCTCTTGAGACAATGATGTGGAATCGACATCATCTGATTTTCGCGAAAATTATATCCTGCAGCTAGACTCAACTCTTTTCTGCTTTGTGAAGTTTTCGTTGTGTGACTTCACATAATATACACAGTTAAGTATATATAATGAGATGACTGTTAAAATTTTAAGATTTGAGTATAAATCCCTACAGGAGTCTCTAGGACCTTTGAAAGTCATTCATTCATAACTCTTAGGATTTTCTTCTGGAGTTCTAATACTTCATTGATTCTGGTTGAATTCCAATAGCAAATGATGCAATAATTGAGGGTGGAGTGAACATATGCATAGTAGTAAGATAGTCATAGGGACAGTTCTTTTAAGATTCCATATAACGTAACAGTGTCTAGATAGCTTATTAGTTATATAGTCTACGTGAAGATGATATATTCATTTCAATTACATAATTTTACTATCAATTGAACTGGCCAATTCTCGATGAGAATCCATATTGGCTGAAAGTGCCTTGGAGGAAGCAAAGGCCAATAACCTAGAGAGAGAATCCATATTAAAAAAAATTAAACAGTTTCCAGTAAGATGCTCACAAATGGAGGGTTTACAAGCAGGATCCTGCTTGAGGAAGCTATTGTATAGCGGAACAAGTGCCGACGTTTTGTGCCCTCATTGTTAGTGAGAATCGTACAGGAAACTGCGATTTGTTTGTTTGTGTTTCATTCCAAACAGTAGGTATCCCAGAAAATTGCTACCAACACGTTTTCATGTTTTGCTTCATTACATTCTCATGATATGTGATTAATGATTTGGGATCTTGATGTGGAAACTCTAATGGTGCAAAATGCCATTAGATACTGATGATGATCCGAATGAAGAAAAATATAATTAGGGTCTGTTCAAAATATCATGAATTCTACATAATGCTGCTGCTATATGAGTATTTGCGCAATCTCCGTCACACAGTAGTAGGTCCCTCGCACAAGCCAGGAAGTAGTCATTTTTCCTTGGTAGTATTTTGTACAGAAATCGCGTTCTCAGTCGCAGATTTAAACATTCCATCGAATTTTTTATATCTGTATCTTCGAACTGCTATTCAACTCCATTCAATCGTTTCCAGCTGGCTCGAGGCCCAGGATATCAGGACGGGTGTCTCATTCCGTCATAGATCTCATGAGTTGTACTTGTCTGGAATATGAATGTAAGGATTCATTAACAGTGACTATTCGACGTGAGGTCTCCCTACAGAAAAGCGATCTCAAGAGTTAAAACATAGTGGAGCAGCTCAACCCACTTTTTCACTCGCCACGCCACTCACGGCGCATATTGCCATGCATTTGGTTGAGTGGAAGAGCAAAATCTCGTTCCTAGAACAAGCATTTTGAACTCTGCCATTGAATAGGTGCTACTCTTGGATGTGTTCATTATCGCTATGTAACTGCTACCTATTCAATAAAAGCAATATTATTATTATTATTATTATTATTTATACTTGCCTCTGTAACATGATACAGTAGTTCATCTCGACCTTGTGAAATCGAATTAGAGCAGTACTAAAAAATGTTCACAAAAAACCATAAAGACATACGCATGAGATTGATAACTTGTGAAGTAACTGCTGGTCAACGCGAACAGTAGGCATATGGTATTGAAATAAAGAGAGTGGGAAGACGCATGACCTTAGAAGATCCAATCGCAGCGCTAATTGCGGGAAACTGCATCCCCAAAATGAAATGATTTCGTTTCTCGAGAGATGGCAAGCTGCTCTATCAAAGCCGTGCATCTCAGAGACAATGACATTGACCAATCTATATTAATACAGACGGGAGCATCGTTTTATGTCTGCCTGCAGGTCCTACTGTTACATATCTGTGGGCAAAACCATTGCACTTACGAACCAACACCAGACAGCTGTTTTTTCTGCCAGATCTGCATTCATGATGTAACTCTTCGGAGACTATTGCACGGCATCTAGCTTTTAACCCTACGCTTCCCATGGCATTTGTAGAGGAGAAGGGTACTTGTTTTGTGGCAGATGTTTGCCTCTCAACCTACTGTATAGGGTATAACAATTCTTTTTCATTAGCTCGAATTACTAGTTTTTTTCCTAAACAGTTTGTCAGCCTATATTGGCCATGAGATATACGTTCTCAATTCATATTCAGACTTTCATTATGAAGAGACAATTGAAATGGGTCAGTAGGTGATTAGACCGTCAAATTTGAATCAATTCTGAACCTGAAAAAAATCGTGTTCAGTAAAAATAAGCAGAATGCTTCGGATTTACCATATGAATCTGGATGAGCTCAAAAAATCGAGAAAGTTACTGACGATATTGGCCATGATTACTGGAAATGAATTCTTTCTCATAGAATTTTACAAAGTTCGATATCAACCAGAATAATCTGAATGGAGAATTGAGAAAATGAAGTATTCAATATTCTTCATTATGCATTTCACATTTGTAGCAGTAATACTAGATTTTTATTGATTTGTTACGGAATCCTGAAATTATTGAAATCGTCATTAACGTATCAAAATAATCTATTGTGTAATACAGGTTTTATCCAACTAACTTTCGCCTAAACATATGTACCCTGAATCTTCTCAATCTGAACATATCATTCAAATCATGTCCTTGAGTCTATCGTTAGAACATTAACTTAATTGCCTAATCTTCGTGAATGTTTCAAAGCGAATGATATTTAATTAACTCCAAATAATCGAAAATAAAAGGCGATTTCTCTCAATTAGAGTGATTCGGTTTAGCCATAAACGTGCATGCGGACTTTTAGTGAAGAAACATCTCAAAATGAGGTTTTAAATGTCTGTAATATAGTAGCTCCTTCGAACGGCCTTCTTGATGATTATATAATGAGTTCTCCGCCTCTCAAAGGATAAAAACATAGTATTAACGCTGTTCAGGGGCGTGCTGGGTATGGTCGTTTAACAATTAAACGTTTTTTTCCAACTACAATCTTGATGTGATAATTCTGTAGATCGATCGTTCGATTGTATAGTTCAGAGGAAGAGTAGCTGAATCAGTTTTGGGAATTGGAAGAAGGAAAGGGTGGAGGGGAGAGAGCAGGTGTTATTATGTGGGGTGAGACTGGAGATTAACGAACGAACGTCGAAGATTCCACCACCATGCGCTTTACACAGTATATTACATACGGAGGCGAAAACTTCATCAGTTTATAAAATGGGAAAACTGAGAAGTATCCTATACAAGTTCAGAAAAATCAAAGATATTCTACCTGAAAAGTATCTGATAACACTTTATCACTCTCTAGTAGAAAGCCATTTAAGGTACGGAATACTTACTTGGGGTTCAGCTTTGAAAACTCATCTCCAGCCATTGGAAGTTATGCAGAGAAGGTTCATCAAACTGATTTTTTCCAAAAATCTCAGATACCCTTCCGAATTATTATACAATGAAACAAAAATTTTTGATTTGAAACAAATATATTTCTTTCACAGCTGTGTCAGATATCACACATACAAACAATCTAGCCAACTGCCTGAACATCATTACAGCACTCGACAAAAAAATCATTATGTCATTCCGTTCATGTCCAAAAGCATTACACAGAGGTCCTACTCTTTTTTAGCACCTAAGCTATATAATACAATTCCAGTGAATTTAAAGAACATCGCCAACATAAACATCTTTAAAAGCCGCTTGAAGAAGTACTTATCACAATCTGGCAGAGCTATCACATCATGTTTTGAAAACTGATCCATTTCCTTTCCTTTCGTTCGACATAAACTAGAATCCCAAATTTTAACTGTATGACATTCATTCATATAAAAGCCATTTTGTTACAATTATCTTTGATCTATATATTTATTACTGGGTGATATATGTATATGTGTGTGTTAGATATGTAAGTATGTAAAGTATGTGTATATGTCTGTATGTATTTTATCCCAATTGTTATTTTAATAAGTCCTAGATAAGTATTTTTTTATATATATATATATTTTATTTTTCTCATACTCTTCATGCTGAAACAAGTGTTTTAACACTTATCGGCCCCTCACAGCTTTGTTCTACTATGATCCAATGTATATTACTTGATATTTTTCTTTTTCTATATGAATAAAGCTATTATTATTATTATTATTATTATTATTATTATAAAATGAACAGGAATGAATATTTGCAGCAATGCATTTTGTGCTTCAAATAGGCATTGCGAATAGATGAATTCGATGAGTCTCCCAACAACTACCGTGATTGTAATTCTTCATAAATGTCATTTGCCTGTGTAGAGGTTGAATGTTTGACATATCTATCATATCTTATGAATTTTCGTTATTTTAACGAGGTTTGCTGCAAATAAGCAACGTTTGATTACTTACTGAAATCTTGAGGGCAATTTTGACAATGAGCATGGACTGGCCTTGAGTAACGAAAAGATCCTGTACTTAAGAAAGTGACTGATAAAACGATAAAGTTCTATTTTTGGCATCTAGTGTCGTAGTTATTGAAGGAGTTTGTGGTTTTCGAGAAAGAAACTGCGAGAGTCCATCTGGTATCGAGATAGTGAGTAATAACTGTAATATCATCTCAGGCATGGTTTGTTTCGCATAACTACCTTCTTGAGTACACTTTAGCGGGAATCTAGCATTTCACACATTCCGATGAGCATACTGACGTTTTGATTAGAGAAGAAGACGAGGTCTGGAAAGTACCAAGAGATCGGCATATGTTTTTCCGACTTCGTCTTCTTCCTAATGAACAGTTGCCCACTTTCTTACTTGAACCCAATGAGATATAAGCACATTTTTCCATGATTGTGAATATAATACTTTTTCTCTGAATCACACACTCTATTTCAAAGACGCAGAATGCAAATTTTCGTTATATTATAACAAATATATGATAATTTCAAACGCCTAGTTATTGAAAATAATTGATTTTTGTCACCGGTGGCGGTGACTATAGTTGATAATAATTCAAATTTGATAAAAAAAGCAACTTCAAAATGAAAATATCAGTAACGAAACGTAAGACTTTCTGATATTTGAAAGAGAATATTTGTAAAATGTGTACCTACACCTTGATTCGAAATAGAAACACCAAACCACACAAAATCGAAATGATTAAATTATTATCGTAGCTTCGATAATATTTCAAGAGCTTTTGTATGGTCAAGTATTGAGATGATACGATGAATAGGAATAACTACGCTCATAGAATTCTCCTATTACAACACATAAAAGGATTACATTCAGCTCTTGCTAGAGAGAAGGGTCTTTCTGTTCGCTCAATGGTGCCTAATGACGCATGGGTCGTTCACAAAAAATTTCAATTTAATCGAGCTGGTACCGTTTGCACTTTACTGCCGCTAATTATGATTTATTAATGATATTATTTACTTCACGTTCTACGTTAGAGTTATATGCGATCTTTATTGATCATAATTCCGAACATGAAAATATTTAAAACGAATCTTGGTAACTCTTGAGTTTTGTTCCGCTAATATCAGCTTTATATTGGATTCCCTCGTTTGGAGAAATTTTATTTCTCCAATACACCAATCATAGGTATGTTAGGTTGAAAGTGAATCAAAATACTGTAATTGGATGTTAACACATTTTTTGGAGATGTAAATCTCTCTTGAGCACAAATTTAAATCCTCTACTTTAATATTATCTCACAAAAAGAGATATGATATTATGATTCAAATGGCATCAACTCATAGGTTGCAAATGTAGGTCATTTTGTGTGTAGTGACATTGGTGAGGATGTAGGATACCTAGGAATGAGCCAATCCTGGTAGATTTTGCCAAAGTTCTGCGACTCTCATTGTCGTTCAGATATTCAGTCTATGTTTGGCGAACATAAAACGATGTGAAAGAGCGGTTCTGGTCCAATGAAACCACTTGCGGAATCCTCCCTTGCGAGAATTTTCTTACTGATTTATGTGTGAGGTTGGAAATTCAACCGGAACTACGAACATTCATAAGTGAGTGAGTCTACACGACTCCTCCACTGCAACCCATACTTCACAAAAAGAGTAGAACAAACATTGAAAATGGGCGGTGCAAGCTGATCTGCTTTGTCATCATGTTCTTAGAAAAGACGGCATACAGAAATTTCAAGTTTCGTCGTGTGATGATTTAGAGGACAGTTTCCTGTAAGAAAGCCATTCCTGCTGCACTCAAATTGTTTGGTGCCAAATATCGATGAGTGCATAAATGCCTCGGAGTGGGCCAATCCTGGTAAATTTCGCCAAAAGTCTAAGGCCATCTTCTTGCAGTCCATCTAGTTAGTATTTGTTTGGCATGACTGGGGATCCAGACCAGGGA
This sequence comes from Zygogramma bicolorata, assembly GCA_032362365.1. NCBI lineage: Eukaryota > Metazoa > Arthropoda > Insecta > Coleoptera > Chrysomelidae > Zygogramma > Zygogramma bicolorata. The sequence continues at coordinate 312,164 of JAVJAQ010001895.1, read as the reverse complement.
CAATTTATTAAGTCCTCCATTGATGAGGCTTTTTTGGCAGGTTTTTACCAGTTTTGACGTTACTCGGTGAAAACCAGTAGCCTTCATATCCACCTGCTTATGAAAAAAAAAGTGTTTATTGTTTTATGCGTGAGTTTTAACTCCAAAAAGCTGTCAGCACATAAATTAATGACGTGAATCTCCGTTTGAAATACGGTTGCGTAAGACCCTATGCGGGTTGATATTTCTGTCCTAGGATTGATGTGATTCACAATGTCTTCCAGGAGCCTGCTGCGCTCCGCACGGACCTGTGTAGTGCAAATGGCAATGTGCACGAATCTGTATGTTCTTCATCTTGCCTGTCTTTCTGAAATGAAGTAGAGAGCAGGTAGGTCAGTAAGGATTTTCATGGCCGCTGACGGTGTGTTGCTAAAGATACTAGAAATCGCCAGGCAGGCCTGTCACTGTATATTAGAGAGCTTTGCCTGGGCCGTTTGCTGTAATCGGCACCAGGCTACTGAAGATGCTAATTCGGCAAGTAAAAAGCGAGTGCGAATTGTTCCAGTTTGGTGTTCGAATATTTAATTCCTGTTGCGTAATTTCCTTGAACATGATAAAACAGTTGTATTCAAATTCGAATATCAATTTGCTTATTACCTAGTTCAATTTTATGATAATAGAAAATATCAGTAACGATTCTCCTTCCTGAACATGCCAAACTTGTTAGTGATATCACTTTGATGCTAAGGTGATAGAATGAGCTCATATAAAGATGACAGTGTCAATTTATGTTTTGTGAACCTTGACTTGAGTTTTCAGTCATATGATTTGCTTTGTAATTTTGACGCGTTGCTCTTCTTGGGATTATCATTTCCTCGTTTACAGATGTAAGTATATCTGCGGCAATGCTAAACACGGTTGCAAATTGCAGGTCTATATTCTTTCGTTCATCCTCGATAAGTTCCACCACCAACTCAATATGTTGCAACGCTGACTCTAGTCATTATAAAATACTTTGAATCGGACCTAGAGATTTTTCTAAATGATGAAGTCTGAAGGGATTGAGTATGAATATACAGATATAGCCTTCGAATACGATAGTTTTTTTTCATCTTTTCGTTTTGTGGGATCATCTGAAAGATATGATTTATCTAATGCGTTTCATATGTTAGACCTCCGAAACCAGATTCCCTTACGACAAAGTGAATTATATGTTCATTATGGAGAACACCATTTGACCATTTATAGTTGAGTTGAAACATTTTCAAATAACGTCCCAAATGATATTATTCTCTTCAGATAATCATGCCATATTTTGTGGTGATAGAATTTCAATCGTATCGAAAAAATTTGGGATGCAATTTTCATGATAGAGTTCTCATCCAATAATCGCCTGCATTAAAGGGATTCAGGTACACCTTGTATTCATCAATCGATATGCACCAGAAGTGGAGAAAATATCGTTTGAATTGGTACCTCTCCACAAAGACTGCATCCTTTATTGATAGATCTTCTGCTGAATCAGCGTACAGCCTTCCCACAAGAATGACTGGTAGATTTTTCCAATAGTCTGTTTACTCAACCGCTGAATATTCCGTCTTTTCGAGAGGAAAGCTTCTCAACGCTAAGATAATATTTACTCATCTCTTGAAATTCGTTGGTCATCGACGTAGCAGACACTCCACAATTAAATACATTGTTACTGCGAGACGAACTCATGTTTTATCGTACGTCAACGGGCCATTTGATTCGGTCATTTTTTGTTTTTTTTTTCGCGGAGTTACTGATGTAATTACAGTAGTTTAGCTGGTTGTTATGTCATCGTTATATCCGTTAGTGACAATCGAATTGTCGAGTTATAAATAGACTCTCTTTATAGTCATTTGGTTTCCTGCTACTGTTCACCAAACGTAGGATATCCAATCTGGAGAACTCCAAGAGGATTGGAGTACTTTAGGGTGGGCTTCAGTGAAACTCAGAGACCGTTTCATTCATTTATAGAAGATAATTCGATGATTATATTTGGGGCCAGCTCTAGAAACTCCGGTGAACTGTGGTTGTCAAGCAACAAACGGTTCGATTGGTTAATGCTTAGCGACTGAACTGAGTTTACTTCGCAGTTCACAGGGATAACTACAGCTGGCCATTGTTGATTGTGTGTCTGCCAAAAAGTAACAAGGTACAAGAACAGTTTTTGAAGTGCCCTATTGCCATAAAGAAATGATTTGTTCATCAAGCGGCCATATCAATAGCTCTAGCAATAAACAGAACTTTTGTCGTAATCAATTCATTGATCCAAGAAGTGCTTTCAATAATACAGGTGATACAGAATTTTGTTTTGCAAAATTAGGCAGGAGTTATTTTATTGCATGGATAGTTGCAGTCTGACGTACTTAACCTAAAAACACAAAATACTTACAAAAATGGCGAACGAAAATGCCGCCATTTTGTGAAAAACCGTTTGGGCCTGTATCTCCGTAACCGTGCACTTTAGGCCCACAATTATGAGGACCTTTTTAATAGATAATTATATTTCCTATCTTTTTTATTCAATAATTTTTTCGTAGCACTTACCGTTCACGACTTATATCATTATTACTTTTTGTTTATTCACTTTTTAACCGATCTCTTTAAAAAATTGTTTAAACAATAAATTGTTCATAATAAAACTTTCAAATCGATAAACTTTCTACAACTTTTATTCGAAACTTTTTCTCTGAAGCTAATATTTTTGAAGTTACAACGCGTTCAATGTTGTACTACCGAGTACAAGGTTATTAAGAACGAAGTATGCATAGCGTAATGATGCGAATCCGATACATAATAAAAAAAATATGAATTTCAGAATTTTTTTGATTTAATAAATAATTGATATTTCAAGTTCTTACCTGCAAGAAATAGCGAATACCCATTAAATTTTTCTAATTTGTATTTTCTTTTATACAATTAAATATTACTATAATTAATTTGAAAACTACTGGCATAATTAAACACGCAAATAAAAAAATTGAATATTTATTGAGGAATATATGTGAAATTTATTTTTACAAATGTACACCAAAATGAATCATGTCTTCTCTGACTAATATAAGCATACTGAGCATAAAAATGCTCACTATGGTCGTCATCACTACACCTCCTTCGGTTGAAAATGTAGTTTTTGGAAGGATCGGACTATATAATAATAAACAAAAAGTAATAATAATATAAGTCGTGAACGGTGAGTGTTACGAAAAAAATTATTGCATAGAAAAGATAGGAAATTTTATTATCTATAAAAAAGGTCCTTATAATTGTACGCCTAAAGTGCACGGTTACGGAGATACAGGCCCAAACGGTTTTTCACAAAATGATGGCACTTCCGTTCGCCATTTTGGTAAGTATTTTGTGTTTTTAGGTTAAGTACGTCAGACTGCAACTATCTATGAAATGAAATAACTCCTGCCTAATTATGCATTATGGACACGAGTAGCTCGCTCCCTATTACCTGTACTACAACAAGACCTGACAAATATGCGCTTGGGATAGTGAAAATACACTTCTTCGGTTAGGTGGACACAGTTGATGCGGAGGGCCAGACTCAATATTAACTACTTTCTAGAAGTGACAATGGACCTTAATGCAGATGACAACTGCTTGCCACTAGATGTTGACAACCTATTAGCAGAGCCGAAGAAGTGAATCTTCATGAATCCATGTTAAAGGATCTAAATATTACTCGATGTATGTATACAGGGAAGAGACGTATCAATCATAGAGGAAAATTTGAATTTGACACCCTTATCCAAAATTCAAAGTAGCCAATGCTTTCCAAAGGAGCTGCGTGACTGGCCAAAAACTAACAAACAGTCTTAGAAATGCATCCGGTTAAAAGTTAGAGGCACGGAAGTTTCGACAGCGTCTTTCGCAATCGAATTACCATTTTTTCATGAATGTGATTCAATATTCCACTTCCGAATAGTCAACATCCTGCCATTGTTTTTCTTGGATACGCCGGTATTCGCTTGTCCTATGTAACACTTTCCTGATAATGGTTTGATGAATATTAGAATGAACTCTTCGAAACTGATTATTCTGTCTCTTCTTACTCATTTTAGTAATTTTCGCTCACATGAAGACACTTGCAAATGAAAGTGAGATAATGTCTGTGCAAATATCCAGTTCGATCGGATCTATCAAATGTGCTATTTTCAAAGTATGGAAACATGCTTTTAATTATACTTTAACGATGCTTCGTCTGCAAGAGATGAAGTTACAGGCCACTTGGCACTCCCATAAAATGCTTATTAATTTATCGACAGGAAGGCGTGTGATGAGTAACTAACGCTTATACAGGGTGTGGCTTATATAGCCAACGAGCAGTAAAATATCGATACTCCAAGAGAAATGGACTTACTGTTGGAAAGGTGTCTTGATGGGATTTTCATCGACTTTGAAATATTTTTATTTTATTTATAAATCAGGAGCCGCTAGAATAATGAGTATTAATGGTGCAACAAAGTTAACAGCTTCATTTTCAGTTAACGAAATTATTTATATCAATTTCTTGCTCGAATGTAGTTGACAATGCACTTGCTGAGTGGTATTGGTTCGGATTTCCATTGTATATATAGTGTATTTTTTTAGAGTCCCCCTTATTTATTTTTCGAACGGGTTCACTAAAAAAATTGAAACTTGGAATAATCAAATTGATGCATGAATACTACTATATTTTGGAGTAAAATTGACATATAAAAGTTTTGAAATGGCGACTGGGCGCCATCTGAAAAAAAAATGAATCGAAAGAGGGGTCTTGTGAGTTTCAAAATGATGTATCACAAGACCCCCCTTTCCATTTGCTTTTTTTCAGATGGCGCTCAGTCGCCATCTTGAAATTTTCATGTGTCACAATTTTACTCCAAAATATAGTATCCATGCATCAATTTCATATCTCGAAATTCAATTTTTTGAGGAGCTGTTCAAAAAATAAAGGGGGAGGACATTAAAGGAATGAACTGCATAGTTTTCTTGAAAGTGGTTGACAATGTTCCTTGCTGATTGGTAATGATTCGGACTTCCATTTGCTAAGAGCGGAAGGATTAAAATGCGAATCAAGTGAGAAACTCAAAGAAAACTGTTGTTTGTTGTTACAAAAAACAGAGATTTCGAATATGGAATATGAGTCAAAAAAAGAATTTTAAGTAACGAAATAAATTAAATCATATTGTGACAAGAAAATTGAGGTATCGGATATGAAATACTAGTCAAAAAATGTAAATGAAGAAATTGAATGAAATATTATGAAAAAATGTTGAAACCAAATTTCAAGTCGAGTGTACTCACGACGTTTCGATTGCTGGACAATACCTGAATGAGCAATCCAATCACCATCAATCTACGAAGCGAGAAATCGTCAAGTCTCTGATTGATCGAGCAATCAATCTCTGTAACACCAAAGAAAGTCTAGACAAGGAGCTGAGCAACATAAGGAAGGATCTTCAAAAGAATGGCTACTCAAAGAAGCTGGTGGATCAAACACTGGCTCGGACGAATCAAATCCCCTATGTTGTTCTAAAATTGTGAGAGGACTTTCAGAGAGAATCAAGAGGATAGGAGGGAAATACAACGTCAGAGTCTGTTTTCGATCAGGGAACACAATACGCAGCCAGCTCACGAAAATTCGACCACCGAATAAAAACAGCGACACCAATAACTGCGTTTACCGAATTCCATGTGAGTGCGGCAAATCCTACATCGGAGAAACTAGAAGACCATTGGGAGTAAGAAAAGGCGAACACAAGAAAAACACTCAACGAGGAGAAACAACGAAATCAGGAATAGCGGAGCATGTTTGGACAAATGGTCTGAATGGTCTGAAGCCGAGGTCATACACAAGGAGCAGCACTGGTTCAAGAGGAAATTCAAGGAAGCCGCCTACATCCTCAACAACGACGCATTAAGTCATGCCAGCGTGTAGATCCGGAATGTGTGGAGGCCGCTTATCCAAGGCATGAACCAGCTGCGGCTCGATGAGGGAGTATCTCGCGCCGTACATCCATTTCCCGCTGAAGATCGATCGACACACTTCTAGTAGTAGCACCCGCTCGCCTCCTTGGTAGTAACACCCTTTTCCCCACCATAGGGAAATCGGGGGCCTCATATTTCATATTCGAAATATCGGTTTTTTGTAACAACAGTATTTTCTTTGATTTTCTCACTTGATTTGCATTTTAATCCTTCCGCTCTTAGCAACAGGTTTCAATAGAGTTTAAAAAAAATATAGACAATGGAAGTCCGAACCATTACCATTCAACTGCATAGTTAACTCTATTGAGACATGTCATAAAAATCTTTTAAGATTTTCAGATTGTGCTAGGTCAAGAACCAAAAAAACTAAGAAGAAATGATTCTTTTTCATTCACATGACTTCATTTAAGTTCGTTCGATTTTACTATTTCATACTCAACATTTTGATTTTTTGTCACTATATTATACTTTCTGATCAATTGAAATTATTTGACTAAAATTCATATCAATCGTGTGATTTGAATTTGAGTGCCTTTCTTTCTCGATTCCATTTTTTGTAATTCATTATTTCAATTAATATTTTTTTTCTCCTTCCTATTTTTTTTTGAATAGTTTTCAATAGAGTAAACTTTTTTGCTGCACTCTACAGTTTCGCATTTGAAAGTTATCCCCTGATCTTTGTATGATTTGAACGTTATAATTATGAGGAAAAAATATGTAAAAATTTTGAAATTTTTTTGTGTTCACTACTAACACTCGGTACTCGGTATCAGTAGTTGTTGACAACCTGAGAGCAGACACTACGAGTAGAGTTACAAAATTTTTACTGAGATTGTGCATACTCATAGTATTTTTTTCTTTTTGGGAATCAACACAATAGTTCGCATATCTTCAAGATAAATCGCCTACAAACATTTCCAGATCTGTTCAGTGATATCAAAACTTCTGAATATGATTTCAGAAGGATGTAATCATGAAGTCTACAACATGTTAGGTGTAATTTTGGGACATATGTTCGTGAAACGAACCGACAACATCTGACTTGCTCCGAAACCTACAGAATTAACATCATCCTGAATTTCTGACAGAGCCAGTACTCAGGGATGCCTCAGATTGGCAACACTCAAAGATCTGGAATGAAAAACTCGAGGGAGAAATCCAGCAACCTTGTTATCCATAAAGAAAAGTGAGGTGATGGAAGAAGCAGATGCACTTGGTCCAGAATTTCTTCGTGGACTGATGAAATACTACAAAATCACTGGTTTCCAAAAAATTTGATGAAAGTATTGCTAGAATATTTTTTGTTTCATGACAAGTTTGGAATACTATACCCAAATGAATAAGCTTATTTTTCTGCAAGGGAACAGCAAACATTTCTTTCTCCGGGCTGGAACACATTTGTGGGCTCTCAAAAATAGTTTTTCCCGCTGGGAACTGGATCATTTTAGACTTTCTGGGAGTACCAGCATTTTTCGAATTCAATATTTGCTTCTGAGGAGTTTCCCAGAAACCTGAAGAATTCGTTAAATGAATTTCTCATCAGTAGTCAAGTACCAGTATAGGGGCGAGCAAGAACTTTAATTAGTACTTTGCCCAAAAATATATGGAAACGCTGAACTGTTTATGACGTGCACAACAATAAACAAGGTGAAAAATATTCTGAATCCACTCAAGTTTTGAAGAATTGTTTTTTTGCACCATTTCGTAACATAAAATGGAAATGAAAAAAACATGACCGTTATTCATTTACATTTGGAGGTACTGATTCGGTTCTCCGTCAAATTATATGTACGCTTTTGCCTAATATTCCTGGAGCATACCTCTTTTCTTGTCAAAGTGTTCAGAATTACTGAAAATGGAGGCGTACATTCTTGTATACCGTACCGTGGAACATCTCTTATTTTATGTGAAAATTAGGATCAAAAGAAAATTTATGTTACACCGGCAATGCGGAAATCTGAATAGCTATTCACCTCAATTTACGCTCATACCAGCTTTGTTCGATGCACTTGAACAAACTAAAAAAAATTAACTCTAGGATTATAGTGGTGGGCTGACTATTCAATATTTCCATTCCGAGATAAAACAGGGACACGATATTTCAATCCCAAAATCACTTGTTGTTAACTCAATACTCGAAGTGGATAACTTATGTAAGTTCTTGAGGGGCGAGTTTCAGAAGATGAATATAAGCCAAAATGATCGATGCTTCCCCAACATACAAACTCTTAAGGAAGTTGAGGGTGCTGGATGATTTACTTTCATGGAGAAATAGGGTGAAGTGCTTATGCTGCGAAGAAATAGAGGATTTACCGGGTGAAGGGAGATGAAATTTTGCAGTGAAATGTGTTTAAATGGGTTCTACCCGCTTCTTTAAAACTAGTATTTCCAGAATAACACTAGTTCTCCCGAAACTGATATGTGATTGGCTAAAAGCACGTGGGTTTTTCCATAGTAACCTTGGCTAGCGTATGCGCTCTCACATTTTGTGCGGGTTCTTTCGTTACTGTCTACTTGGGTATACTGTGATTTCCGGCCTATCAGATATCAGCTTCAAGAAATATGAGTATTTCTCTCGAAATACTGGTTTTCAAGAAGCGAGTAAAATTTTTGAGTTGATAATGATCCAAACGAATCTATTCAAATACAATTCACTGCAAATTTTCATTTTCCAGGTGGTAGACATTTTCACGAATATTTCAGGTTGGCAACTTGGAACGGAGTCCTCTATTACAGCTCATCCATTCCAGCTACTCAGCTACTTTTCCAGCTGCAGCCCATGCCGAAAAAAAAACACCCACTAAGAATAAATCTCAACGCAGTAAACACATAAAATAGGTGTTTTTTTTTATCTCGATATACTTCACAGAGATTGCTGGACATGTACGTCATTAGTTCTTTGTCAAGATGGATTGGATAAGCTGTACCAATAAGTAGTAATATTCCATCCAGATTTTCCCCAGTGATAATGTCCTTGTACGATGGTTGGGATCCTACCAACCTATTGCAGTTTTCTACTTGTATTCCAGAAATTTGATCAAAAAACTTGATTATTGACATTTCTTTTTTCAGTGCCATTAGAAATGAATGTTTTGATTGAGAGTGTAGATTACGAAAAAAAATTGATTGAGTAGCACTTATGAATAGTAACAATTTTATCACAATTTCTTCAAGTAACTTGATTCCGAGAATTGTAATGAAATCATTATTGACCTTGGATTTTCACTGCTGAAAATTTACAATTTGATGATGGATATTAATACAATAGGTAATTAAAAACTTCGTTGATGAAGTCTTCGAAACTTTCGAATGCAGCATCGTTCGTGCTTATTGCAATCTCCCAACGGCGCAGGAATTATTTGTCGCAAATTGTTATCATTCATTTCTCCATTCCCATTCCTGAGAAGACGAAAACAATTTAAGAGGGTCCAGGTAAAAACCCCGCCAAATATATTTGCTCTAATGGCGAGTATCCGAAAATATGTACGATAACTCACTGAAGATAACCGAAACTCGTTAAAAAAGTGGTTTTCTTCGAGAGGAGATAACTGACGAAGAGGTTCACTAATCTTCGGAACAATTAAAATAACCTCGATTCCCATCATTTACTGTTTCGCAGAAATCTGCATGCTTCCCATGAATTGTTAGGTTGATTTTCACTCGTTTGAAGGCTACATCGAATTTATTCGTGAGGCGCGCAGTCGTGCCTGAGTACATGATTTTAAAATCAATTCATGAAAAATTTTATGAATTGAATCTACTTGAGGAAACATTGTCTGAACTTGGAAATAAATAAGCGGGAACTTCTTCCGTGGAGAACTCTGCACAGGCACCTGACATATATAATTCGAGGCTCTTCGTGGTATTTGCCAGGGAAGTAGTTGTATTTTGACAAGTATAAACCTATTGGGCAAGAGTTCAGCCAGTTCCATAAAAAAGGGAAGAAAACTTCACCTCGTGATTATAGACCAATTGCATTGCTTTCTATCATTTCCAAAGTCATGGAAAAAGCATTCGATATGAAGCTTATCAAATATGTAGAGAAGTCAGGAATAATTAACGATCGACAATACGGATTTCGCCATCAAAGATCGACCAGTGACTCATTAGCTTATGTTTCTCATATTAGGCAGCATTCAATCGAGAAATTCGGAGAAGCGATAGCTGTTGCACTCGATATTTCAAAAGCGTTTGATCAAACTTGGCATCGGGGTCTCCTTTCCAAGCTGCCGTATTATGGTTTGCCTCCTCAGTTGTGTGCTTTGTTGAAGAGTTTCTTGTCTGATAGGTCTCTGTATGTGGTTGTTGATGGAGTATCATCTGATATTCTCTCAATAAATGCAGGTGTTCCACAGGGTTCAGTTCTGGCGCACACTTTGTTTCTGCTTCATATCAATGATTTGCTCGAGAGAACATCTTGTTCAATACATAGTTTTGCGGACGACAGTACTCTTTATACCAGTTTCTCTTCCAGAGTCCCCATACCAGCTCGAGAAACAAAAATTCAAAGAAACATTCACGCCAATAAAATTAATGACGACTTGGTAAAAATAATAGAATGAGGTAACATGAACTTGGTGGAATTTAATGCTACGAAAACCCAGGCATGTCGCTTCTCAAGAAAAGCCGATCTATCATCAGATGTCAGGAGTAACTATTCCTACAAAATCAAGTATCTCGATGCTAGGAATTACGATAATCTCTCATGGGAAAACCATGTGAGAAACTTGGATTTCTATTTCGTGCGAAGAAATACTTCACTTCTCGTCAGCTTCTAATGATCTACAAGGCTCAGATACGACCTGTCATGGAATACAGTTCTCATGTGTGGAGTTCGGCACCAAAACATTCATTGTCATTGAGGCTTCTCGATTCTATTCAGAGAAAGGCAATTCGTCTTGTTGGCGATTCTTCGCTCACAGACTCGCTCACTTCATTGGAACATCGTAGAAGGGTCGGAGACTTGTCTCTCTTCTATAGATACTTTCACGGTCGATGTGCTTCCGAATTGTTATCAATCGTTTCCCCCTAGGCAATATCTATACGGATGACTCGACGAGTACAGAATTCCCACCCCTTTGTTGTGAATTTGGAAACCTGTCGAACCTCTCTTGCTCAGGGATCTTTCAATAGAACAGCTGAGCCTTGGAACTCCTTGCCAAAACAGGTTTTTCCTGAGGCTTACAAACTTCAGAAATTCAAAGTAAATGTTAATTCGTATCTCCTGTCCCTTGATTCACGTGGTGTTCTTTGAACATTACAGGGCTTCTCTTTCGTGTGAATCTGCATATAAAAAAAATTGAGACTGGCCGATCGAATTTTTCAAGAGATGATTTAGTTATGGCCTTTCTTTCAGTACGCACACCAGCTATGTTAAGTTGTTTACCATTCCTCTCAAGGAACGTACTCGATTTGCTTCTGGTTGCCTTGTGTAGACAGCGCGTTGACAGGTTATTTGCTGGTTTGCAGTTTCATCATTTTTTGGAGTATGTATGCGGAAGAGAGATTTTCAATAATGGCCAACCAACGAATTTGGAGTTTTTGGTGGGAAGCACCAATAAGCCCGAAACCGGTGTGCAAGTGAAAATGAATAATTCAATTTGAATGGGTGTCGAAAAATTGGATTTCGTTCATTCCTATAAGCTACTGAAAGTTTCCCATTTCAAGTGATACAATATCGTATTTCAATAAAAATTTCACACCAACAGTTTTCGACCAATGAAAGACGTATTGAGTATTTTTACCACATGGGTAACTTTCTCCGAATTATAATGGAAATTATTTGACAAAGGCAGAGAATATTTTGTTTGACATGTCACTTACCCACTTTGAGCAGAAGTTAACAAAATGTAACGTTAAAATTCGACACTAGAGCAATTTAGCAGACTAATGAAAATAGAATATCAATCTATGTCTTTATTTACGAGCCACTGACACTTCACTGTCACTATTATTGTGGTTCGCCTTTCAAGCGGAAGACCGGGGTTCGATTCCCCGCCGGGCCACGGTGCTGGGTAATCGCACGTTGAAAGGTAAGGCCTCGTTGAACCATTGCTCGCACAAGTTCCGACTTGTTCGTCAGCTGGTCAACGCAAACGAACAATTTTAGAACAATAATTTTTTTCAGAACAATTATTATCATGTTCAGAAAAAAGATATGTATTCTTTGTTGCTTTGAGTACGAATCTTGTGAGGCCTTGTTGTTTCATTGCATTACTGGCCTTTCAGGGCATTGATATGTTCCGATGTTACTCATTTCCCTAAATGTTTGCAGAGAATTCGTTAGCTTCTGGATCGGCTGAACCTGAAATTTATAGAGATTTGGGGTTATATTTACTGTAGGTGGAATAGGGATTACTACTATAATTATGTTGAGTCGAATCATCTTTTCAACAATTCGTTCAGGCAGGTCTCAATTTACCTACATAGTAGGTTTAGGCTGGCACCTGTCAGAAAACAACTACTCCCCTGGCTAATTCAACGAAGGGCATTGCATTATATTCGACCGGTGCCAGTGCAGGTTTCTTCTTGTATCGCCAAAAGCAAATGCAGTAGTTTCTCCTCCTGCTCTTGATATTGGCCTGAACGAATTGTTCAAAAGATGATTATTTGATTTAACGCCAGTCTTCAAGTATGCCCATCGACTATGTCGAATGTTATTATGTTAAGTGCTCATCGTGATGAGATTTGATTGATTAGAGATGCATCTCTTTTTGTCTTCCATGTTTATTGAAATGTTTCCCAAGAATACCAGGACCAGGAAGTGGCAGGCTGGCAGGCGGCGGTAGCTTTGCATTATTACCAACGTACGCAAAATAAATTATACCATGTTGAAAATATAATTTATATTTCTATGCAACTGAAGTCGGTAAAATGAATAACTTCGATAGTTTCTTGGCCGAATCGATTCATTTTGTTGAAGGTCACACAACAAACTGAATTGAATAAGACAGAACAAGGCAATTTCGTTGAATCTGTAATGTAATCCAAAGCCTATATTGACGTACTTTGAAAGGCTGATACATGAATTTCAAATAATTTCTTGCATTAAATATGGTGTGAGATTCTCTTACCGTATACCACCCGTACTTAAAAACTATCCCACGTCTTCGGCTTGGGATTATTCCCAAAATAATAGAAATATATATATAGAAAAAATTTCTGGAAATACCTACTTCAAGCACAAGTGGTATTACAAGTGAAAATTCCAGTAGGTCCATCGAAAATCATAAACTGACTCTCCAAACTGACTCATGGAGATATATTTACCTTGAAAAAAAAATTATAAGCTTCTAGGTTAGGTTTGGTTCACAGTGATTACTCTCTTTTTCAATTTGCTCCTGACCAGCTCATCCACTTCAATAGAGAATTAACAAGTAGTCTTGGCTTAAAATTGTTTAGCGATGAATCTGTTTGTCTCGTTGGCAAGTGTTCCGGAAAAGATCCATGCAAAAAACGGCCATCAATTCAGAATATCGATCTATTATACAGTATTCATATCAGTTGTTCGATGTATTTTCAACAATGCCTGAAATCGTCAATATCTACGTAGTTCTTTGGGTTCTTTATTGGTGGCAATCGAGAACCCATGACAAAATTTGATAATCCCTATTATATTCATTGTTAGCCCATCATTTCGATTACATTACAGTGGTCTCGGTAGTGTAGTGGTTAGCATATCTGCCTATCAAGAGGAAGGCCGGGGTTCGAATCCTCGCCGGGTCACCGTGCTGGGTAATCGCACGTTAAATGGTAAGGCCTCGTTGATCCATTGCTCGCACAAGTTTCGACTTCTGAGGGTTGACGTTCGTCAGCTGGTTAACGGAAACGAACAATTTTAGAACAATTTTAGAACATATCTCCATATTGACTTTTCCAAAATTCCAATGCTCGTACTCTTTATAATCCCCGTGCTATTTCCATTTACGAAGAGAGTATTTTTTCCGGAAACCTCCACTGTAATCGAAAACCCTATTTCACTGGGACGTTGAATTATTGCTATTTAGAAGTGAGGCGCAGCTAGCCTAACAGTAACGCCTTTCGCATTCATAAACTGCAAGGAAGGAGTCGAAAGAATCCCAAAGCGGTATCAGCCGCTCTTTATCGAAATCGAAAAAAGTAATATATACAATTATCTCACTTGCAGACGAGCCCGTAATGTCAAGTAATAAAATGTCTTATTTCTATTAGCGGACAGACAACTATTTATTAATTAGTGCCTTAAGGATTCTTTGGCGCACGGCAAATTGATTGTTTTCACTTGCGATCATCGCATTGAAATGACGATTGCATCGATAATGTCGTTTTTCCTGATGTGAAAGCGGGTGAAATGTAGATCGTCGGCGACGGAACAAGTTATGTTCGTTGTCATGTACCAGCTGTCGAGGACTCATTTCGTGAAACGGTATATCAAGAAAAAATTACTACATACAACGTGTTCCATCTCATAAACTCCCTCCCTATTTCAAACTATACGGAGAGATATGCCAATTATGGGCGTTTTTTTTGGCGAAAAGTCGAGGTTTTGCTGCTAGTTAATAATTTCATAGACACAGTTTCCTACATAACAGGACTTTTTCAAACTGTTTCCTTCGTGAAAGTCCCAAAGAACTGAAAAGAAATTGTATTGAATGCGAAGCTGGAATATCTTAAATGAGAATAGCTGATGCAATTAACACGAAGATTCTCTCCTTTGATTTTTTAAATGTTTTTCTCCACATAATATTTATTTGTACGAATGTACGAATGAAAACAACATGAACGTGGAGAGACGAAACACGCATGTCTAAAATACAACTTTTTGTTACATTCTGACGAATGAAAACATGAAAATTTCCTGTAGAAATTTTATTGGTTCCAATATCCATGCTTCATATCATTTATTCCAACTGAAAGCTGTCAAAAAGTCATTTGGTCAAATGAAAAATTGCTTCAATAAATCGTAATAATAAGTTTCAAATAGGGTGTTGATTATAACGAATCTATGAAATATTGTGGTGACATTCAGAAACAGAAAATCAAAAATGGAAAACAGAAAACAATTAGAGAAATGAATAAAAAATGAAACGAAATCTAAACCATATGTTGGCACATGAAAAAACTAAAAATAACAAAATTTCCAGTTGACAATGACAACGCTTTGGTGCTAGTATCTGCAATCACCTGCTGGTAAAGACGATTGCAAATACTAACAAGTTGATTGCGATATTTTCATAAATTTTTCAGATCGTGTTAGTTTTTACTCATGAAAACTCATCACAATATGCCAAAATGGTTAAGGCTTTCGCGGCTGAGGTTTTCAGTATCACTACTTTTGTTCGGGTTTGAAGGCCGTCGTTTTTTGGAATTCCTTCCTGACGTTTCGGTGGCGCTAGTGGCTAGCTTCTTCAGAGGCTCATACATCTTGAGTTTGACTCAAGCCTCTGAAGAAGCTAGCCACTCGCGCCAGCGAAACGTCAGGAAGAAATTCCAAAAAACGACGGCCTTCAAACCCGAACAAAAGTAGTGATACTCGCCACAATATATTATTTATCCGTTTTGATCAATATTTCATTTCAATGTACGTTGTTTTATTTTTTTGTGGCACATATTATTTTCGATATGTTTCGATAGAATTAAATAATGAAAACAATGGAAGTTTAGCCAATCAACAAGAAACGCAGTCAACCACATTCAACCAAATGTAAAACGTACTTTATCTTTACCTTCTAATCAGTCGTTTTTTCAAAAATCTCTTTTTTGGTGGGGACCTCTTTCACTTCGTGCCAGTTTTCACTCAAAACCTATTTCGGAGGTTCCAGTTTGTATTGTGCCAGGATTTGTGGAAACTGAACCTGGAAAGTGCACTCGGAGAAACTTGTTTTCGTGTGTTCCACAGTGATGAAATTTTTCCAAAGCTCATGTTCCTTTGATCTATTTTATGCGTCAAAAATGGTCGAGTATTTTTAATTCGAAATAGAGACTATATAGAAACCTGAGTGTCACATGATCATATTACTTATGCATGGAAAAGCTGCAAAATATTATAGAAATGTTTATTTTATATGCAGTGTTATCATTAACTTGTTAATAATGATATCTTCATTCGGTTATCATTCCTACTTAGGTATATTATAGCTTGAATAAATTTGAATATGTAATATTTGGGTATTTTTTGCTACTATTCGATTTGATGATATAAATTAATGATATTTATTCACATAACACAAAGAATATACAGAAAATTCACAATTATAATGGACATATATGTAAAGAAAATAACTGATAAACTGCGGCTGCCCCAAGCAAGAACACAGTAATTGTATTTCAGTGAACATGTGAGAAAATGGGCGCCGAACTCATTTCATTTCTGTTTCGGAAAATCGATTTTATCATATGTTTTTCCCAGGAGCCACGCGTAAATTTTCCTTCATTATACTTAGAAAATGGGGCACCAAAATCTGTCGCTATCTAACGGTCTGATTGTCTCCATTGAATATATAATCTGAATTACATTTGATATTTTCTGAATTACAATTGACAAATTCTGAATTACAATTGATATTTTCTGAATTACAGTTGACTACTCCGAATTACAATTGATATCTTCTGAATTACAATTGACTATTCTGAATTACAATTGATATCTTTTGAATTACAGTTGACTATTCTGAATTACAACTGATATCTTCTGAATTACATTTAACTAATCTGAATTACAATTGATATTTTCTGAATTACAATTGGAAAAGGTGTAGTCTATACAACTCGAATTTCGTTTCCGTGGAGGCATATCTTCTTAGCTTGTGGGTGGCATGATGCTTGAATGCCATTATTATTTTTTTAAGTGATTCCCGCTACGAATAATGTTACTATTTTGAATTATTGTGAGGACAGTTTTATTACATTGTAACTGAGTCGAAAATACAGCGTGGGAGTCCCGGAAAAATCAAGTGCAACTAGATTTATACGCTCCGTTTCGAGCCTATATCGTCCCGATCCATAACTCAACGTTCCAAAATTTCCGAGCCCATCCCTGTGGTGGGCGTACCTCAGGGCCGTAATTAATGGTCTGTTCGCACCTGCATGATGCATGGTTATTTAATAGAGTTTGATGAGTGTGTTTAAATAGAATTACACTGTGTATATATCGTCTAGCGAGAGAGCGAGACGCAGAACGTATCGGTCACTCGCATCTCCACGTATTTCGTCTTATTAATTACGACGAACATTACCGAATGGGTGCTCCTTATACGGAAGTTGCTCTTTGTTGATGTTTATTTTTATTGCGGACTCTTACAAGTTACAAGAACGGCCGGTCAAGCTAGACATTCTTGTCGGCTAACGAACACATCGCAACTGGTCGCTTTTATTGACTTCTAGCGAACTCTCCAGTTCAACTATGGGATGAAGAATCGCATATTGCCGTTGAGCCACAGAACGGTTCTCATTGTTTACAAGTACGATTTTACCGTGCCGATTCTCACTACACATCTACGACCATTGAATGGGGTTAAATCCTCAACAGTGTTTTGACAAGAAATGAGCCTGACAGAAAAAAAATGCAATGTCCTGCGCTGTTCAATCGAGAAAGTTGTCCAACTTAGAGTAATTTTAGAAAGTGCAGTGTTGTGAGAGATTCTTTTCTGAAAATATTCGCAAAGTCTCTATTCGTATTTCACTATACAATAACTGGCTCACTCAAAATGTTATGTGAACATACCACGAGTGTGCCTAGTAGGTATCGTGACCATCCTGAACTCACCTATTGAATTATCTGATAAAGCATTTTCTATTTCAACTGAGTAAAAATGAGTCAGTTGGTGTATTTGTTACACAGACCCGACCTGCTAGATTGGTATCCAACAAAAAACTTTGCTTTGTCTTGCGGGCTCAGGAACTAGATTTTTGAGCTGTGATAATGCGTATGCTAATGCTAAGGCGCAGCAAATCGAATCAGTTCTACCTTAGTGATAGCGAACTGGCTATATGAAATATAACGAAAGTGGGAAAAAATGGACCAGAGGCGGCTAGAAACGTTTCTGACTCGACTCGGGACTGAAGAGCCATTGAGGGCCATAGAGCAACTCCACTGTAACCACCTCTGCTCAATCAGCTACCAACCCACTTCTCTTTATAGTAACTTTCCCTACCAGGTCATTGAAATCTGAAACACTCACCCTCCATTCCGGAGTGAAACTTACCCTGGTTTTTTGCAGGTTATTCGGAAACCGTGTGGAAGTAACGGCTGTAGCATAACCTTTCTTTCTCTCATTTTCCATATCATCTCTGAGTTATAGTAAAGAGACTCTATAATTATTGTTGGTACATGAATAATTTTTTTCTGAGCTTTCACATCTAATTCTTCCAAGGTTATTACTGATCCCAGGGTACTCTCAAACCACTAATTCATAAGTTGCGCCATCTGATTGAAGTTTAGATAAGTATCGTTAGACTTCTTCAATTAATCAAACGAATATACCGAATGAGACCCACTTTTCTACATGGGACACTCATATTGTCATCAAGTAATTGTAAAAGATGTCTCCTCTGGGTAGGTACTTGTAATTTAAGCAATTCAGAAGTATCAGTTTCCTCCCGTGAAGTCCAGACATTGTAAAAAAAATATTATAGTAGGTTTGGCATACAACTTTTTTTCCATAGTAACTTCCGGTACAGATTGACCTCAGCTTTTGAAAAACTACCAGATGCTTGTGTGGACTCACATCTCACATTGATTTAAGTGAACTGAATTATACAAGTCCGAAAAGACATCGAAAAATGATACTTGACATTCAAGAACCATTGTAAAAGGCATTGAATGAAAGAAAATGAAAAAAACGATATGAGGAGGTATATTCCCAGCAGTGACTTGCAGGTTATCCGGAAATGCTTTCATAAGTAGAATAAATGTATGGTAAGAGCCGTTTAGTCCCTTGGGGACTTCATCTACCAATTCAGTTCATGAGAACATGGCTCGAAGTATAATTGAAGATCAAGTGACCCATCTGTTAGGAAAATCAATCTTTATCATACGAAAAGTCATGCACGTTTAGTTACGGTGAGTGAGCGATATGATAGAACTGTTTTTGTAGGTTTTTTGTTGCAAGAAGTAGTGGCTAGTTGCACGAAAAAGACGTGATTTCTAACATGGTCTAATCGGGTGTGGCTTTCCCGTATAATGAAGATATAACTTCCTTACCGGTAAGTCATTCAATCGCTGAAAGATGGAGTCTGAAAATGACTTTCCACATATCCCCAAACCCATTTACTGTGACAATCCAGAATGAATCAGTACTTATCTGCTAGAGGGGTAGTTTTGACACGGGTCTGTTGTGTAGGGCTCATCAGTGACCTGAAGTAATGAGGAATATGCATAATTTTTTGTTAGGTCTCAAATAAATCATTTACATCTATCTGTATCTGTAGAGTAGGGAGGGTGAGTATAGACCCACAGCACTTAGGCCACAATATGGCCCATTGTACATCCTCCCAAGGAGTCGCCCTCCTAGGACATTGTCCATCCTGCCTTATCCATCAAGGAGGACAGGTCACCAGGGGACATCTCCTTAATATCGGCAGGTGTAGGCCAAGACTCACCGAACACACACTCTCTTATCGACGATAGCTCCAGACATTCGCATAAGACATGCCTGACAGTTTCATCTTCCTGTTCACACATCCTGCATAGAGGTGTGTCCACTAGCCCCATAATATGGAGGTGTTTCCTTAGTTGACAGTGTCCAGTCAGAAATCCCACTGTTAAACGTAGGTTCTTCCTGGTCATCGCCAAATATTTATTTGGATCCAGCTTCTCAGGGTCGCCCAGGGTGATCCTGGCAAAACTGCATCCTTTGGTTTCATCCCATCTTTTGAGGGTTTGAGTATGGGTGTAACGTTTGGCTAGTTCCGCAATTGTCGAAGTCGTCAAGCCATGGGTGTCACCTGGTCCCAAAATGTTCATTCCAGCCGCCATCCTGGCCAAAGAGTCAGCAATGCGGTTACCTTTGCTCCTGTCGTGCCCTTTCACCCACCTTAGTACGATATTATTATCTACCGAGGCGTTAGCTAAATCTTGATGGCACTCTAGTGCTAACCCTGAGATAATACGTTGTCTATTCAAGGTTAGTAGGGCTTGTCTACTGTCAGTGTAGATTATTATGTCTTTGCCAGAAATTCCTTTTCTGGTTAGCTCTTTTGTGGCGATTGAGATACCAGCCAGTTCTGTTTGAACCACGCTGGTATTTTTTCCCATTCCCCACTTAATCCTTAGGCTAAGTGATCTAGAGTAAACTCCACATCCTGATCCTTCTTTGGTTTTTGAGCCGTCTGTGTATATGCGTATTGCATTTGCAGCATCCGCCTCAGTGTTCTGTTTTATTCGTATTTTGTAGGGTTTATTAAACACAAACCTGGGTTCAATTGCGTCACTGGCTGCCTGTAGCAGAGGCACCGCAGTGAGTGCCTCCCTCCACAGGCCCCGCCTCAGTTGACCCATTCCTACCTCGGGGTTTACACCAGCCGTGCGCAATCGTAGCATGGCCATTAGCGCAACCTCCTTGACGTGCAGGTCCAGAGGTGTCAGACCAGTAACTAATTCCATCGCTGCGGTTGGTGTTGTTCTCATGGCTCCTGTGATGTTCAGACAAGCCATTCGCTGTATTTGGTATAGTTTTTGGATGGCCGTTGCTTGTAGAGTTTTTGGTCCCCATGCAATGGCTCCGTACGTTAGCATAGGTCTTATTATTGCAGTGTAGATCCAGGTGACCACACGGGGCGAGAGGCCCCATGTGCGTCCCACTGTCCTCCGACACTGCTCATAGGCCACATATGCTCTTTTTGCTCTGCTCTGAATGTGCGAGTTCCATGTTAACTTCCTGTCGAGGGTAATACCGAGGTATTTCACCTCTTCAGAGAAGTTTAGTTTGCTTTTGAAGATTTCGGGGGGTTTCAAGCCCGATAAGCTTCTTTTCCTAGTGAAAAGGACCATCTCCGTCTTCTTGGGATTGATCGACAGTGAGTGTTCTTTACACCGTGTTTCTATTAATTTGATACCATCCTGCGCTCTATCGCACAGTGTGTTCACAAATTTGCCGGTCTGCAGAATAACTATGTCATCTGCATATGCAATTGTGTAGAAACCATTACTGTTGAGGCGATTTATCAGGGTATCCAGGACTATGTTCCAAAGAAGGGGTGATAAGACCCCTCCCTGCGGACATCCCCTCATGACCAGTCCTCTCACAGTAATGTCTTCTACATTTATACTTATTGCTCTACTAGAGAGCATCTTGAGTATCCACTCTCCTACTACCAGGGGTATATTCCTGGAGTTAAGTTGCTGGGTGATTGTTGGGAAGGTCGTTTTATCGAACGCTCCTTCGATATCTATGAATATACCCAGGGTGGATTCTTTATTATCCAATGATCTCTCGATTCTGCCAACCACTTGGTGAAGGGCCGAATCAGTGGACCTTCCCGGAGTATATGCATGCTGATATGGATGAAGTGGATTGTGAACTAAGACTTCATCTCTTATAAACCGCTCGCACAGCCTCTCCATTGTTTTCAAAAAGAACGATGTGAGACTAATTGGTCGGAATGCTTTTGGTAAGGTGTAGTCCATCCTTCCTGGTTTGGGTATAAACACCACTCGTACTTCTCTCCACTTAATGGGAACATACCTCAGAGCTAATGAGGCTCTGAATATTCCGACCATGTGCGGCATGAGAATATCCAGTCCCCATTGTAGTAGGGCTGGTCTTATACCGTCAGGTCCTGGTGCTTTGAAGGGGGAAAAGCCCGATATGGCCCACCTTATCTTGTCCTCATCAATTATAGTGCTAGCAAATTGCCAGTCGTATTGTGAGGGTGTTATTGGTACTTCCGTCCGGTTCGTCGTTCCTGGGAAGACAGAACCTGGGAAGTGAGTTTCCATAAGAATCTCGGCGCTTTCTCGGAGGTTGGCGGCCTTGTCGCCATTTTCCCTCGTCAGGATGCCGATACTCTTATGGTGGTCGCTTGAGAGTGCCTTCTGTAGCCTCGAGACTTGCGGGAAATCTTCGATTGCCTCACAATAGGCCCTCCAGGCTTCTCTTTGCTTTTGTCTGCAGACTTTTTTGAACTCTCTGAGGTTGGCTTTATATATTCCCCAGTCCTCTTCGAGTTTTGATTGTTTTGCTTTGTTAAACGACGTTCTCGCTGTCTTTGTGAGGTGTTCCAGTTCAGGGCACCACCATTTATTGGTTGTGCCTTCTGTCTGTACCATCCTCATCGGACAGGATTCCTTATAGGCAATGTCTATTTTGTTTTGGATAGATAACGTGTACCTTTCCAATTCTTCACTATTGCCAGGAGTCAGGGCCTCTGTCTCCCGCAGAGCTCCTTTTAAGAGTCGATTGTATAGAGCTACATCCGTCCTCTTCGGGTCGCGGGATTTCACAGTGGTCCTGAGATCCTGGTTTACCGTAAAAGTCAACCAGCGATGGTCTGACATAGAAATATGATCAGACACTTGCCAGTCTTGAATTTTATTTGATATCATGGCTGTCGCCAGCGTAAGATCTATTAATGTTTGGCTACGGGCGTTAATGAATGTCGGCTCCGTGCCTCTATTCAAGATTGCTAGGTCTTTCTTAATTATGTATTCGTAAAGAGACTTACCTCGGGCGTTGATATCCTTGCTGCCCCAGCCCAGGTGGTGAGAGTTTGAGTCGCAGCCCAAAATCAACTCCATTCTCTGGTTTAGGCAGTGGTCCACTAGCACTTCCATCTCTCTTGTGGGTGGTAGAGTGGCTGCATCTGAGGGGAGGTACACCGATGCGAGTATCAACGCCGTATATTTGCCCTTTCCGTCTGGACATTCCACTTTAACCGCAGTTAGGTCTGAGGTGCAGAATTGTGCCATCAGAGAGGCTCTGTATTTCCTGGGAGCGTAAACGGCTGTCCTGGGTTGTTGATTGCTTGGTGAGCTAAAAATTTGGCCAGTCAAGTTACCGAAACCAGTAATTCTGGTCTTAATTATCCAGGGTTCCTGGATCAAAGCTATTGCATCCTCCAACACATCAAGGCGGCGACATAGTGTTGCCGTAGCCGCCCTGCTGTGTTGGAGGTTGCATTGTATTAATTTTATCTTTTTTCCGACGTCCTTGAAGAGGTCGTTCGGGTTAAGACTCTATTCTAGGTCCATTTGCTCCCCCGGTAGGGGAGCGACGGCCTCTTTTTTGTCAGGTGCCTCTTCCGTCAGGTCGTCGTCTGTCATCTTTGCAGATGTTTCGACGTCCTTTTCGGGACCCTTGGTGACCTCGGTGCCAATATCCACTCTTGGTGGCTCGACTTCCAAGGACCTCGGGTCTTCAGAGGTACCTTCCTTTTTAGTTACCCTTATTGCCAATGAGGTAAACGCGTAGCTTATCCTCATTGACTTTTTCTTCAGGACAGCCATATCCTCGTCTCCGATTCCGAAGACGAAGAGGTGTCCTTGAGGGTTCACTTTCACCTCATGGTGGAAAGTGCACCACCTCGCTATCCTCAGGTCTGGATTCTGCGCCTTCAGCCTACCCAGCACCCTCTCCTTCTCACCGGAAGTCGTCTTGTGGACGTCCTCCGGGATCCAGAGCGAGGCTTTGGTAAGCTTTGGGAGCTCATCCACACCGACGACCGCCAGCGATGCTTCCTCCCACGGCTTGAGGTCTTTTGTGGCTTTTTTCAGCCACTGTAGCGTCGCGTCGTCATCGCAGACCACTCTGATGATTTCACCGGAGTATGTCCACGATTTAAACGTGGGCGCTTTGGTGTTGCTGCTGGAGGCGGAGAAGATAAACTTGTCCAACTCCTCCAGTAGCTGAGTTTTGACGAGGCTCTCCCGTTCTGCGGTAATTTTACCGTACGGGTTAGTCTCGTCTATGATGGCCACCTTGAGGTGTCTCAAGGCGGCTTCCGCAAAGGTTTTGGAAGGTGCAGCGACATTTCCGTCGCTGCGCGGCTTCTTCGACCTTCTTGGTGTCCCCTCCGTGGAGGTACTCAGGTGGGGGCGCTTTCCTGAAGAGGTAGCCGCCGGTTTTTTGCCTTTATACAAGGCGGAACCTTTGGCTCCCTCCGCAGGAGGTGCCCCTGTCTTTGGAGGTGGGGTGGAGGTGGGGGAAGGTGCATTTGTGGTTGCAGCCTTCTCTGCCTCCTTTGCCCTTTTCCTCCTTTTGGCCTCGGCGCCGCAGATGCGTTTTCGCCTTGGCCTTTGAATTTCGCCCTGAGGTGATCTTCGATGTCCAGCCTCGTTCCGAGCAGTGTGTTGGGGTGGGCATTTCTGTCCATCCCCAGTCACCGCCTTAGATTGAGGTGAGCATTTCTGTCTATCCTCAGGATTATTTATGTTTCTTTTTTCTTTGTCCATGTGTGTTCCCACGAGTAGCAGGGGAAGGGGTTGGTCACCTCTGGCAGAGCCCCGCATTACCAGAGGAAGGCTAGTTACAATGAGGTTTCGCCCTGTTCCTCAAGGGGATCGTTCGCAACCGCATATCACCCTGCGGCCACTCAGCTATCGGCACGATACCTTACACCTTAGCTTGGGTACATTTAGCTTGGCTCATTTACATCTTTATAACGTGGAAAATATATGAATAGATATGATAATATTAAATAAAGTGAGATGCAAAAATCTGAATGAATTTGTGCCTTCAACACACTTTGTAGCGCGCGCAAACCTTCTCACAAGTCAAGATGCATCAAAACCTTAGTGCACCGACTGATTTTTTTTGTTCAGCCGATTCCTCTCTTTCTGGAAAGTCGAAGTGAGAGCTTATATTTTTCGACGGTTTTATGATGCAAGTGTGAATTCTCAAAGTTGCAATTCCAATCAAGCGACAGCTCACGAGAAAAATTCCGATACCGTCGGTCTCATTGGTTGAACTTTGGTGGGATCTTCCGTTCACCAAAAGAATCATTGGTACACGAAATTTGTGTGTACAGGCAACCTCATAGGGACCTTACCCATTACAGACAAGTTTGACAGTTTGTTACTTCGATTTGAAGTAGGTACTAGAAATTTGAAAGCGTTTGGAAGTTCCGATAAACTCCATATTCAATTCTATTCCATTTAGTTTTGTTCGTTTCATTTCACGTTTTACGTTTTACTTATCATTTTGTCATCGCTATTTTTGCTATTGTTGGGTGAATTTTACCTCTAGTTGATGCATTTTTGCATTGTTTCTGGTATCAATAGTCCCGAATCTATATTATCCATAATATATTAACTTGCAACCGCAGGTAAATGAATCAGTGTTAGAAAATGTATGATAGGTTCAATACATATTATCTCGAAAATAGAAGATAATTTTGAAAATCCCAGAATTGAAGTTAATGTCAATTTATAATAAAACTTGAGATTATTCTGACAGTGTTGAAAACAAACTTCACCTTGAATTAACTTTCTCAACTCACCTTGGTAGAAGTCATATTTTTGTGATTAACTTATTGTTTTCAAGATTTTCCCAGTCCAAAATATTTTTTCCAGCATTTGTGTTAATAGACCGGGAGGTCATGACAGGTGACGTTCCACCATTTTTTCGTGCATGCCTTTTTAAGGCTTGATAAATAACCCTAAAATATCAAAGATAGTCGGGTTTTTAGCCCCCCCGCGCGTTCTCTTCATAAGGAGAAACGCTTTTCTTTCTGTAGCGAATTTTAGTGTTTTTTCGTGATATTTTACTGCATGCCATTGTAATATACGGAAGTTCAAACTAATTGAAGCTCTAATAATTGATGGCATGCACCCCGCAGCGGCCCAAGATGATCAAAGGGTTGTGAAAACCCGAAAAAAAAATTAGGAAAATTCCGTGTTTTCAAATTGCATGCCGATGTGGAGAATTGAAGTTTTTGTAATAAAAATACTATGGGAAAATTGGCATGCCCCCGTAGGACCAACGGTGAAAAATTTCCGGAAAATTCTGTAAAATTCTAACACCGATTTTCCGTGATCCCAAATCACTCCTAATAAGGATGAATAATAATTTTATAACGGAATAATTATCTAATTAGAATGGCATGCATGTTGAATAAGCCCATCGTATTATAAATAATAATAAAAGTTGCAAAAAAACAGTGCAAATTTAGGTGATTTGTTTTTGCATGCCGTTTTGTATTTGATGAATTTACCTTATTTCGAGTCATGAATGTAAATGGCATGCATGTAGCTACAGCCCAATACACAAAAATTGTGAAAAAATTGAATAAACATCAATTTTTGGATTGAAAAAAAATCTAAAAAATGCCGTGACTTCTTCTTGCATGCCACTTTGTATTTCGTTTGTAGATACTATTTTAAGTTGAAATACGAAATGGCATGCATGTAGCTCCATGAAAATTGTTTGAATAAACATTATTTCAAGTTGATGGCTGAAATAACATACATGTTATCACAGTCCAACATTCAAGAATTGTAAAAAAAATAAATTCAAATGACTCGGATCTCCCGGTCTCTAGTCTAAACGTGGCCTATCATACGTCGACTAGCAGGAGAGGTTACTACTACCCTATTGTTACGATCTTTCTTCTGGAAAATATTAATTCTGACACCACTGTTACGATATATCCTTTCAAAATCCAACATCTGACACTACTGTTACGATTTATCCCTGGGTTCGTCGATTAAAACACCGAACAACACTGAACTTCTTTTATTATAACTCTCTATCACAATACAATACAACACAATCACTTAAATCGCTCCGATAACTTTCCAATGCTCGGTACCAAAACTCTCTGTACTAAAAATTCTACTTCCGCACAAAGCTCCACTTAGCTCCCGATAACTTTCACCACTCTGCTCTGAATGAAATTGTCACTTAACTGACTCTGTCAATAACTAACTCTCCGAATAAAAACTTCTCTCCGCCGCGATATCACGATGCTTATATACCTGCGTACCTATCGAGAATCCTCGAGAGAAGCCCCGATGACGTGTCTCGAATTCTCCAGGCGGCAATCAACAGTTCTTGGAAAATGACTACGCGATCTCTCATCTGCGTTTACGATTTCGTCAGGGCCGGCGCTAGCACGTAACACTATGATAGACGCTACACGCTACACGCTACGCCATTGCCTATACCACCGTATAGAAGTAAACAACAAGTTCGCTACCAGTCGGCATGATGTATCAGGTCAAGATTTTATATTTAGCTGGGCTCTGGCAGCATGTGGTGCGGTAGGAGGGTGTCGGCTGAGAGCATTCTTGGCTCACTTGCACTCACGCCTCAGATACATCGGCTGGGCGTTAAGTAAGGATGGGAATATTAACCCAAATAGGGCGGCGAGTGAATTTAATAATAATAATACTTCATGTATAAAATAATGATGCTGAAAATGATTTTCTACTTTCATTTTTCATAAAAAATTTGAAAAACAATAAAATTATTAAATCGGACGATTTTTTTGTTTATTTAACCAATTGTCATAAAGCTACATGCATGCTATTTTGCATTTCAGCTCGAAAAAGTACATAGCGGCATGCAAAACGAAGTCACGCCATTTTTTAGATTTTTTTTTTCAATCCAAAAATTGATGTTTATTCAATTTTTTCACAATTTTTGTGTATTGGGCTATAGCTACATGCATGCCATTTACATTCATGACTTGAAATAAGGTAAATTCATGAATTTCAAAACAGCATGCAAAAAAAGTCACCTAAATTTGCTCAGTGTTTTTTGCAACTTTCGTCACGCATGCCTCTATTTTGCAACACCCTGGTGTGCATGCCAAATTTCCTTCTATTGAATAATGGTACGAATTAAGTATTTTTTCAATGGCATGCAGTTTGGAATCACGGAATATCGGTGTTAAAATTTTACAGAATTTTCCGGAAATTTTTTACCGTTGGTCCTACGAGGGGTGCATGCCAATTTTTCCATAGTGTTTTTATTACAAAAACTTCAATTCTTCACATCGGCATGCAATTTGTAAACACGGAATTTTCCTAATTTTTTTTCAGTTTTCACAACCCTTTGATCATCTTGGGCCGCTGCGGGGTGCATGCCATCAATTATTAGAGCTTCAATTAGTTTGAACTTCCGTATATTACAATGGCATGCAGTAAAATATCACGGAAAAACACGAAAATTCGCTACAGAAAGAAAAGCGTTTTTCCTTATTAAGAGGACGCGCGGGGGGCTAAAAACCCGACTATCTTTGATATTTTAGGGTTATTTATCAAGCCTTAAAAAGGCATGCACGGAAAAATGGTGGAACGTCACCTGTCATGACCTCCCGGTCTATAATGGTTGTTACATATTTAGTGAAAAAGGATGCAAAAACGATAATTTGAAATCATGGAATCAATGTTCTTTCAGGCGAGTGTTTTAAAAAATGTCTATAACTATCAAAACTGTCGTCGGGCATACAGGAGATGTGACGTTACGTTACCAGATTCATGAAGTGCTCTACTCTCGAAGGGATTTCTTCAGTTGAAATTGTTCAGAATCAGGAATGCGAGAGATCGAGAATTTTTCAGGTATGGTGTTTTCATGCATCTTGTTACAGTATTGTGTTGTATCTAAGTGTAAAACTCTATTAGAAATACACCCGATAAAGGTTTTTTCCTTGTTCCAAGTGATGCGAAAGGACGAATGATGAAAGATTTCGTATTTATATTGTTGTGATGACCATTTAAATGTTAGTGTGCTACATTTTCATATAGCATAGTGTGAATTATCAATAATAAGTTTCGCATTAGCTACTTGGCAGTAAATAATTCGGCTTAAAACTAACCTAACCCATATCGATTTACAATATTAATCAATTTATTTCATATTTATCTGATATTCACAGATAGTAAATGTAAGTAAGTATATTTATTTTCCAAGTACAACTATTGTATACAAAGCCATGGGCATAAGGAAAGTACATAGCAGTAGTTTCATTTCAGTGAAATAGCAAAAAATTCCATGAGAGTGTAGCATACATGCTGGTGCAATAATATTTTCAAAGCCTTCTTGAATTTTATATTCGAGAGTTCTTTCATTGTGGAAGGGAGATGGTTATATATTTTGATTCCTGTGTACAGGGGTCCATTTTGGGTTCTTTCTTATGTATATTTTGGTAAGACAATTTCATTTGTTCTGGTTGAATAATGATGTTGATCACTTGAGTATTGCAGAGTGTTACTTTTTTTATGTATCAGGATGGAAAGTTTGTTTATGAACGTATTAGTCATAGTGAAAATTCTGTCACTATAGAAATGATCCCTACAAGAATCACGATATTTCAAACCTATCATACCTGAATAGTATAATATAATGTATACATTATATCAGCATATATACGTGAAATGGGAGTTTTGGTGAAATCTCAATGACGAATGTTTATGTAATGGTTATTTTTTGGTATATCATAAACTACGATCTACATTTGTAACACAAATCTATGTTGTGGACTGAACTGTATCATATAACATAATATTTACCTTGCAGCTTTCACTCCCTTGATTTCTGCTCGCGTGAAATCGAGATTTGAAGCAAAATATGCTGTCATTTTGTGTTCTCTGACGTGACTGTTCCTTTCGACTTGTGGTGACGCGTTTCGTGAGTTTGAATTTTCTTTCCTTATGACTATATATTGACTATAAAAAAATACCTTTCGATCATAATGTTATGATAGTAAACATTTGGGAAAACATGTTTGAGACCAATCTGAATTAAATGCATATTTCCTATACAGAAAGTCAGTTGAAGAACTCCTCGCAGAGCAATGCCTCTGAAGTTTAGAGGGATATTTTTCGTCGTGTCGTCAAAATTTTTTTTATCGATACAAGTTGACACAATACTATTTTTTTTCGACCTGTTCATCATGCTAGTTTTGTAGTCAGTGCCAACAAAATGTTGTCATATTAGCCAAAATCTATCAACACCCTTCCATGCTGTAGTATTTTTTAGATTCGAGCAAGAACTTTCAATATCCTTTCTTCTTGATATCGAGCCACAAGAATCCTCATTGGATGCTTCAATTCAGGTGTGTGCGCCCATTATTCTTGAATTTTCTTCGATTGCAGCTCTTGACTATTAGAAGATAAGAACAGACGAGGCTGAATCTCGAAAGCGATAAATTTTAATATGAGTTCAAATACGCATAAGCAAATACCCAGTACTTATCTATAGAAGGAATGCTGCCCTCTTCATTGAAGTGGTCTGAAATATACGAGGCGTGGAATAAAAAAAATCGTTGTTTATTGAAAAAGGAATTATCTCGCGTTGAGTTCTCTGTACTCACCTGAATGTATTCTTAGGTAATGACGCCAGTGTTCTTTGTATTGTTGCTACTCTCAATAGACATTGATATAGACTATGTTTTCATTGAAATCATTATACATTGTGAATTATTCAGATTTTTGGCATTTTCTACACGGAAATGTATGATATCAAATATTGAGTATTCATTGATGGTATCAAGTATAGAACTAGATGTATAGTTTTGAAGCACCAACGCTTACGATGATAACGATTATACAAAATATGAGAAAATGAAAATTTTCTTGTGGTGGAGAAAAAGATCATCTTGAAGCATATGGAAAACCAATATTAATCCATGACGTATCTGAATTCGAAAGATCTCGTCAGTATTTGACTCTTCGAAAGACGAGGGTCTTCTGAGGTTTGTAACCAAGACGCGAACAAGATCAGTAGTATGGATTGGCACCCTGAATGGAGACAAATGATGAAAGTGACTCGAAAATTATCAGAAATACACATGATTATGTGGGCTTCTTGATGCAGTCGAAAGTCCTATGTTTCTTGGTAGTGTAGACATTAGCACGTCCACCTATTGACCGGAGGTTCAATTCTCCGCCTCAGAACCACAGTGATGGGATTAGCACGGAAAAAGGTAAGGCCCCGTCAATCTATTGTTAGCACAAATTTCGACTTTTGAGGGTGGACGTCAGCTAGTTATAGGTAAAATCTATTTTATGCGCCATTCATGAAGTTTATAAGGGTAATCGAACGATCGTAGGAAGTTTCTCATATAATCTTCAGTTCAGTCAGTGATTGTTGTTTTAGATGAGATAGCTCCTGGGCAGGTAGTTGTTCCCAGTCAGATTGTTCCCTGTTAGATTCTTCTCATCCTTAGTGATAATAAATAGCACTTACGATAGTTGTTGACAAATTTGTTGTCGAAACCCCAGTTGAGTGCGTGTGTTTTCCATTTGTATTTGGATGGTTGGTCTCTGTCTCACGTCTACATCAAAGGTTTCAATTATACCTATTTTATGACTGCATCTCACGGATTGCTTTCTATATCTGTTTATGATTGTACTAGGCCTATGGACAAAAACCACATGGCTAGATTTCTCATCAGTGCCACTTGAGACGATGTTTCAAGAACATCATGTGACATTTCATAAAGGGATTTTTCGATTAAAAATTTCACCTGCTGGTCTTCTTCCTTAGATAAAACCCCCTCAGTTTTCAGTAGCGGTGTTAGTATTTCTTGAGTGGTGTCCATTCAAGAAATTGTGAGGATTCCAAAAGTATAATTACATACAAGTTGTTCCACTTAAAAATGTGGAAGTGTCATTCCCGGAAATATTGAAAGAGCATTGTCAAGATGTCAAACCGTGTCTTTGAACAAGTTTACGCGATGATTTAAATTGAGGAAAAACCGAAGATATCGAGATACGCCTGGAATAATTGACTCCTGTTATGCCGAATCATAACGCTGGATGACTGTTTTCGGAGTTGACTTAAATTTATCTTATAGAACGTGAATTGGCTCAAAATTTCAATTCAATCTCGCGAAAAATTAGTTGAGAAAATAAAATGCAGCTATAGATATCAAAATTAATTTTATTTCTACTCATGTTATATAACATTATAGTAGTAGAAAAAGGATAAAAATACAAACATGTTGTCAACAATAGTAGGCACTATACTTTGGTATATAAAGAGCGCTCTTTAATACTTTTCACTTACCCTATTTTCTAGTAACACAAGGATTACACAAACGCGATTTCAAGCGGAAGATCGGGGTTCAAATCCCCGCCAGGCCACCGTGCTGGGTAATCGCACATCAAAAGGTGAGGCCTCGTTAGTCCATTTCTCGCACAAGTTTCGACTTATGAGGGTTGACGTTTGTCAGCTGGTTAACGGAACGAACACTTTTAGAACAACTATTCTTTAGATATAATAACTGACTGCCATCACTAGTGCTTATCAGTAAGGTGATTCTCGAGAAAAAAAAAATTGGTTTCATAGCAAACAGGCATAAAATATTCACTAGAAATCGACTGAATATACCATTATAAATGAGAGCGATAGACTACTATTAATATTTCATGATGGCAACAACATTTTTACAGTCGCTGACCGCACCGAGGGTAGCTATGTCTACTCTGTATAAGGTATTTAGAAATGTCAAAATCATATTATTCAAGCCGGCATTCCAAGATACATGTAAGCTCATTGGCGCACCCAAGAGAGGATTAAGAAAGTAGGAACAGAATCCGAGGTGTCTCTCGCTCATTGTCACCGGGCGATTTTCAATCCTTTTGAAGATTCAATTGTGTTTGTCACGTGAACACTTCTGCTTTCATAATGGCGATGATTCCTCAAATGAATAATGGTCATATTTTTTCGTTGGTGCCAGCTGAGTTCGCGTGGAGGAATTATTTTGAGGACTCTTGCATCCGTAATTTTATATATATATATATATGTGCTGGCTGGAACTTCCGGTTGATCCGCGTCTGGAAAGATTTACTTGTCTACGTTTCGACTCCCATTTCGGAGCCATTTTCAAGACTTAGTGACCTTGCGTCTAGGTCTGAGTTGTCTCACTATCCTCGATCTCCAGTGATGATAGCCAGCTAGTGAGACAACTCAGACCTAGACGCAAGGTCACTAAGTCTTGAAAATGGCTCCGAAATGGGAGTCGAAACGTAGACAAGTAAATCTTTCCAGACGCGGATCAACCGGAAGTTCCAGCCAGCACATATATATATATATATATATATATATATATATATATCTTGAAGAGTGAATAATGCAAAGAACTGGTAAAAAGATGAGAAAGAGATGAATAATTTGAGCTATTGAGATTGGATGAGATGCTATAAAGCGTATCGCTCAGTGAATAACAGAATAAAGGAAATCTATCCTGGCACAAACTAAGCCACTTTTCCAGTTGCATACTGGTAGCACAGACCATGACGAAAGAATAAACACCTATTAGGAATAAATTTCCATACAGTGAACACATATAATATGTGCTTTTTTTATCTTACCATACTTCACAGAGATTGTTGGGCATATACGTCATTATTCCTCTGCCAAAATGGATTGTTTAAGCTGTACATTGAAATAGAAATGAAATTGTTGACGTATAAAATTTAAGTGAAACTGACCACATTGATTCATTGAGGTAACAAGGAAAGTTATCAAAACGGAGATAATAAAATAAAATTGAATCATGATAATCTAATGAAATGTATATTTTCTTCAATTTTGAGCTTACTGAGTCCCGCTCCTGGGAATACAAGAAAGTTTCAAAATCGTTATTTTCACTTAGGAAAATGAAGTGGTTTGGATCGAACTTCATGAACTGTTGGATACTTTTTGAATCAGCTTCTAAGAGGTTCTCTAGAAACCTGATCGTATATTGATGAAGTGAAATTCTTGATTTGTGAAAGAAATTGGTGTTTTTTTTTCAAAATTTTGAAGCTTATATTTATTGACTACGAAACACCTCCATAAGCAACTATTTCTAGGGCAGTGAAATGAGAGCTCTGGGAAAGAGATATTCAGCAGAGCTTTTAGTTTTTGATAAATTATGAAAGCGTTTGAGACTTCAGGAACTTTGTACTAGTAACGATTGCAAAAGCGCGTTCACTGATTTGTTGTTTTGTACTACTTGTTAAGGTATTGTTGCATAAACAAACCATACCTATTGTTGCGAATAATATGATTGCAAAGTAACTCTGCCTTTTGTCTGTTTCAGGTGGCCCTGTATTGTATATTTTAATATGGATATTCGAAAGGTATCGACCGCTTTGATTCAATCCATAAATAATTCCAATGCGGGTTTCCACATATCACTGAATTAGAAATTTTTCTCAGGAAACGTTCTCCAACTATCTGATCGAAAGTTAAATATTCAGAATAGTGGAAGTACCACTTGGGCGTACGCTTTCAAGGTTCAGTAGAATCGGCCATCGGACAGACGGACATTTTTAATTATTTATATGCTGAGCAAGCTCTTCACATCCCACCGTATATCAACAAGTTGTGCGTTAATTAGGTGAATTTAGCGTCCTGTTATGGCCGACGAGTTGTTAAAAGTAAATTATTTGTAAATAATTTGAGACAAAGATCTCACGGAGGCCATTTAAACGGATAAAGTGTATTTCATTATTTTCATTGGTACCAAATTGACAGTAATCCGGCTTACGGTCAAGTCTGTTGAAACGCTGGAACATATTTTACGGACGGAGTGTTTGATAAGGAGCATCTCTGAACGCCTCGCAGGATTATGAAAGAAGCGTTCGCGAACATCCATTAATCATACAGTGTGCACCATCACTTCAGCACAATTCTATCGAATATTGAGATCACGAATTGCAAAGATATCCCATTAGGAGACCCGCAAGGATCTAACTTGGGACCATTCATGTTTGCCATTTTCATAAATTGCTATCATTAACGATGGTTGTAGCAATACGTAATTGGATGACACTACCGATTGGTATTTGCTTGGTGAATGCGAACTTGGTCGTTGACGATACGATTTTTTGGTGTAATTGCGATAAGCCTATTCAAATTTAACATGAAACTACAGTCAGTTGCCTAACATCCACAATGTTGCAACACATTCGTGCAAGTTTCGAATCACCTTGTATCATTTGAAACAGTAGGGCTTCATGGCTTTTGTAATAAGAGCATGTGAAATGTTTTTATGTGTATCAGATGCAAGGCAGCCTATAAAAGTCGTCCAAAAAAATTATTGTTGAACTCATATTCTGGGATTCACAACAACTGTGAATATATTGATAACTTCACCGTAAGAATTCGAATACTAAAATTACAAATATATTTTTGTCGACAAATTTCCATGCAGTCTCATCCAGGAATACTTTTTCAAATCACAATTTTTATAGAAATGCTAGTGGAGTAGTAGGAAAAGTATAGCCTTCGTGAACAGCACACCTCTTGAATTGTCCACCATAGTTCATCATTTCGAATGAAAACAACTTTGAATCGTTTCTTCGAAGTTTTTGGCTCTCTGTTCGCTCAGAAAATCTGCCGACCCAATTCTTCACCTGCAGTTTTATACAATGCAATAATCATTGTATGACTTCAAAGTTCAAACAGCATGCACATTCTTTTATTGTGCTTTTTTACAGGAAATGCAAACAGTAAAGTCGATCTTTTATGACCACTAGAAAAACCTCTACTAGAAACATTTCAATTCGATACAAATTGCTTTTGTGGTTGACAATTCTTTCAACTCCATTTACTATATCGATCAAATCATTTTCAGTTACCATTGGTGAATGTCATTGTGAGAGAGGCCTTCATGAAGTTATAATTTAATGGTGTTATTATGTCTGAATTATTTTCTCTTCAAACGGTTGTGTCTAATGAAAGGTGTTTACCCCTTGGAATCAAAAACCGAATTGTTATTCTTGCATGCTATGATATTAAATTGATATTTTCGGTAAAAAACGTGCCGTAGTATATTAAGCGTGAATTAGATTGAACAGTAAAAATTCTTCCTCGATAAGATTTGGGTTTTTCGGATATGTAGCGGCATGATTCGGATGACTCTTGAAGAAATATCAGTTGTTAACATATGTTGCCATTGAATTTCTTCTGAGTGGGCATTGTTTAAGTATTGATTTATTCATTGTACATAATATTCACAGCTGTCGAGATTGGAATGGACATATTCCTTGGGTCATAATTTTTCCAATTGCTCAATCAAGTATAAGTGTTTACACTCAGTTCCCGCATGCCAAGAGGTAACATTCACATTCAGTGAAGAATAGAATATCATAGAAAAATATTCTTTGTGAGATTCTGAAAATAAACAATAACAAAAGGAGATAGTTCGTGCTACACATTCTTCCACTACCCCTTGAACAAGTAATGCAATATCAGACATCAAAATTGTAGAAATATGATTGAATTCAAAATTTCAGTCACAAGTAAATGACTGAGATGAATAAATACACACTCACCTAATACCTAGTGCTTAGTTACATCAAGTCAAATTGAAAAGTCAGATATAAAAATCGTACAAATGCGACTAGGGTTGAAATTTCACACAAGAATGAAGGAATGAAATGAATAAATACAGACCCACTTAATATCTAGTGCTCAGTTTCATTTAAATTAATTTATGATTCACACATATACATCATATGCTTATTCAATCAAAAAGACACATTGCATTTCAATAATATACTGCTTGTAGACTCCTCCGAAACTTCTGTTTTGTGAGGGTATATGTCATATGACTTCATGTTTCTCAGGTTCAGATTATGAAGCTCTTTTCTTGAGTGTGATTAGCTATAGAGATATTCGGGCTTTCTTTTCAGATATATCTTGAAGAGATAAACAGCAAACGGTAGTTTGTATCTGTATTCAACCTTTGAAAGTTGTTTCTATATAAATGCGAATTGTGGTCGAATTTCCTTACATTAAAAACATGGACTGAAAGGAAACTTGTCCGCTATTGCCAACTCCGACGAATTCATTCCCAATATTTCAAATTCTCAATACCTATAATGATACCTTATACTATGAATATTGATATTGGAGAAGCCATTCACGCTGAAAAATAGAAATAGTTGTTCAACACCAAAAGTGCAAACTCGAGCAATATTCCTTCTATTGCGGTGATTACATAAAAAAAATTGAAAAATGAAACTAAATTATGAAATAAATGGCAAATCGAACTCAAGCTCTCGTAAAAAACTGTTTCTATAAAGCTTCACTTTTAATTCGTGATATATCTTTGGAGTGAAGTGAAATGAAAAGTATAAGTCTTCGACGAAAGAAGTAAAATCAAGGAGTTTCACCATATATATATATATATATATACACAACTCTTCGCCAGAATTGGTTAGTGAATTTCTCTGTACAAGAAAGCTGTGAAACTTGACTGGGTTTTTTTTCCACTCTCACAACGTCCGGAAAATAAATATTCCTCTTTCGAATCACGCAGTAATTCTTGATTATGCAGGTGTTATCGTATGACCCATACATAGAAAAGAGTGCATTACCTTTTGAAAAATGAAAAAGAATGAGCCAAAATAAATAGGAACTATTAATTAGGAGAATTATATTTTGAGGAAAAACCACTGGACCCTTAACATTTTTTTACAAGTTACCATTCATTTTTTACAAGATATCCATTGTGTATGCGTTATATATATATATATATATATATATATATATATATATATATATATATATATATATATAACCTTTGTTGCCAAACAATTGAGTCTTTGTCATCCAAGTCGTAACCGTTGAATTTTCAACGAGCGCCCATCTTTCCTTTTCTGTTATCAATCGGGATCAAGTGGGTGTCATTTCACGACTCAATACAGATTTTATAGTAATGATCACATCGTATTACTCTTTTGAAACGTTTGAAAGTGAATTGAAATAGAATATTTCAAAAATCTGATAGCACTCAATTCAAACAAGTATTGAATGATTTGATCTCAGAAATATAATGATATTCACGTGTCAGCAGCACTTGCTGAATAAAATATTCATGTAGAGTGAGTTATGATTAAATCTGAAGTGAGATATCTCCGCACCGAACCAGGTAAATGCCACCAACTCTCAAGGATTTTTTTGAGGAAGAAAATCTTAAGGCAGACATCTGAGCCGCACCATACACGAGTTAATCAAGTTAAAAAATTTCCTAAGAGAACTAATTCTTTTATGTCGGAAGGTAATAATTCTGCGTGTCACAGTTATTTAAGAATTTTGCTTGGCTCAATGAGAGCTCTTAAAGGGCTTCTGGCCCAGGAAAAGGAGTGTTGTCTCCTTTCTCATTACTTTCGATTCTCTTGTGATTTGGCACTTGGATCAAGATCACTTGATTTTTCTTGGCAATTTGTCTTAGTGACTGTGTGCAGTCTCATGTCAACTTAGGTCCAATTTATACATCTCAGTTTCAGTCTTAAATTTTTGAATGACAGTTAGTTCCTTACAATATTTGAAGGAATCGGTTCGTTATTGATCATATGCTGCCTGAGTGACATTTTTAAGATTGCTCGTAAGACTGAAACAGACGTCCATCTTCAAATGACCCCACATAGACGTCTAAAATCAACTTTGTTTTCGAATGAAATGAGGACAAAAAAGATGTATAAATTTGAGTTCCCAACATTTGATACAAAGTGAACACTAATTGTTTGGTTCTTAAGTATTTTTTTTCTCCAGTAACGTCGGCATATTTTCGCTACCAAGGCCAATCACCGACGCCGGTGAGCACACTTCTCCCAACCGGAAATTTAGCCGAACCCTCTGGTATTCCAACCAGAGGTAGGGATCTTTAACGAGCCCAAAATCCATGTACTCGGGACCGCCGGCTTTACGTCCCCTCCGAAGGACGCATAACCTCAATATATCTTGTGCTCATTGATAAATTGCCTGCGAGCTATGGAATGCTATTATGCTGCAGTTGTATGGGCCTTCGACACGGTATTTCCCTGCATGGTCACCCATCCAAGTAGTAACCGCGCTCGGCGTTGCTTAATTTTAGATATCGAAGGACTGTCAGTCAACCTGAAAAGCTGGGCCATGCCCTGGTTCTCAGGTTATTTTTCAAGAGTACTGTAATTTTGTAAATGGTTTGCGCCCCATCAAAAATTGCGACCTCATATCGATGATTTTTATAACCAGATACAAAAGGGCTGACGACTAGTAACCACATAATGTTATTAGATGGTAACTGGAAACAGATAACTTTTTTAACGTTTCACCTTCATCAACACGAACCTACGAAGGAGTAGAAGAGATACGTTCAATTCTATTGGATATCTCAGCTTTTTTCTTTAGATTCCATCGTTTTTCTCGAGATATCCTCTTTTTTCTTAGTCGAGATCCCGAGGAAAAAAGATAGATTCAAATCAAATGGAACATGGCCCTTCTACTCTTTTGGAAAAATTTCATGCATACTCTAAGAATACAATATTAAGAGTAAATAGATACATCTTTGATGACTCACTCGACATTGATACTTGTCTTCATTCGTTATTCGAAGTCGTGCGTTCAACTCCATGGATGATTTGCTTTTATTTCACAGTCTAGGAAGCATTGAGGTCGGAATGAAAATGGTTCGATCACAAATACAAATAATCTATGATGCTGATGTGCATGTATTATTCTTTAAGAGTTTTATATTTCAATGGACGATATACTGGTCAGTTTTGATATATTTGTACCTCGGCCGATTTTTTGTTATTTTTTTGTTCTGTATTATTGATACGAGCTGAATGATTGAAAAAAATTACCAACAATATGTCTCACATGGGAGCATTCTAATGAAATATTTCTGCTATTGTACAGAAAAATGTTGATGTCTGTTAAAACTATCGCCCCATTTATAGGGGCGTATCATACTTATAACAAAATAACATTAGTTTATCATTGTTAATGCAGTGGTATCTTGGTGAGATGTAGAATTCTCTCTTTATGAGTTCACATAAAAGACAAACGATATAATGTTTAGAGATCATTATGTGTGAAAGTACTGTGGGATTTGATCACTAGTCGTAGCTTCGTTACTTTTTAATAATCCTTCAAAAACTACTCAATAGAGCACTTTCAAAAGACTAATCTATGTTTTCACGTTTCGTCATTCTTCAACGATTGCTCATCAGTTGGTTAAGTTATTCATATCGTTTCAGTTTCCAGACAGGACAGTCTTGTACACCCTTAGGTCCATACTCCTCACATATGGGAGTCAAGTATCATCGACGTTCTGGAATCATTTTTACTGAATGGAATGAAGTAGCTTCAGACAATATCACATATAGGAAAAAACCTATTGAGCGCGCACTATGTCATTATATTTCTATCCAATTTTCTTGAGGCAGACTGCCAGTCCTTCCAAATAAAAAAAGGCTGTCGATGTCTCTTTTCTGTTCTTCCACTAGACTTTTATTTCAAAGATATTTTCTTACCTTCCGTTCTTCCTCGAAATTGTTTTTCACCTGTAGAAACCCAGTTTTACGAATTTTGATATTTTTTATTGTTTTTTCCTTGTTTTTAAAAATTGTTTTTTGTGATAGCTCCAGCACTCAATTTCAATACATGCCAAAAATAGTTTCCAAATATAATTCATAAACACAATCTGTAATGCAATAGCTCCCAGACTTTTCAATATTATGTTGAAAAACGTGGAGTTGAAAATTAGTGCTTTTTCAATAGTTCAATTATTTATCAGTGCTTTTTTATTTTTTCCATTCATATTTTGAGTTTGTTCTTTTCTATTCTGAATTAATTCATAATCAACATAATTAACAATTCTTAATAATTTTTAGAATACTATTTCATATCTTATCTCATCGCGCCTTCATTTGCCTCTTCAGTTCTCATGAAAATATAGGAGGAAAATATTCCAATCGAAATAATCGACCAATTAGAAAAAAGGGCGAAACACTTGCAAACTTTCATCCGGATACCTGTTCTGTAAAACGTAGTTTATTGACGAAGGATGACCTATGTGAGAAAGAGGAAATCGTTGGCATTGATAATTTGTGGGACGGCTCAATCTGTGAATATCAATGATGGAATCGAATTCAACGAAAGATAACAGATGTACTTACTCGAAAATAAAATGTCGAATGCAAATTAAAATATCTCACATAATGCTACTCTGGTAGTTTGGTAACAGTAAACTCGAAGAGATATAATTTGAGAGATGGAGTAACAAAAAAAAAGTTAGTTATGTATGGGGTTGGTTCTGTTATGGAAATGGGACTTACAGAAATACAGAAATTTGATTGTGTCACTAAATGTCGTCAAGTTACGGTGTTGATCTTACCCAGCTACTTTATTTTGTTTACCCACCTTTTCAAGTTTTTAATCCAATTTTTGTGTTTCCCGAATAGGAAAACTCCGTAGTAGGCCATAGAATTC
Organism: Zygogramma bicolorata; assembly: GCA_032362365.1. Taxonomy (NCBI): domain Eukaryota; kingdom Metazoa; phylum Arthropoda; class Insecta; order Coleoptera; family Chrysomelidae; genus Zygogramma; species Zygogramma bicolorata. The sequence continues at coordinate 271,065 of JAVJAQ010001895.1, read as the reverse complement.
CTCTACAATCAAATCCTCAAGTGGGTATTCGAAATCTGCAGTGAACAAATTTGACAACTTCCTGAAAATTGCTATTCCATTGTGTATCAAAAATTTTTTCGTAATCACTCATTTCCAATAATCGATGAGACCCTAAATGAGAGCATGTGGGTAAAACAATTGCTTGTCGTTTCTTGGATATACCTAGATACAGTTCCAATTCACAAAGTTTTCAACAATAAGTTTCCTGATAATATGATTTTTCAATACAATTTAACAAAAAATTTGTAGAGAACATTCAGTGAATTTGACTTGTAGATCATTGAATGTAGTCATGAGATCAAATTTATCAGGTTGAATGTCACATATCCCATCATTACAAAAAAGTCCTAAAGCGGCTGCTATCAATATACAATACGAATACCTAATGAATGTTTTAAAATAGAGGGAGTAGTAAAACATATAAATATATATAATATCTCTCGAGGCATATTAATTATGGTTCTGTATCAATTCAGAGAAACAGGTTACTTATTTTTTTTGTTGTCTCATCATTTCAGGAACTTTGGTTGAGAGTAGGTGTGTGAGGAACTGGAAAGCATGTTTCGTTGCACTTGATGGTTGTTTATCACGGTTCAGAGTTATCTATTTTTCTTTCATATTTTCACCATAACACTGGTGTAGATGTGTAGATTATATGAGAACAAGCAAAGTTGGAATCAATCGCAGTCCTTCTGATGTTAGTCCACTGAAATATCGAGTCGATTCTGCTGAAGATAAACAATTGAAAGGCCATCTTCTGGATGACAAAAACTACTAGTATACCAAGCACAAGAAACCCCTTACAACGGCAAATCGTACAGCAAAGTTGTAACAAACATAACGAGAAAAACCGATTTTTTTTCAGTCAAGATCTTCGGAGATATCGAGAACTACCCAAATTTTACCCACGAGGGGGTCGGTAAAGAGTTCAAACACCTTAGCCAAAATTCATCTATACAGCCATGTATAGAAAAGCCTCTCTTACTACGGAATGAAGCGTACTCGTGTAAAGGACAGCTTTAGTTTCGCTTGCAAATCGATCTGAAACCTTCTATAGTACGAACCATGTTGAAATTTTCACACTAGTAAACGAAGTCAAAACTGATATACTACTTTTTAGGCTGACCGTAACACACCCGACGGGGGTGCGTCCTCATAATTAGCCTAGGGCGGTCAGAACTCTTGATCAGGGCCTGCAAATAGCATCTGATTGAGTTTTGTCGTTACATATAAATGATGTACATTTTAACATTATTAAAATTGTGTTTCCCAAAATATACGAATTTGAAAATCATAGAAGTCAACCAGTATAAATTAATCGAAATGTGTAAAATAAATATTATAGAGCTAGATGGTATTGATCGAATCGCGGATTAGGAAAGAATATCGACCGATGAGGGCGCTGGTGGTGGTTGAACTATATCCACCATTTTGAAATAGTTACCTTTGTAAAATAACGCGCCAAACTGAAATCCAGTCATCAGTTACCCTCGCTAGACAAGTTTTGGTGTTTTTTTGCTATATTTTCATTGTACGAAATTTTTCTCGTGAAGGTTAATATAACTGTGTTCATGATGCTTTGAATAGCCGCACAATACCATTCATTGGAGGTGAACATAGATGCATTGTGTTTTAAAATCTAATGATATTTGTTCCAGGACATTTTTTAGTTTTAGTGTAGTGTTAGTGAACCAAAGAGGCTTTTATTACATGGATGATGAAATGCGCCATAACGTTGCTTAAAAATAGACAAACAGACTCACCAGGTAACAAAAAATCATCTCTCTTGAAATGCAAGTAACACACTGAAGCCGCTCTAGGTGGTGATTTATGCAGTTTCAGTTTAATTTTCCAATCCTTGTAACTGTCTATTTTCTCTTTCAATCCACTTTCCGTAATGCTTCCCACCAAAGATGTATTTCCCTTTGGAAACGTTTGGAAAGACAACTTTGTATTTCGGTTCCTAGAGTTGCGGCAACTTGGCATCAAACACTGAGCGATCTGCATCCATGATTGTTTGATATTATTAATCAAAAAAAAACACAACTTTAGATGAGATTTCCTAAATAAACACCAAAGAACTCAATAAATTCACACACATAAAATGGAAGCCGTTTGTTTGTGAAATTATAGCAGTGCGTTATGTTTCCGCCAGACGTCGCATAAAATTATGAACTTCCCAATAGTCTCAACCTTTATACAGGTCCAACTGGTAGAATACTCAGGACACTTGTGAAAGAATATAGTAGAAATCAGAAAAGACGCATTTCAACATTGGCATATTTTTTCTGGGGATACTTTTGTGGGGCTATATACATACCCAGTTTGTTAAAACTTTATAACAGAAAAATGTCTGGAATACATATCGTTTGAGAACCACTGTGATCACTACCACAACAACAGTGCCCTCAGCATGGTGGCGCTATACCCGCGATTATATATGCCCGTACATCTCATTCCAGCATGCTTCCCTTGTGTACGGCCGTTCCATTCTCTTATCTTCCATTTTTATTGCGTGAAATGAACACACCGATATTACGGATATACTTTATGGAACAAAGCTTCGATTGCTTCAGTATAGTACAGTCCAAGTCTCCAACGAGGAATGTCTTCATATATAAACACTTTTTTGGTTACTTACGGAAAATCTTTGACAGAATTAAGTGTGTCTTCAAGGGCTTCTATTATCTGTCATATTCGAGCAACATCAAAATAAATATTATTTGTGTGATTTTTGAGGAGGGACTGCGATATTATCAAAAAGCAAAATTGTCTGACTTTTTAGTAACGTATCGTATTGTTGATGAATTGGAAGCATGAATTGAAAATATATTTGACAAAATCCATGAAGAAGTTTCAGAAGCTAGTCTGCTTCCTTTCTCGTGCGTTTATGGAAATTTCTTATAAGGTTGGAGTTTTTGGCGAGTAGTGTCCTAATGTGACACTGGCATGACTCCAAGTATTGATTTTAACACAACACACAACCTCTACTTCGAATTGATACTTCCCAGTTCAACTTCTCTCAGAAAACCATCCAACATTTGACGTAATTCATTGAACAAGTAGCAATATATTCATTTTCGTCCAACAATTTTGTTTTTCTATAATACGTATCGAGGTTAATTTGCACTAAAATTATTTAAAGGTCTTACTTTCGTATTTTTAGGGTGAAGAAAAACAAAATAGAATCATGAAAAGTTTTGAAATCGCTCAAATTATTGGTGGAAATGTGTAAAGAATATTTTATATTTCTCATACTGTAATGAATCTATAATGCGATCTTGATTTATGCAATGGTAGATATTCTGATAGACACTGAGCGGAGTGAGAACACTAACATATTGATTAGATTTTCTATTCTTAATTGAAAGTTGAAATAGGCAAAACTGGTACCCTTTCATTAATTCCATCACCATGTACATTTGATAGTAATCAAATTGATAACACAGAGGTAAAACCTTGATGAAGTTCTTAATGAAATAATAAAATCGGTGAAATCAAATATTTTTTCAATGTTGTTTAAGATTCTTTCCGCAACTAGAGTTATCCACATCATTAAAGTAAATCGAGGTCAATATTCAAGAGTAGTGATAATGGAAACGAGACAGTCAATGGCTAATATCTGTTTCACTAATAAATGAAGTATGTGGATTTCAACAAAAGTACTTCAATTTTGAGAGAATCATCAATGTGACTCTTATATTATATTCAGCAACCCAAAATGAGTTATTCACCGGTTGAAAGTGAAGTGTTCCTATATCATGCCAGTACCCGACAACGCCCCTATTGCTTTAATTTAGTTTCGTTTGCAATCCCATGTAGTGTCCAGAATACGTAGAACCTAATTTGATGAATCGAAATCTTTCATTCATTTTCCAGCAAGGAACTAGCACCGTAGAATGGAGAATAGCAGCAACAAGTCCTGAGTTCTCACTAAAATCAATCCTGTCCTGGACATTGTCAGACGAGCAACCATCAGCCATAAATGTGCTGATATCTTCATTATTCAAAATATTCTTCTTCCCACCTTGAACATTCATTGATTATGTTTGAAGATACAAACGAAAAACGATCAACAAAGTTGATCCTATCGATGTGCTGGCATATTTATACAGCGTGACTCACGGTCGATGGTAGGTTAGACGTTTCTGGAAAACGCAACGCATGATTTTTCTATTTCACCTGTCACATTTCCTTACCTGTTCTTTCGATCTAAAATATTTTCAGCATTGCGGCGTTGCCACTTCCATCAAAAAGTCCTAGCAGCTTTATTTTTTCAAACACCCGGTATATTAATACATTTTTGGAATCGCTCTAGTATTTTAATACTTTTTTGTTAATAATGTCCTTGAATTACTGATATCTATGGTGCAAGTAATTGATTTCTTAAATATTTATGATCAATATGGGACCTAATATTTTTTATTCTACGGGTATTCACTAGCGAGATCCATGTAGCAGTGTTGAGGTCCCCACTGCACTGAGTAGGTATTACTGTAAATCATATTTATATTTCAATGATCTATGATGTTTTGACGGCGACTATGGTGGATTCGACTCCGATGTGAGTTCTTATTCAATTTTCATAAGATTCCCAGGTTCAAATCCCTTAGAGAACTCTTTTCATCTTTGACTTCACTTTGAAACCGGAGACGGTCGTTCAATTTTCTCGAATCACTGACCCTAAGGGAATAATGCCCTTGCTTGAACTCAAAGAGACTGTTTTCCATTTGGGTGTCGGAAATTTCAAAAATGTACCTCTCTTCCGAAATGGCTTTGTGTGGAACTGGTGCTTTTTCCAGCTCGACTTTACATTCATGTCTCCTATGCGTAGTTTCTCAGTAAAGGTGCTTATTTTTGGCGGAAACAATTTCTTCACGATATTAAACTTTTCTCAATCATTTAATGTTAGTACTTCTCACAGTTGTCTCAATTATTTTGTGCTAAGATCAGTGTCGTCAAACATCTTCTTGTTATTTTCAATCCCCTTTTCTGCATATCCACACAGAGGAAACAGGTCAATGGCTGTGTCACTTTCTGCATGGTGATGTTAGATGATAGTCATCACAGGTGAAGTGAATAAAAGAGTTTTTGATGTCAAAACAAAGAACTGGAAGATACAGAGACATGATTTAGCGTACGGTGAATTGAGATATTGTATTGGATACCATTCAGCTGCCATATTGGCTGTGACTAACTTTGCTTCTCGCATAATATGAACAATGGAGTCTGCATCTTTCAGCGCTCTGTGATTGACATCAGTAATTTTTAACTTCTGTCAAATTTTGTGCAGCGGCTTCAACCGCTGTAAGCTCCTAGATGCGGTCACCGACCAGTTTCCTCTTCATATGTTTAGTGCTTTGGGATATATGTCTTGGCTGAGACTGTCTTTGCTTCTAGCAAAATATGAACAACGGACTCTGTACTCAATGATGTTTATGAAGCCTCGAAGGCTTTTTAATCTTCTACATTGATATGTGTTCTGGGTATTGTTCTTTTTTAATATATAAACGTATAGACCCGCAATTGTTTTTCTCGAACCATCCAACCGAAAACGAGAGTTCGAACCGCACGTTATCCTCACATTAAACGTCACATCTCTCCGAATTCCTGAGCGGAAAGTGCCTCGCGACATGCGAGACACCGCCAATCGAAATCACTTATCGCCGTACTAGGGCATTACCCCGTAAGTCATAATTGTTATTAGCCGAGCAGCGTCCTCTACTAATCCCATTAGTAACATTGTTCGGCCAATTAGAAACGTCCCGCTGGGGTTGTTTTACATGCGATGCACATCCGGATTGCCGAGCTGCGCTGATCGCTGATTTGGACTCTCCGTCAACGGTTCTTCGCATAGGTGTGAGGTCGGTGGTATCCACTGGCGTGGTTTGTCCCGATGATTTTCTCTGTGATAGAAGATTAAGTCGTACAGGGCTCCGGCAGCTGTTCATCGGTAACAGGTGATTATGAATTGATTGCCAAAGTTTTCAAATGGCAAATGAAACATGGAGTCCGATGACTCTACCAGATTTTATAGGGAGGACACCATCAGGGTTATTCCGATGAAAACCTTTCTACGAAACTGCCTATAATTGCGTTTATTAATAGTCACGTTCCAATATAAATGGTAGGAATCAAGTGCTTATATTTCCTAATACGTTTTTTATCCTCAAGAGTATAAGTTCGTACTCATTTTTCATTCTTCCTATCATTGGCAAAATTCATACCCAAACTTGATTCAATGGCTACAAATGATAATAATGAAAATGACTAATAATGAATATAGAATTAAAAGAACCTACAGCTGACTATGAGAATGAAATAATAAATTTAATATAATTAAGAATAATACTGACGGGGATTTCATCTTGTCCAGGAAAATTTTTGGACCTCAGTAATTCTCGGTAAACGCAGTTGTTGGTGTCACTGTTTTTGTTCGGTGTTCGAATTTTTGTAAGCTGGCTGCGTATTGTGTTCCCTGATCGAAAACAGACTCTGACTTTGTATTACTCTCTTATCCTCTTGATCCTCTCTGAAAGTCCTTTCACGCAGGGGATGGAATGATCCACTAGCTTCTTCAAGTAGGCCGATCTTCTGAAGATCCTTCCTAATGTTGTTCAGTTCCTTGTTGAGACTATCTTTGGTGTTGCAGAGATTGCTTGCCCGATCAATCAGTGAGTTGCAGATTCCCCTCTTCGTAAATTGATAGTGATTGGAGTGCTCATTCAGGTATTGTCGGTCTACAGGAAACCCACGCATACTGGACAGTAAAACTTGGTTTCAACATTTGTTTGTATCTCTTTATTTACATTTTTTTACCGATATATCTCATTCGATATATCAATTTGTCTGACTAATATTTTATACTTGATGTCTCAATTTTCTTGTCACAACATTCTCTTCTTCGATCAATCAAAAACTTTAATTCATTTTCGACCAAAAAATCCATTTCCATGATTCTTCAAATGATTCTTCATTTTGAGGAACATGAAGTCTATCTTAGTGGATTTTTAATCAGATACATTCCTGAAGAGTAACTGGATGAATTCTTTGTAATTTCTGTCTTTGAAAATTGTCTTCACCAATGGAATACTGTTTCTGTTCTAAGGAGGAGCTTGATGAGAATACAACCACACTAGTTCTAAGCTGTATTTTGCTCCGTGCTTCAACTGGGAGTATTGGTGAGTTAACAGAACAACAACACTTTTTAGTTAAGATCCTGAGAGCTATAAACTCTTCCCCATCAGAATTCGATGACGCAAACAAACTTATAATACTAAATATATAATATATATATATATATATATATATATATATATATATATATATATATATATATATGTATGTATATGTAATTATATCTTCATTGAGATCGATCCTAAAATGAAACCCTGTGGAGGTTCATGTGGCACTCCAATGTGTTCGGACATTTTATTATCGACACATTTTCATCGATAAGTGAATATTTGGACTCTAATTGAAATTCCCTGACTACTGAAGAGTGACTAGAGAATACCAAACGTTATAGGTAAGAAGACATCAATCCGCCAAAAAAGTACTATCTGTGGACCAATACAACGGATACACGTCTTCACAGAAGTGTCTCTTGTGCACGTTTGTCGAGATACAAAGATTGTAATTGTTTTAGATTCAAGTATCTGACCAACTGTAGGCCATTTCGGTACTGCTGTAGCACATTTTTTTCTACTATAGGTCAGAGTTAATAGACCGGAAGATTGAAAATTTGAAAAGTCTTAAAATTTATGAGACCGATATACCTCACACGGTATGTTGAAAGGACATCTCCGGGCACATAACAACCACTCTCCTTTTTTTTTTGTTTTTTTTGGTGGGGTGGAAACCCTCATGGGCACTGGCCGCTTGGTGTTCATCACGAGCCAGTAGTGCCGAGTGCCGGACTCTTACCGGCTAAAACCACCCCTAGCCCTCTCTTGTACTTCGATCGTCGGGTTGACATTTCTTTAAGTAAAAGCGGCGTAGCCTTAGTTTTCATATCATATTACATTTTGTCGTACTTCTGTTGTCTGACGCTGCCTTTCTTCTTTCTCTTTTTCTTTCATTATCGATTTTATAAAATTGTGAACGATTTTTCATTTGTTTCTATTTTCTAACATTTTATCGATGAGATTTTCCACCGACAGCGTGGTATCTATTGCGGTTTGTAGCTCTCGCCTCTCCCTATCCCATCTTCTACATTCGAAAAGGGTATGCTTCACCGCGTCCTGATCTCCGCAATATACACATCCATCGTCGTCGTATCTTCCTATTCTTTTAGTACAGGTTTTGAAGGAACCGTGTCCTGATAGTACTTGCGTTAGGTAGTAATCAGTTTCCCTGAACTTGCAGGTAATCCATGGTTTGAGTTCCGGTATTAGTTGTTTGGTCCACTGAGCTTTAGTTGCGAGATCGTTCCATTTTTCTTGCCAGGCTATCAGTGATTCCTGCCTTGCCTCTTTTCTAATTTGGATTTTATGTCCTTGTCCTGTCTCGTCTATCCTTTTTCTCCCCATTACCATAATTTCTATTGGTATTATCCCCGTTATTACCTGCAGCGCTTCTGTCGACACGGTCCTATATGCACATGCTACCCTAGCAGCGCCTTCCTCTGGGAATTTTTCAGCATTTCTCTATATCTGTTTATTCTTAAGACGCCGCTCCATACAGGAGCCCCGTACAAGAGAATGGAGTAGGTTACTGCGCATAGCTCCTCTCTCTTCCGACTACTTGACCCTCCGATGTTTGGCATCATCCTCGCTAGCTTGGCGGTTGCGTTATTTGCTTTCGTCGTCGTTTTTATTATGTGTTGGCCAAAATTTCGTTGCTTATCTAAATCTATCCCTAGATATTTTACCGATTTTTCCGGATGTATTTCGACCCCTAGTGCCTCGAATACGACCCCCCCTTTTTTTTCTTGGCCCTTTGAGTATTATTGCCTCGGTTTTATGAGGCGCCAGTACTCCACCATCCAAGCGTTTATTCTTCGTATTGCCTCATTTCCTCGCTGTTTCAGAGTCTCCTTGTCGTTGTCGGTGATCATGACCACAAGGTCATCTGCGAATGCCATTGTTTTGCATCCTTCGGGAAGGACTAATCTTGATACTTTGTCGTATAATAGATTCCACAGTGTCCGCCCTAACACCGGATACCTTTCTATTATTCTGGTGAGGTACGTACTGACTTCTGCTTCCCTCAGTCTATTATAATCTTCCATCGTGCGTTGTTGAAGGCATTCTTGACGTCTATCAGAATGAGGACATACCACTTTTTCTTGCTGTCTTCGCATTTGCTCATTAGGTATTTCACTGCTTGGATGGTGGACGTCCTTTTCGGAACCCAAATTGCCTGTCCGATATTACATTTTTTCCTTGTATTTCCTTCTCTAATCTGTTTCTTATAAGGGTTTCGTATAATTTCCCTGGCGTATCTATAAGACATATGGGTCTGTGCGGAGGGATGCCATCCTCGTCGGGTGTTGAGTTTGGCTTCGGAATGAGGACTACTTTTGCCGTTTTCCACATTTTTGGGAATTTCATCTCTTGGAGTAGCCCATTGAACGTTTCCAATGCGAGTGGGGGGGATATATTGACAACTTCTTTCAGTGCCCCTGGTGTGATATTATCTGGGCCTGGTGTTTTCCGGTTTTGTAATCTGCTGGTCGCTTCTTTTAGTTCAGTAGTAGTGAATGACGGTGCATTTCCTTCTACTTCGCCCCTCTCCCAGTTTCTTCCGCTTTCACTAAAAATAATTTTTTTGACAGCTTCGTTTTTGTCTCCGTTGCCAAGTTGTTAGGGAGAAAACTTTTGGAAAGCTGCTTTACCGCAATCTTATACCCATCTGCCCATACGTCCTCCTCCAGCTTCTGGCATAACTCTGTCCAATGGGCGCGTTTCGACCTTTCGATGAATTTTTTCAGCTCTCTTTGCTGAAGTTTTGATTCGGATTCTTGTTCCACTATTCTCTGGTCTTGTGGGTCTCTTCCTTTAGTTCTTGTGAGGATTCTTTTTATTGAGATGCATTCCCAGCGTTTCTCATTGATTTCCCCATTCCACCAGTACAGCTGTTTAATTATCCTGTTGCGCGTGGTAACAGTTGCTTTCTTTTGGGCCATTTTTATCATTTTAACGAAGTTCTGTACAACCACTCTCCTGGCAAATAGCATGAAATATGTTGGCTCAACCTAATAGTGATGAGTAATGGCGGATGAAACAGCTGTCTGGTATTGACTTGTGAATGCACTAATTTTGCTCATAGACGCTTGTAGACAGAATCAATCTACCATTTGTATTCATCAAAGATGTCATCTAATACCCTATCACAACACAAAGCAGGATGAGACCTAATGAGAAGAAATTTTCAAAACATTCGACATAATCGGTGGACATACTTGAAGACTGGCGGTAAATCAAATCAGGAACGAATTGTTCAAAAGATGATTAGAAATTTTGGGATTCACAATACTACTCTTCATAACAGTTCCGATTGGAGAAACAAGTCGGATAGGTCTAGAATGAATATATCTAGCTCATAAGATATTCATAAAGATGAAATATTCCATCCAAAATTAATAACTTGAGCCAGTTTATTAAAAAAAAAAAGATAAAATCAGTTTCAGATTTTCCCAAAGAGTTTCTACATGATACTTGTTTTGTTACTTGCTGACTAAATAGTAGTTGTCTTTTATGTTAATTATATACTGAATATTCATGTTTTCCATTCATTATTGATTGTTTATTAATCCATGTTAGATGTATTTATGGTAATTACTTCAACTTAAACTCAAATTACGTAAATATTTATTTTTTCAATTATTTATTAATTTTCCATCACTGGATATTAATATTTGATGAAGAGTCCTTAGGTATCAAACAACATTCTCAGTATAGAAATGAAAATTTGTTAACGAAACGAAATTATATTTTTGCTCTTCTTCAGTTACATGGTATTGGAAGTGAATCCATAGAGGTAGAATATAATTTACTTGTTTTTCACTTTCGTTGGATGATCTTGAATATTCTGACTACGTCACCTTATTGTTCTGCATTTGTTACTCATATCAAAATCATTTTATAAGTGTTTGGGTCTCCGTTGAATAACAAATGAACACGAAGGATTTTCCAACTACAGGAGTGCTCATCATCAAGCAGAACTTGGAAAAATAATTCAATTATGGGATATATTCTGGAATCAATTTTTGGACCTCAGTAATTCTCGGTAAACGCAGTTGTTGGTGTCACTGTTTTTGTTCGGTGTTCGAATTTTTGTAAGCTGGCTGCGTATTGTGTTCCCTGATCGAAAACAGACTCTGACTTTGTATTACTCTCTTATCCTCTTGATCCTCTCTGAAAGTCCTTTCACGCAGGGGATGGAATGATCCACTAGCTTCTTCAAGTAGGCCGATCTTCTGAAGATCCTTCCTAATGTTGTTCAGTTCCTTGTTGAGACTATCTTTGGTGTTGCAGAGATTGCTTGCCCGATCAATCAGTGAGTTGCAGATTCCCCTCTTCGTAAATTGATAGTGATTGGAGTGCTCATTCAGGTATTGTCGGTCTACAGGAAACCCACGCATACTGGACAGTAAAACTTGGTTTCAACATTTGTTTGTATCTCTTTATTTACATTTTTTTACCGATATATCTCATTCGATATATCAATTTGTCTGACTAATATTTTATACTTGATGTCTCAATTTTCTTGTCACAACATTCTCTTCTTCGATCAATCAAAAACTTTAATTCATTTTCGACCAAAAAATCCATTTCCATGATTCTTCAAATGATTCTTCATTTTGAGGAACATGAAGTCTATCTTAGTGGATTTTTAATCAGATACATTCCTGAAGAGTAACTGGATGAATTCTTTGTAATTTCTGTCTTTGAAAATTGTCTTCACCAATGGAATACTGTTTCTGTTCTAAGGAGGAGCTTGATGAGAATACAACCACACTAGTTCTAAGCTGTATTTTGCTCCGTGCTTCAACTGGGAGTATTGGTGAGTTAACAGAACAACAACACTTTTTAGTTAAGATCCTGAGAGCTATAAACTCTTCCCCATCAGAATTCGATGACGCAAACAAACTTATAATACTAAATATATAATATATATATATATATATATATATGTATGTAATTATATGTATGTATGTATATGTAATTATATCTTCATTGAGATCGATCCTAAAATGAAACCCTGTGGAGGTTCATGTGGCACTCCAATGTGTTCGGACATTTTATTATCGACACATTTTCATCGATAAGTGAATATTTGGACTCTAATTGAAATTCCCTGACTACTGAAGAGTGACTAGAGAATACCAAACGTTATAGGTAAGAAGACATCAATCCGCCAAAAAAGTACTATCTGTGGACCAATACAACGGATACACGTCTTCACAGAAGTGTCTCTTGTGCACGTTTGTCGAGATACAAAGATTGTAATTGTTTTAGATTCAAGTATCTGACCAACTGTAGGCCATTTCGGTACTGCTGTAGCACATTTTTTTCTACTATAGGTCAGAGTTAATAGACCGGAAGATTGAAAATTTGAAAAGTCTTAAAATTTATGAGACCGATATACCTCACACGGTATGTTGAAAGGACATCTCCGGGCACATAACAACCACTCTCCTTTTTTTTTTGTTTTTTTGGTGGGGTGGAAACCCTCATGGGCACTGGCCGCTTGGTGTCCATCACGAGCCAGTAGTGCCGAGTGCCGGACTCTTACCGGCTAAAACCACCCCTAGCCCTCTCTTGTACTTCGATCGTCGGGTTGACATTTCTTCAAGTAAAAGCGGCGTAGCCTTAGTTTTCATATCATATTACATTTTGTCGTACTTCTGTTGTCTGACGCTGCCTTTCTTCTTTCTCTTTTTCTTTCATTATCGATTTTATAAAATTGTGAACGATTTTTCATTTGTTTCTATTTTCTAACATTTTATCGATGAGATTTTCCACCGACAGCGTGGTATCTATTGCGGTTTGTAGCTCTCGCCTCTCCCTATCCCATCTTCTACATTCGAAAAGGGTATGCTTCACCGCGTCCTGATCTCCGCAATATACACATCCATCGTCGTCGTATCTTCCTATTCTTTTAGTACAGGTTTTGAAGGAACCGTGTCCTGATAGTACTTGCGTTAGGTAGTAATCAGTTTCCCTGAACTTGCAGGTAATCCATGGTTTGAGTTCCGGTATTAGTTGTTTGGTCCACTGAGCTTTAGTTGTGAGATCGTTCCATTTTTCTTGCCAGGCTATCAGTGATTCCTGCCTTGCCTCTTTTCTAATTTGGATTTTATGTCCTTGTCCTGTCTCGTCTATCCTTTTTCTCCCCATTACCATAATTTCTATTGGTATTATCCCCGTTATTACCTGCAGCGCTTCTGTCGACACGGTCCTATATGCACATGCTACCCTAGCAGCGCCTTCCTCTGGGAATTTTTCAGCATTTCTCTATATCTGTTTATTCTTAAGACGCCGCTCCATACAGGAGCCCCGTACAAGAGAATGGAGTAGGTTACTGCGCATAGCTCCTCTCTCTTCCGACTACTTGACCCTCCGATGTTTGGCATCATCCTCGCTAGCTTGGCGGTTGCGTTATTTGCTTTCGTCGTCGTTTTTATTATGTGTTGGCCAAAATTTCGTTGCTTATCTAAATCTATCCCTAGATATTTTACCGATTTTTCCGGATGTATTTCGACCCCTAGTGCCTCGAATACGACCCCCCCTTTTTTTTCTTGGCCCTTTGAGTATTATTGCCTCGGTTTTATGAGGCGCCAGTACTCCACCATCCAAGCGTTTATTCTTCGTATTGCCTCATTTCCTCGCTGTTTCAGAGTCTCCTTGTCGTTGTCGGTGATCATGACCACAAGGTCATCTGCGAATGCCATTGTTTTGCATCCTTCGGGAAGGACTAATCTTGATACTTTGTCGTATAATAGATTCCACAGTGTCCGCCCTAACACCGGATACCTTTCTATTATTCTGGTGAGGTACGTACTGACTTCTGCTTCCCTCAGTCTATTATAATCTTCCATCGTGCGTTGTTGAAGGCATTCTTGACGTCTATCAGAATGAGGACATACCACTTTTTCTTGCTGTCTTCGCATTTGCTCATTAGGTATTTCACTGCTTGGATGGTGGACGTCCTTTTCGGAACCCAAATTGCCTGTCCGATATTACATTTTTTCCTTGTATTTCCTTCTCTAATCTGTTTCTTATAAGGGTTTCGTATAATTTCCCTGGCGTATCTATAAGACATATGGGTCTGTGCGGAGGGATGCCATCCTCGTCGGGTGTTGAGTTTGGCTTCGGAATGAGGACTACTTTTGCCGTTTTCCACATTTTTGGGAATTTCATCTCTTGGAGTAGCCCATTGAACGTTTCCAATGCGAGTGGGGGGGATATATTGACAACTTCTTTCAGTGCCCCTGGTGTGATATTATCTGGGCCTGGTGCTTTCCGGTTTTGTAATCTGCTGGTCGCTTCTTTTAGTTCAGTAGTAGTGAATGACGGTGCATTTCCTTCTACTTCGCCCCTCTCCCAGTTTCTTCCGCTTTCACTAAAAATAATTTTTTTGACAGCTTCGTTTTTGTCTCCGTTGCCAAGTTGTTAGGGAGAAAACTTTTGGAAAGCTGCTTTACCGCAATCTTATACCCATCTGCCCATACGTCCTCCTCCAGCTTCTGGCATAACTCTGTCCAATGGGCGCGTTTCGACCTTTCGATGAATTTTTTCAGCTCTCTTTGCTGAAGTTTTGATTCGGATTCTTGTTCCACTATTCTCTGGTCTTGTGGGTCTCTTCCTTTAGTTCTTGTGAGGATTCTTTTTATTGAGATGCATTCCCAGCGTTTCTCATTGATTTCCCCATTCCACCAGTACAGCTGTTTAATTATCCTGTTGCGCGTGGTAACAGTTGCTTTCTTTTGGGCCATTTTTATCATTTTAACGAAGTTCTGTACAACCACTCTCCTGGCAAATAGCATGAAATATGTTGGCTCAACCTAATAGTGATGAGTAATGGCGGATGAAACAGCTGTCTGGTATTGACTTGTGAATGCACTAATTTTGCTCATAGACGCTTGTAGACAGAATCAATCTACCATTTGTATTCATCAAAGATGTCATCTAATACCCTATCACAACACAAAGCAGGATGAGACCTAATGAGAAGAAATTTTCAAAACATTCGACATAATCGGTGGACATACTTGAAGACTGGCGGTAAATCAAATCAGGAACGAATTGTTCAAAAGATGATTAGAAATTTTGGGATTCACAATACTACTCTTCATAACAGTTCCGATTGGAGAAACAAGTCGGATAGGTCTAGAATGAATATATCTAGCTCATAAGATATTCATAAAGATGAAATATTCCATCCAAAATTAATAACTTGAGCCAGTTTATTAAAAAAAAGAAGATAAAATCAGTTTCAGATTTTCCCAAAGAGTTTCTACATGATACTTGTTTTGTTACTTGCTGACTAAATAGTAGTTGTCTTTTATGTTAATTATATACTGAATATTCATGTTTTCCATTCATTATTGATTGTTTATTAATCCATGTTAGATGTATTTATGGTAATTACTTCAACTTAAACTCAAATTACGTAAATATTTATTTTTTCAATTATTTATTAATTTTCCATCACTGGATATTAATATTTGATGAAGAGTCCTTAGGTATCAAACAACATTCTCAGTATAGAAATGAAAATTTGTTAACGAAACGAAATTATATTTTTGCTCTTCTTCAGTTACATGGTATTGGAAGTGAATCCATAGAGGTAGAATATAATTTACTTGTTTTTCACTTTCGTTGGATGATCTTGAATATTCTGACTACGTCACCTTATTGTTCTGCATTTGTTACTCATATCAAAATCATTTTATAAGTGTTTGGGTCTCCGTTGAATAACAAATGAACACGAAGGATTTTCCAACTACAGGAGTGCTCATCATCAAGCAGAACTTGGAAAAATAATTCAATTATGGGATATATTCTGGAATCAATTTTTGGACCTCAGTAATTCTCGGTAAACGCAGTTGTTGGTGTCACTGTTTTTGTTCGGTGTTCGAATTTTTGTAAGCTGGCTGCGTATTGTGTTCCCTGATCGAAAACAGACTCTGACTTTGTATTACTCTCTTATCCTCTTGATCCTCTCTGAAAGTCCTTTCACGCAGGGGATGGAATGATCCACTAGCTTCTTCAAGTAGGCCGATCTTCTGAAGATCCTTCCTAATGTTGTTCAGTTCCTTGTTGAGACTATCTTTGGTGTTGCAGAGATTGCTTGCCCGATCAATCAGTGAGTTGCAGATTCCCCTCTTCGTAAATTGATAGTGATTGGAGTGCTCATTCAGGTATTGTCGGTCTACAGGAAACCCACGCATACTGGACAGTAAAACTTGGTTTCAACATTTGTTTGTATCTCTTTATTTACATTTTTTTACCGATATATCTCATTCGATATATCAATTTGTCTGACTAATATTTTATACTTGATGTCTCAATTTTCTTGTCACAACATTCTCTTCTTCGATCAATCAAAAACTTTAATTCATTTTCGACCAAAAAATCCATTTCCATGATTCTTCAAATGATTCTTCATTTTGAGGAACATGAAGTCTATCTTAGTGGATTTTTAATCAGATACATTCCTGAAGAGTAACTGGATGAATTCTTTGTAATTTCTGTCTTTGAAAATTGTCTTCACCAATGGAATACTGTTTCTGTTCTAAGGAGGAGCTTGATGAGAATACAACCACACTAGTTCTAAGCTGTATTTTGCTCCGTGCTTCAACTGGGAGTATTGGTGAGTTAACAGAACAACAACACTTTTTAGTTAAGATCCTGAGAGCTATAAACTCTTCCCCATCAGAATTCGATGACGCAAACAAACTTATAATACTAAATATATAATATATATATATATATATATATATATATATATATATATATATATATATATGTATGTATATGTAATTATATCTTCATTGAGATCGATCCTAAAATGAAACCCTGTGGAGGTTCATGTGGCACTCCAATGTGTTCGGACATTTTATTATCGACACATTTTCATCGATAAGTGAATATTTGGACTCTAATTGAAATTCCCTGACTACTGAAGAGTGACTAGAGAATACCAAACGTTATAGGTAAGAAGACATCAATCCGCCAAAAAAGTACTATCTGTGGACCAATACAACGGATACACGTCTTCACAGAAGTGTCTCTTGTGCACGTTTGTCGAGATACAAAGATTGTAATTGTTTTAGATTCAAGTATCTGACCAACTGTAGGCCATTTCGGTACTGCTGTAGCACATTTTTTTCTACTATAGGTCAGAGTTAATAGACCGGAAGATTGAAAATTTGAAAAGTCTTAAAATTTATGAGACCGATATACCTCACACGGTATGTTGAAAGGACATCTCCGGGCACATAACAACCACTCTCCTTTTTTTTTTGTTTTTTTGGTGGGGTGGAAACCCTCATGGGCACTGGCCGCTTGGTGTCCATCACGAGCCAGTAGTGCCGAGTGCCGGACTCTTACCGGCTAAAACCACCCCTAGCCCTCTCTTGTACTTCGATCGTCGGGTTGACATTTCTTCAAGTAAAAGCGGCGTAGCCTTAGTTTTCATATCATATTACATTTTGTCGTACTTCTGTTGTCTGACGCTGCCTTTCTTCTTTCTCTTTTTCTTTCATTATCGATTTTATAAAATTGTGAACGATTTTTCATTTGTTTCTATTTTCTAACATTTTATCGATGAGATTTTCCACCGACAGCGTGGTATCTATTGCGGTTTGTAGCTCTCGCCTCTCCCTATCCCATCTTCTACATTCGAAAAGGGTATGCTTCACCGCGTCCTGATCTCCGCAATATACACATCCATCGTCGTCGTATCTTCCTATTCTTTTAGTACAGGTTTTGAAGGAACCGTGTCCTGATAGTACTTGCGTTAGGTAGTAATCAGTTTCCCTGAACTTGCAGGTAATCCATGGTTTGAGTTCCGGTATTAGTTGTTTGGTCCACTGAGCTTTAGTTGCGAGATCGTTCCATTTTTCTTGCCAGGCTATCAGTGATTCCTGCCTTGCCTCTTTTCTAATTTGGATTTTATGTCCTTGTCCTGTCTCGTCTATCCTTTTTCTCCCCATTACCATAATTTCTATTGGTATTATCCCCGTTATTACCTGCAGCGCTTCTGTCGACACGGTCCTATATGCACATGCTACCCTAGCAGCGCCTTCCTCTGGGAATTTTTCAGCATTTCTCTATATCTGTTTATTCTTAAGACGCCGCTCCATACAGGAGCCCCGTACAAGAGAATGGAGTAGGTTACTGCGCATAGCTCCTCTCTCTTCCGACTACTTGACCCTCCGATGTTTGGCATCATCCTCGCTAGCTTGGCGGTTGCGTTATTTGCTTTCGTCGTCGTTTTTATTATGTGTTGGCCAAAATTTCGTTGCTTATCTAAATCTATCCCTAGATATTTTACCGATTTTTCCGGATGTATTTCGACCCCTAGTGCCTCGAATACGACCCCCCCTTTTTTTTCTTGGCCCTTTGAGTATTATTGCCTCGGTTTTATGAGGCGCCAGTACTCCACCATCCAAGCGTTTATTCTTCGTATTGCCTCATTTCCTCGCTGTTTCAGAGTCTCCTTGTCGTTGTCGGTGATCATGACCACAAGGTCATCTGCGAATGCCATTGTTTTGCATCCTTCGGGAAGGACTAATCTTGATACTTTGTCGTATAATAGATTCCACAGTGTCCGCCCTAACACCGGATACCTTTCTATTATTCTGGTGAGGTACGTACTGACTTCTGCTTCCCTCAGTCTATTATAATCTTCCATCGTGCGTTGTTGAAGGCATTCTTGACGTCTATCAGAATGAGGACATACCACTTTTTCTTGCTGTCTTCGCATTTGCTCATTAGGTATTTCACTGCTTGGATGGTGGACGTCCTTTTCGGAACCCAAATTGCCTGTCCGATATTACATTTTTTCCTTGTATTTCCTTCTCTAATCTGTTTCTTATAAGGGTTTCGTATAATTTCCCTGGCGTATCTATAAGACATATGGGTCTGTGCGGAGGGATACCATCCTCGTCGGGTGTTGAGTTTGGCTTCGGAATGAGGACTACTTTTGCCGTTTTCCACATTTTTGGGAATTTCATCTCTTGGAGTAGCCCATTGAACGTTTCCAATGCGAGTGGGGGGGATATATTGACAACTTCTTTCAGTGCCCCTGGTGTGATATTATCTGGGCCTGGTGCTTTCCGGTTTTGTAATCTGCTGGTCGCTTCTTTTAGTTCAGTAGTAGTGAATGACGGTGCATTTCCTTCTACTTCGCCCCTCTCCCAGTTTCTTCCGCTTTCACTAAAAATAATTTTTTTGACAGCTTCGTTTTTGTCTCCGTTGCCAAGTTGTTAGGGAGAAAACTTTTGGAAAGCTGCTTTACCGCAATCTTATACCCATCTGCCCATACGTCCTCCTCCAGCTTCTGGCATAACTCTGTCCAATGGGCGCGTTTCGACCTTTCGATGAATTTTTTCAGCTCTCTTTGCTGAAGTTTTGATTCGGATTCTTGTTCCACTATTCTCTGGTCTTGTGGGTCTCTTCCTTTAGTTCTTGTGAGGATTCTTTTTATTGAGATGCATTCCCAGCGTTTCTCATTGATTTCCCCATTCCACCAGTACAGCTGTTTAATTATCCTGTTGCGCGTGGTAACAGTTGCTTTCTTTTGGGCCATTTTTATCATTTTAACGAAGTTCTGTACAACCACTCTCCTGGCAAATAGCATGAAATATGTTGGCTCAACCTAATAGTGATGAGTAATGGCGGATGAAACAGCTGTCTGGTATTGACTTATGAATGCACTAATTTTGCTCATAGACGCTTGTAGACAGAATCAATCTACCATTTGTATTCATCAAAGATGTCATCTAATACCCTATCACAACACAAAGCAGGATGAGACCTAATGAGAAGAAATTTTCAAAACATTCGACATAATCGGTGGACATACTTGAAGACTGGCGGTAAATCAAATCAGGAACGAATTGTTCAAAAGATGATTAGAAATTTTGGGATTCACAATACTACTCTTCATAACAGTTCCGATTGGAGAAACAAGTCGGATAGGTCTAGAATGAATATATCTAGCTCATAAGATATTCATAAAGATGAAATATTCCATCCAAAATTAATAACTTGAGCCAGTTTATTAAAAAAAAGAAGATAAAATCAGTTTCAGATTTTCCCAAAGAGTTTCTACATGATACTTGTTTTGTTACTTGCTGACTAAATAGTAGTTGTCTTTTATGTTAATTATATACTGAATATTCATGTTTTCCATTCATTATTGATTGTTTATTAATCCATGTTAGATGTATTTATGGTAATTACTTCAACTTAAACTCAAATTACGTAAATATTTATTTTTTCAATTATTTATTAATTTTCCATCACTGGATATTAATATTTGATGAAGAGTCCTTAGGTATCAAACAACATTCTCAGTATAGAAATGAAAATTTGTTAACGAAACGAAATTATATTTTTGCTCTTCTTCAGTTACATGGTATTGGAAGTGAATCCATAAAGGTAGAATATAATTTACTTGTTTTTCACTTTCGTTGAATGATCTTGAATATTCTGACTACGTCACCTTATTGTTCTGCATTTGTTACTCATATCAAAATCATTTTATAAGTGTTTGGGTCTCCGTTGAATAACAAATGAACACGAAGGATTTTCCAACTACAGGAGTGCTCATCATCAAGCAGAACTTGGAAAAATAATTCAATTATGGGATATATTCTGGAATCAATTTATGCTATAAATTTAAAGTGTTTCAATGAGGTACTCGATTATACGATATTTGATTGCAATGCAGTTGAGTTTGTGAAATTGAAACCAGAATTGTGGTCAATTTTACTTAACTTACGCTTCAAAACGACGAAAAAAACCTTCAGAAAAAAATATTCCCTTTCGAGCATCACAAAGGGCATTGGATATTACTATTGAGGTGGATTTTGACGATGTTGAAAAGTTTGACTTTATTGTTAATGAAGGTAGATAATAATATCAATCGGCATGGCATATAAATAGTCTATGACTGGATTCATTTCAATTGTTTTACTCAAAAATATTCCGTAGTTTTCAGAGAACCAGTAAAAATTGTAGTTGTACTGGATATTGAAATGAAGGTCTAGGAGAGTAGAGAAACGAGTGTAGATTGAAACAGGTGATGAAGTTACGGTTTTAGAAGAATAAGATTGATTTGACTGTGAAAAGGAATCAGGTATTTGTGAAACTTAATTGTTGACTCCAAAAGAATTTCTTTCGTTCTTCTTTATTTTCCCATACCTTATAAAGTTGATGGTTGATGTGAATTGTTGGGTGATAAACCAAGAAAAATAATACTAATGAATGTAGAAGTTTTTTCCAATATGTGTAGATACTGTTTCCTGAATATTGCCATAATAAAAAATTGGGTGTTGTTGGAATTGGCTTGGAAATAAAACTATTCTATTAAGTAGTCAGTTCATTATTCGAAAATTATAAGCAAGGCTGAAAATAAACTAAAACAGATCAAATCACCATAGCATTGAAGCTGTGTTGACTCAACAGACTACATATATTATATTGAAACTCAAATCAAATATGGAAAGCACATTGAAAAATACTTCTTTGTATTATTCTCATTACACAGTTCACTTTACAAAAGCGCTTCACGTGTTTCACTTTCCAATGGATTATGAAGCGTGTACTACTATAGTGTTATTTTGAATTATGTTATCATGGATTTTCATAAGTATCGGCCGATTTCGTCTTTTTTGGGGCACTTGACAAAAAAAAGAGGTGGAATTTCAATATTGAGCGAGGGTAATTTGAATATATTCGCACCAATAAAAACTTTAAAACCCTGCAATTTATAAGGTACATATCTGATTCGTCATGGGATATTAGTACCACCTGTTGATTCCAGATCAATTTTATTCTCTCGGAAATGCTAATTTTGTTAGCGTGTCAAACGCGAGTGATATCAGTTTGGTATTAGGGTAATTGATCTCAATTGATCTTATCACCGAAGGTTCAAGTCTTACCCAACCAGCAAAATTGTTTTATAATATCATGGTGCTGCAACAGTAATATTGTGCTGGTATTTTATGATTACTTCGAAAATGCTAATTACTTACGACTGATGATCAGTCATCAGTCGTTGTACACTCACATAGAGGAGTTCAACTAAGACCACGCCGCTGAAGATGGCTGCCGCAGATGCAGCCGAAAGCTCCGGAAGTCAAAATTCCACTACACGGCCCTCAAGCCCGAAAAACCAGAGATGCTTTTTTAAATAGTAACGAAATTATCACAGAAACGTTTTCACACCAAATCATAAAAGATATTTTATAATAGGTAGATTCATCACCATTTCTAAACAATGAAATAACTGTTATAAAATCGATTCGATTTCGCGAAGATATATTTGCTGTTTCCAAGAATAAAATGCAGCTTTCAAGAGAAACCAGCTGACATTGACTTTTAGAGATCGTGTCATAGTACAATCTGTCAGTTATATTTGACTAGCGTTCCAATACCTATATACCTAATACTGTCGTGTGATATTGATCATTGGAAAAAATAAATACTTCGATCTCTCCCACGTGACTTATTGCTTCCATTATTTCGTGACAAAAACAGGGAAATATATATATATAAATAATTTCGAAAATGTTTATATATATATATATATATATATATATATATATATATATATATACCCTCACACCACTAGTTCAAAACATTTTCGAAATTCACCCTTTATAATCGATGGAAGAAGTTTCTTTGCCAAAAAATCACGATAGATAGTAGTGTTTCTTAACAGCTTCATAAAAGTAATGTAGTAGCTGGAATACGTTGAAATGCTTGTTTGGATACCAAATTATTTTGTAAAACGACGCCATTTTAAAGTGATAGCAATCCGGAATACTGACATAAGATGTGTTGAAAATATGAAATATCGCACCTATAGTGACATTAACAGCTGAAAGTACATAGATATTATAAGATTATATTATTAATAATAAACTGAGTTGAGTTTGGAAATAGACAATTAAGAAGTGAACCCGGTGAATTTTTCTATAATTAATAATTTTTTCCAACAACATTAATGACTGAGTGGCGCGCTTGAATTTTGCTAATAATATGCTATATAAAATTTTATTCGCAGTGAAAATATAAATCTTTGAAGCACAAGTAAGGTCTTCAAACAATTTCATAAGTACAAAAGTGTAATCATTAAAATGGCTTCAACCTTTCTATTTGTTTGTGTTTAAAGATAGTTGGTGACATATCTATTATATTTTCCTAGTGTCCAATAGAAAATTAGTTCTTGCGCCTTCAAGAAAATATTTTCAACACTTTTTTGTGTTTTGAATATTTTATTAGAATCGCTTGAATATGTTGCAGAAGTGCAGTAAGGGGTATCTTTATAAAACTACTTTTTAAGAGTAGTAGAAAAATCTTATAGCAACTGCTAAATGTTTATATAACTGTTTTGTAGTATTTGTGAAAGGCCTTACAGAATCTTGATGAATATTGATATTAACAAAACTGTGCCAATTTTCTACTTACAGCTGTTTTATAAACACATTGAAAACATTTCTGAGGAAAATGCAGTTTTATAATTTGTTTCTCCGAAACGTTTAAGCGACTATTATAAAATATGAAATTGATAGTTGGGTAGGGCCAATCCAAACATCTCTGTTTCAGTATCAGTCCTCAATTCGTTCAGGAATCAAATCGATTTCAGACGTCTGTTCAGGATCATTTTTCTCTTCGGTCGTAAAAACGTTACCTAAGCAGTATATGATCAATAACCACCTGATTTATTTGATCAGAGATGTATAAATTCTCCCTTACTAATTAGTCGTCTTCATTTGGTCAAAAACTTTTTTTTTGTTTGACTAATTGCTTTTAAAGTTGGTACAAGATGTAATTTTTTCAAGCGATGTATTATAGGGATGGACTTAATTAATAAAGAGCGAGACACTGAATCAATAAACCAACGTCTACAGACCAGATCTGTATTATCCTGTTTGAGTTCAAATGCTCCTAATTGTTTGAATCAATATTTTGTCTGAATTATCTGTATTTGAATTGGGTCTCGATCAATTCTTGAAGTGAATGGAAATACTGTCTGAAAAGTTATCCGATGGACTTTTTCGTGTGAATATGACTCCATAATTGATTTTAATCGCCCCGAAAACTGTCACAAAGACCAGAATCCGTTCCGTGCGAACTAAACGAATAATAAAAAATGCCACACCATACGCCGAATGATAAACGATCTGGCGAGGTGTAGGCGAGCATTGTCCCGGGATTAGAATTACCTGCAGAAACTTAAGCTGGATTTTGGCACTTTCATAAATGGAATCACGACACAATGCCTACGGATTCCTTTGTCAGCGTTATTGAACGTATTGACCGGGTTTCCGGTTCGAGATGGCTCTGAAAAAGGACGAAATTCAATGAAAAGACTCTCGCTTGAGCCTGGCTGTTCACTATGACGACCGGATTGGGTTACACATTTTGACTGAAAGTAATGCATTTATGAAAGGACGGAGAGCTAAATTACGTTTCAACAAAGGAAAAAGTATCTAAATACCTTTGCGACGTTATTTATGAGGGCTTTTTTCAAGAATGGACGGCGATGGTTCGTTCACCTCGTGCTGTATAGTCTTATGGGGTGCATTCTTGCGAGTCTTATTTGGAAAATTCCATGGAACTAGTTCGCTGTTACAGTGCTCATTTTGTTTCAGTAGAAGTCTATTGATGGTACAATGAATAAAAATCACAGGTGTAATGCCCATATTATGCAAACATGGAGTTAAAACAACCCACCGTCTTTGACCAAGGACTGTTTACTTGCCACACTAAATCTTTTACGTTATAAAATACTTTCCTCCTTCACAAGTTATATAGTATATCCAGTATTATTCACTACAACCAAAAACTGATGATGATGAAAGTGATATATTCTTTTTCAGGTTTCATTTAGTTGAGTGCATATCCAAGAACTCAATTCACTTGGGTTCGTATAACTACTTTTCTTCGGGCTTGAAGGCCGTCGTTCTTTGGAAATTCTTCTGACGTTTCGCTAGCGCGATTGACCACCTTCTTCAGAGGCTTACTCATTTCCGATGACAGTCATCGGAAATGAGTAAGCCTCTGAAGAAGCTGGCCACTCGTTCTAGCGAAACGTTAGGAATAAATTCCAAAAAACGAAGGCCTTCAAGCCCGAAGAAAAGTAGTTATACTAATAACCTCGGCCGCGAAAGCCTTAACCATTTTTTCACTTGGGTTCGTATGGCACATAGCGCACGGTAAATACATATTCCAATTACGATGATTATATTATATCATTTATATTTGTAAAAAACAATATGGTCAACAATCCGACCACTCTCACAAAAATTTAACCAATATGTAGGCATACAAGTGGAGCGGTAGTTGTTTTCAAAAAGTCCATACAAGCATACGATTTGTGGCTTTGGGTCAGGTATGTCTCCTGCTGTTGCCTTTTTTTCCATTGTTATCTTCGATTACTCCTTAGATGACGTAAGTAGCCACTAGAGAAGCAGAGCAGATACTTCACCCAGCAAAAAGAATTCGTTTTGATCTGGAAATTACGGAATATATCACCCCCAGTGTCGTGACTGATACATTAGTCACATAAGTTATACTTCATTTATTTTTGTAGTTTTCTGGATTCGATAGCAGATTGTGATAGGTTACTTACCCATGAAACTTCGAAGAAAAAATCAATCAACATCTAAAAAACTTTCATTCAATACATTCATTCGATTCTTTATATATTTCACAAACTGTACTTTTGTATTATTGTGCCAATGAATATTTACAAAGATTCGAAAATATCGAATGAATTCTCAATAATTATTCTGAATTTCAAACTATCAAAATTCTTCCTATCAAAAAACGATGTGTTGACAATATTGTCACTCGTCGAATAACAAATTCATCTGAACAATCGCATTGAGAACTATTTCAATTTCACACTGGTTTTTCTTTCTATCCACCATCAGAGGCAGACTAGCAAACACTAACATGTCTTTTTCATTCAGTTTTGCATATTTTTCTTCTTCATTTGCAATCGTGAAAAGAACAAGATGGATATGCCCCTGTTTTCTATCCTCGACAGCGTTTCAGATCAAGGAGAAGGCAACTTATGTAGTTTTTCTTACAACTGCTCGACATAGAAAAAAGCTGAGGATATATAATCAAATGTCAAAACATGTCCCACCTCACCACTTTCATAAAACATTACTGTCGGAAGTGGACGAACACCCATAAAACAACATTTTGATTTTGTAAGTTCTTGCCTCAATTGGCAGTTTTCTGCTTGATTTTTATAGCTGTTTTCAACGACTACTCAAAGTTTCATGAGTAACCTTCATACCTCCCCAGAAAAATTACGAAAACTTCGGAGGACTCAGGTTCAGAAACTCGATGATTTTTGTCATGTTTACGTTTTATAATCATTAACACAAACTAGCTTCGTGTATTCAGCTCAGAGCGCTCATTTCGTTCCACATACATTTGAAATACTAGTCTTTAGAGCAAAATGAGCGCTCGAGGCTGGATAAACGAACTCTGCTTCAGAAGAATACCTATTGATTTTTTTTCATATGCGGAATCGCACGAAAGGGAAGCCCTGTAATGTTCAAAGAACACCGCGTGTATCAAAGGACAGAAGATACGAATTGATATTCTGAAAAAAGATCCCTGAGCAAGAGAGGTTCGACAGGTCTCCAAGCTCACAACAAAGGGGTGGGAATTCTGTAATCTTTCTTGTAGATATTGCCAGGGGTGGAACGATTGATAACAATTCAGAAGAGCACCAACAGTGAAATTATCTATAGAAGAGAGACAAATCTATCCCGTTTATGCTTTCCCGTCCTCAAATCAGAAGCAAAGTAAATATATTTATATACTGTTTCTTGTTTGATTTTCTACCTGAAGAGGTTTTCTCATGAGTGTGTGGTGAAGTGCCCTCTTTTCATTTTCCTTTCCAACCGTCATGATTTATTCCAGTGTGTTGGCAATATTCCATGTTGAATGGTGATGATTGGAACTTCCATTGGCTATAACATTTGATAACCTCAAGAAATTGATATGTCGAACGAAGTAGATAGAGCTGTAATAAGTCAAAAGGGAAAAGTAATAAAGTACGTGAAAAAATATAGAAACGTTGTAAGTGGGCAGATTAAATGAAGAAAATGAAGTAGAATTGAATAAAAATTTAGGAAAATCTTGATTCGGAATATGGAAAAAAGTTAAAATAATAGCTAAAATCTATGAGAATTGCAGAAAAAGAAAAAATATTGTAATAAAGCTCATGAGGAATACTGAATGATTTGAAACAAAGAAAAATATGCATATAACATGAGGAATATAAATGAATTTTCCACTACTTTCCGCCCCCAACAAATGAAAAGTGATTTTGACACTTGCGTAGTTCATGTCTAGATTGGATTTATTCAGGCTTTCCAAATGTTTGATCATTGAAATCAATTTTTCCCTTTATCGTATCATGACCTATTAGACTGATCAAATTTTTAGGGGCCTGGGTATTATTGTAGAGAGAATGAAGTTTGATGAATTATTTAGGGACCTTTCTTCTTCCCCGAATCATGCGGAGAGCAAGAAAGCTAGAAGATAATTGATCAAATTGACCAGATAAAACTTCATGTTTTGAAATCATTACTTTTGGTATATATATATATATATATATATATATATATATATATATATATATATATATATATATATATATATATATATATATATATATATATATATATACACAGTGAAAATGATAATATAGATTGAATGCTAGAGTTTAAAATGCTCTCACAAGAGATGAGATTTTCTTCTTTCAGTCAACCAGTGAAATAATAATATTCGATGATAATATGAAAATAAAGAAGTGTGAATAATGGAAAAAGTAACAAGTGAATTCGGTCTGGACTCCTTCAAAAGATTATATCTTACATTGGATTCACTTAAGCATCATATCAATTTATCTTTTTTTCGTTTCTTGAGAGCTGCATAAAAATTGTTATTGAGAATCGTTGCATCGTTTTGGTCCCACCAAACACAATACAAACAACAGCCGAACGGGGTCGTGAACGAAACTTTCTACTTATTGAGTTCTTAGACTGATCAAATTATTTGGCCGGATGAAAGGGCCGCGCTAACGATATTCGGTCGATTCCAATTTTCGATCGGAATATAAATTAATTTGTTCAATCCGTTACGGTGC
Organism: Zygogramma bicolorata; assembly: GCA_032362365.1. Classification (NCBI taxonomy): domain Eukaryota; kingdom Metazoa; phylum Arthropoda; class Insecta; order Coleoptera; family Chrysomelidae; genus Zygogramma; species Zygogramma bicolorata. The sequence goes on along the minus strand of JAVJAQ010001895.1, from coordinate 242,676 downwards.
TTCCATTTTGAACGCACTCTCCCCATCAAGGTTGCTTTGAAAAGCAGAAGCTGGGTCAGGGGCAGAGAATAGGAGACGAGAGGAGGGAGATGATGCATTTCGATTATCCTAAGCGTTCATGTGATCCATATGGATTTTGAAAGGTTCGGTGTATTTTTTCCCATTACCAATTCCGGATGAGACTATTACACAGTTATCACCAAGATGCACACATTTTTACTTTACGTCACCGATAATATGTGCTAGAGGACCAATAAAATCAGCAAAATTGAAGATGAATTGAGAATTCTGAGAATTAAATTGGAATTCTGAGAATTTTGTGAAACAGCTCAATACGTTTTCCTACCAACTTTTGGTGGGATGGACAATTTTCAGTTCATTTTACATATGGAACAGACATGCCAAACTTCATTTCGGAATATATCAATATCAAAGAAAATAATGAGCATGCTGATCAATCAACAGCAAACTCAAGTCTGTTTCTTAGGATTTCATTAAGAAATTCCAGTTCAGTTTGTTTCGAAAGCAAAATCCTTGAATCATTTGGAAATTAAATGGATTAGTTATTACAATTTTCATACATATGTGAACCTTCAAGAACCACCTTGATTCATTCAGAAGAATATAACAAAAACAAAAATGTTACAACAATATGTCAAATCTTCTGACTTTGAAATGAATGCTTCCAAAATTCTACAGATTGACTATTTTCATCTGCTCTTTTTTATTTACAGCTTCATATAAGTACTCAATAAACTCACTATTTTTTATTTCTTCAAGTTCTATGATATGTTCAAATACATTTTCTACTAATAAATCACCTTTATTGTAATTCAATCGAATCGAATAAAAAGTGCATCATGGGACTGCATTTAATGGGACGTTCTTAGGTTATTCAGAAGGAGAATTACTGCTCATTTATGGAATTGATGAAAAAAATCAAATTCGTTTAAACTGATCCGTCCGGCTCTAGCTGTGAAATGAACTGATTTAAATATTTAATTTAAATGAATATTGTTACGATATTTAATGCGGGTTCGTCGATTAAAACTCCAAACAACACTAAACTACCTTTATTACAACTTTCTATCACAACACAATACAATAAAATCACTTAAACTGCTTCGCTAACTTATCAACGCTCTATACTGAACACTCTGATAAACTCTCTCTAATAAAAACACCCTGCTTCGTGAATAAACTGCTCCACTTAGCTCTCAATAACTCTCGCCAAGCTCTGAATAAAACTTGTCTCCGCCGCGATGTCCCGCTGCTTATATATCTGCGTACACCCATGGAGAATCCTCGAGAGAAGCCTCGATGAGGTGTCTCGAATTCTCCAAGCGAATTACGGGTTCCTGGAAAAATGGCGTCGCTGTTCGACCCCTGTGTTCACGATCTCGTCAGGGCCGGCGCTAGGACATTCGTAACAATATGTAGGTCTCGGCCCAGGGGCCCTATTCTTAAATCACTCGCAGTTCTGCGTATACGCTGTTGCCAAGAAACGACAGATCTGATTGGTCTCTGCCTAGCAACAACGTATACGTTCAGCGAACGTGTGGTTCAAGAATAAGGCCCCTGGAGTTGCTGCTATGAATATGTAGAGTTGAAATACAGAAATACTCGTAAGGGCCTAGGCATTTAAGAACATTAGCTGTTCATTTCCTGCAAAATGTTCAGTATTATAATTATTATTTGCAATGCCATAGATTATATTCTAGATTCCCTTACAAGTTACCTATTGATAATAACACTGTCCCAATGAACACAGATATGTGTCAGTCTTGTATCTATTATATAACACCGGTAACATAGGATGTGTCAGACATGTCATTTGTATAGTTCAGGTACTCCCCATTTACCACACGATGTCCGCCTCAACTGATGTAACATACACGTATCTGAATAAAAAATGAAACATGATTTCAGCATTCAGTGTTATGTATCAGACATGTCTCTTGGAAATGTTTATGACATATTTCTTGAAAGGAACAAATTATTTGCACGAAAAGAACAATTTCATTAACTGTCTATGTTTCAGACATAAAACATGTAATATATTTTTTCATTCCACTGTTATCTGTTTGATTCGTTTCACTGATCTTAGCGAGAATGATTCCTGAAACAAACAAATGAATGGCATGTACGCTAACATTTTCATTCATTTAATTTATGAGGAATGATACTTTATTAAATGAAATATGTTGTAAGTATCAAATCTCATATATTAAAAGAATAAAAATGTTAGCGTACGTGCCATTTATTTGTATTCATTTTTGTCACATAGGTTTTGTTTCATGAATCAACTCTATTGGTTTTTCAATACCCAGGTAAAATGAAATGAATTGCAATAAATCATATATTTTCTGTCAATAACAAACATATTTCAAAACCAAACACATTCCATTTCATCATTAATTGCCTTTCATGGTTCTCCCTTGCAAACCTCAGCTTTGACTGCCGCAACCATTCACTCATTATATTCTCGAACTCTTCCAGCAAATGAGGGCAGTTGTCTGCTACAGCAGCTAAAATTATTAATTCAATGTTACACAAATTGAATTGACAGGGCGATACTAAAAATCCATGTCAACCAAAAATATCAGTTTTCTATACAAAATTCCGACAATTGGTTTACAGAATGGCAAAATGTATTTCGCTATATAAAATCTTCCTTGAGCAGGATAAATTCATTCTGCACGTATTTCGCTATACCATAGTCAAAATATTTGATTTTCTGTAAAAACATATAACAAGGTGCTGTAGGTTGAACTCTCTGAAATTATATTTCATTGTGTTAATATTCATTATTACAGATAGTACGCCTATTTGATGTTTAATGTGTTGAGATTTAATTTCAGATAGAATAGGTCAGGATATAGGTAAACATTGTTTTCAATAGGTGAGCAAACTATATTGGTTTCATTTTTTGACTAATAATTCATAGATCTACTTGCATTTTTTGACTAATAATTCATGGATCTACTTGAGGCTGCTTGTTGGACTGCTCCCTTTCAGAAATTCAATTGGTGAAAAAAGCGGTGTGCGTGTCAGAAATGAGTGCACAGTATTTTCCAAAAGGAAGGGGGCACAGAGCAAAAAAACAGACATTCAAGAATAAATGCAAATGATTCAGACGATTTAGAAGGGGAAATTATGGTTAATCAGTTGTAATAATATTTTGAAACTCAATTGATGTATCTTGATAATTTTTGATGATTTCAGATATAATAAAAATGACAACATTTCCTGAAAATATAAGAAGAATGGAATTGAATGAATCTGGTATGTTTTCATTGTCAATATTTTCTTTGGGGAGGGCAATATATTGTTGTGTCCATAAATATGTTGTACCTCCACTAAAAATAAAAAGTAAAACAGATTCAATTCAAATTATAAACACTTCATAAAGCTAATAGTTCGAAATGCATGCCCTCTTGGAACAATAATTTCTAGAGAGCCTAGCAGTTGAAAAAGAACTGTACAGATAATGTTACCCATAATGAATCATGACTTAAGGTGGATTCATGCAACTTCAATAATTATCAAGTAACAATGAACAAGTAGCGATTAACAATTATCAAGTAGAAAGTAATGAAAAAGCAGGCATTCATGCACCTTAATTTTACAATGATCAAAGCTTGTGGTAGGGGATAAACTTTAACCTTACAAAAACTTTTGAGTAGCCTTGTTTATTCATTTTTATAAACCCTAACTTCGTTCTGGAGAGTTGAAGATTGAAATTGAAAATGAAAAATCATTGTTTACCTAATAAAGTCCACTAGAATCGCATCTACAGTTTCAATTTCAAATCGTTCACATTCCATGAACAGAAAAACAATGGCGAAAAGCAAATTATTTGAATTAAAATTTGGTTATGATCATATAATCCCTCATAACCTGCACATTAGAGACACATAATTTACAATTAAAGTAAGAAAGTTAAAAGTTGGCCAACTCTTACTTGTTACTTGATAGTTGATAATTTGGTTGCATGAATCATCTACAGTAAATTAGGCAGCTCAACTCATCATTGATAATTGTTACTTGCTACTTGTTAATTGTTCCTTGATAATTGAAGCTGCATGAATCCACCTTTTAGTGTAGATGTAATGAAAGAAACACAGCACCTAAGACACTTACCACGAAAACACTCTAACCTGAGAAGTATTCTGAGAAAGCTCTTTATTCGCTGATGATGAAGACTATTAATGCAGCGGTCGGACATTGTTATTGTTCACTAACCCAATATTTTGGTATAACCAAACGGGAATACTACCGCTATATTAACGAATGTTTCTATATAGAAAAATGGATATGGGGACTTTTTCTTTTGGTTGAGACCAAAATTATAGGTGAAAACCATTAAAAAAATGAAAAAAAAAATTTTACTTTGAGTCTCCATATCTCGGGAAATAAAATAGCTATTGAACTTTTTTTTCTACTCAGGTAGAGCTAGAAATGAGCTCTTTCATATGGTACTCAAAGTTTTGTTTTATATTTCAAAAATATTTAGAAAACAGTTACTTTTGTGAAAAAACGAATACTTTTTTTTATTCACTGTTTGATTCACCTCAACCTATCTCGCTTATATAAAACCCTTTTGGAATTATTTTTCATCCAAAAACTGCAGAATGGGGGGGGGGGGGCCCCGGGAAGGGGCCACGGAGAAAGAAGGATTCACCAATTCCTTCTCAATTTTTTTTCTTATATTACCAGTGTTATTTGTGATATCTGAATCAATACCTAAGTTTTCCAATGTATCTCTCAGTTGATTACATAGATCTTTCGGCATTATACTTTTTTTTTTCTTCCAAGATGTCATTTGTCATTTTTCACAAAAATGAAAAATGACATCTTGGAAATTTGGTGAATCACTATCATTTCTAAGCCGTGTAGGGAAACCTACACTTGTGCTTTCAAAGGAATATGAATACGATATTATATATGGATCTATACCTGAAGAAAACTCGGGTTGTGAGGAAGAAATTGAATGTGATGAAAATGAAAATGTAGCGTTACATAGAGCAGCAGGTATATTACGAAAGGCAATATTGAGTCATGAAGGCTTTAATCCTATGGGAAATTATTTAAAACCACAAGATTTAAATGAAAGTACCTTCATGGCAGAGATTCCAGAACCATGATATAAAATAGTATGTTGGATTCTTGATGAAAAATATTTTGCAGACGTTCTACCAGCACATTCGATACAAATGTTCATCAGTTTTGAATAATTTTGACAAGAAAAGGGCAAAAACTAGTTATAATTTGGGACTTTCAATTTACATCTACCAGACAGTAAGAAGTCAGAAACTCATTGATATTCTGTACAACTTTGGCTATGGAGCTTCTTACGATGAAATAAAAAAAAATTTAACCTCCCTGGCATCCGAACAAATTACAAACATGGAAAACGGCATATTTATTCCTCAGGATGTTGTTCCGATAAACAATGATGTAAATAAATTTTTTCATGCAAGCATCGACAATTTTGATCTGAATGAAGAGACTCTTGATGGAAAGTCACCAACCCATTCTTTAGCTATGGTTCTATTCCAAAAGAAATCAAATCTTTTTCCAAGTTCAACAATCCAACGTCATAAAAGGCGATCACTAAATGAAATATAAAACAGCATAAATATTGGGAGAAAGCTAATTGTCCACCTTCACCGCAAAGACAAATTTGAAAATCTTGACGAAATTCGACTGATGTTGACCAAAGGTACCAAGAAATCAGCTAAAGAACTTCCCCCAACTGAAGATTCTTTTAAATCGCATGCTCAAAGGTACACTAATACAATTTATTTATATCTATAAACGCCTTTCAAATTTGACCTTATGTTTCTAGATGCTATTATCGAGTGGTTTTGTGGAAATCTAGTCATATTTGAATGAGAGAAGAAATGGATCCTCAAGATTATGGTTGGTTGAAAGAAAATGGTTTGTTTTTTCCCAAGTTTTCAAAGGAAACCCCCCATTCCGAACGAAATCAGAAAATTGATTAGTTTGTTTTGCTCTGAGAAAAACTGCAACACTACGAAATGTGTGTGTAAAAATGAAGGTATGTTTTGTTCAGTTGAGTGCAAGTGTTCAATGAGGTGTACAAATAGTCTTAATTTAGAAAAGGAGGAGGAGGATGAAAAAGAAGACGATATTTTAATTCCATTGGAGTAGCGTTGATATAAAATACAATTATATATTTTTTATTAATTACATAGATAAGCTACATGTGTTGTTCATTAAAATCTAAAACATTTTTACCAAATATCTCATAATAATACATATATTTTAAAAGATTACAAGTGATAGCTGCTGCAAATATTAATAATATGTGTAAAAATGACCTAACAGTTGATCGCGAAAGAGGCAAAACGGCACGCTTCGCAACTGCCGGTCCGCGCCACCGCGGTGTGCATTGCTGCGTTCAAAAGGCTCCAGCTAGTTTATTTTCAAAAATGGATCTTACATTAATTGGAGAAAAATGAAGCTTATGGAATTCTGCAGTTTTTGATTCAAAAATGATACCAAAAGGGTTTTATATAAGCGAGATAGGTTGAGGTGAATCAAACAGTGAATGAAAAAAAATATTCGTTTTTTCACAAAAGTAACTGTTTTCTAAATATTTTTGAAATATAAAACAAAACTTCAAGTACCATATGAAAGAGCTTATTTCTAGCTCTACCTGAGTGAAAAAAAAAGTTCAATAGCTATTTTATTTCCCGAGATAGGGAGACTCAAAGTTTAAATTATTTTTTTTCGGTTTTTTAATGTTTTTCACCTATAATTTTGGTCTCGACCAAAAGAAAAAGTCCCCATATTCATTTTTCTATGTAGAAACATTCGTTAATATAGTGGTAGTATTCTCGTTTGGTTATACGCCAATATTGGGTTCGTCTCTAAAACGACGAGTTATTAGCGTTCCGCCGCCGGACTATATGGTTTATCACTTGAGGGATCCAGAGCATATCACTTTACACAAGTTTACGACGTTTCTGCACTTCTGCAGTCTGCTTAGTTCATAGAAGTATTTTTTCCAGACATTTTTCGCACTAAATAAACTCAACTCATATGCAGAACACACATCTCACAATTCAGCACAAACATTGATATCAAGATGATACAGTTTTGAAATGTGCTCAAATTCTGGTGGTTCCTGAACTTCTATCAAAGTTTCACAAACACAAACATGATACTATATAACCTCAAATACAAAATCTTGGCCTGAGCGCTTGAGGCAGTCTGACACATCATAGTCTTCTTTTACCTGTCGTTAACTGAAAAAGAATGTTTCGCGACATGAAAAAAGCTGTTTCCCGAAAATTTTCGAGTACCTTTCATTAATTGGGTAACTTATATATCTGGTTCATATCGTGATCAATGGCGTGCAATGTTCATCTATATGTACAAATTCTGAACCCATACATATGTCATAAAACGAACAAAGTTGTTGCAATGAAACCATCTAGCACAGTAACAAATTCAGCTCTCTTATATGTCCGATATGTATATAGTGATATGCCATTTGAAAGATACAGGTAGGTTTTGAATTATATGTCAGAAATGTACCAAACCGAGGGGGAAACAACTACACGAAATATGTACACCATATTTTAAATATCTGATACTTAAGAATATTTAAAATATATTGAAAAAAAAACACAGTATTTAAATATTCAAAATATATTCAATATAATAAAAGTATTCGATGTTCTGAAAATATATTTGAATAATTAAAGTATACTGAAAGTATTGAAAATTGAGGAAACGTACTTAGATTTGAATTGTAAAGGAAATAAATGCAATATAGCGCATATAATATTTGATCCAATTAAGGTAAAAAAACGTAATGAAACTGTTATTGCGACATTTTATATTTCATTTATAGATCCTTGATAGGAGGATCAGCCTACCACGGTTGGTGAGTAAAAAAAAGTTTCAAATAAAAAAAGTACACCTTAATAATCTTTGAGTAGATCAGAAATATAGAGTACTGATTGAGTCCGACTTCTTTTTTGAAAGATTTGTATTTTTTGTTAATTTCTTTCAATGATAAACCACTGATTTGAAACGGATGGAAACCCTGCAGCGATACTGGACCTTCATTGGCCACACAAACGATTGTATTTTAAATATTTCAGCAACCCCATTAGATTTTCATCTGCATTTTCTATTTCTGGTCGATCTATGGAAATAAAATAATATCCAAACAAATAATAGTCATTTACTTTATGACATACCATTTTCATGATCTACATCTCCATTGATAAAATTTCAGAATATTCGGATTCTGCAGGATGTGCATCCCTCGGTGCATTCCCTCCAATGTTTATCATAAATCTAAGACATTACAGCCTCGTCAACGGACGCCGCACCGACCGAAACCCATACTACAAATGCTATTCATTAAATATACTCTGTACAAATCTCGAAGTTTGCACCGTGAAACGCTTGAAAAGACGCGAAGAATCTATATCAAACTTTATAAATAACATGACATTAAATGTAGAAGGAATCACAAAATTTTCCAGTTGAAGACTTGGTCTCAGTAAAAAAAAACTGACACAAAAGTATCAAGTTCACTTCAAATTTGCTTCACTTCCTGTATCAACCTGCAAGCTACACACACATTTATTAAATACCAAAAAATTATGTCAGAATACATTGTCGGTCAACTCCGGCGCAAAACGAACGAAACGATTGTAGACTGAATTGCACCCCAAATATTTCAAATATTTTGGAATACTGAAAAGGATATCGTAATATTTAAACTGTATTGAAAAACTAAGAAAAATATTTTGGCAATGGAAACAATATTTAAAGTGGAAGAGACTGACAAATATTGAAATATTTGGAATGTATTGTAGATATTTTGATAATGAAAATAATATTCAAAGTATGGAGTGGATATTTTTGGGATTAAAGTAGTATTCAAAGTATGAAGCGGTATTTGTGGATACTGAAACTGATATTGAAATATTTCAAATATATTTGAGATATTTAGGTACTGAAAGTAGTATTGAAATATTTAAATTTCTGGATGTACACCTATTTAAAGAGTTGTTTCCCCCTCGTACCAAACGGAGATCATTGAAATGTTTCAAATTTGTTTCGGTGAACTCCAAATGGTATATGGCAGACATATGTGTGTTCATTGGGGTTATGCATATATTCTACTATTTTGGGGGTTTCGTATAATAGGTAAGATTGGAACCTCCGGTCTGAGAGTGAAAACTCCAATAGAGATCGATAACTGACATATAACAATCGATGCTCATTTCGCTAACCCAGTTCTGCATCAAACTACCTGAAGAGTGAATGATACTTCTTGAAGAACGAATCGATTGAAAGATTATTTTGCACCTTTGTCGAAGTAATAGTAATTCATTACAATACAATACAATGTACTAAAAATATTAGATTTTTTCACGGATCTCCTTCTATGCAAATATTTTTAGACAAATATACGTCTGCGTCGGAGATAGTGGCTTTTTATAATACATCTTTTTCAATATTGGTCGGACCGTGAATTCTCTCACGAGCTGTTTAGTCCGTTATTATTGATCGATAATATGAATCACCGCTCTCTAAGATATTCTCACCATTCAGGTTATAGGAAGAAGACCGACATATCAACTACAAAACTGATAGTGAATGCTCTTTAATTTCAACTTTGTGGATCAGAACGTGATGCTCTTTGAATAGGCCCCCGTATACGCACGTAACATTCCTACTTCTTGATCATACCCGTCGAGAGATGAGAAATCCTCGTGGCGCACTTCTACAGGTAATCGTAGTCCATCTGCTCGGACAGTCTAGTGTGCTTATGCTTGTCGGTGGTCCGCAGTGCATTCTTGGCATAGCCAACTACGAATCGCTCCCACAGCCTGCATGGTCCACCCCGAAGAATCGGTCGATCCTCGAGAGTACCCTCATATCTCAACTAGGTGACTGATTGAATGAATCGCGTTTTTGTTCGGCTCCTACGGCGGAGTTTGCCTGAATAACTTCATTTGTTTGCTAAGGGTTGAGCGGCGAGGGGTTGTCGGTTCATTGACGCTTATTCAGTTTCGGCCTTTGTGGTCGATTTCTTTCGATGGAATTGATCGTCGACAAACATTTTTTTGAATTGGTTCATCAGTGGTGACGCTGAGTGTATCCCGATTTCAAACGCTGTTGTCTGTGAATGTCTATTTAGAGAAGTGATAGGAGTATCCAAGTGAAAGGAAATTTGATTTTTTTGTCCACCATTCTGTCTGATACGAACATTGATTCTGTGCGGCTAGTTCTGCTTTCTGATGTGGTCACCAGAGCCAAACACACATCTCTTGAGATACTTTTTTTGTTTGGGGAGATATCACCCTTATATTTGAAAAAAAATAGGGTATTGAGCACAGAACAGATAAATGAATTTGAATGTGCACCAGCTGCTTTCTCCCATGAAATTTGGAAGCTTGGAGTCAATGTCGACCAAGGGCGCTTATGACGGTTATTTTGTTTTAGTTGGGAGTGAAGATACTGAACCGCAAACAAAATGCATATATTCCTGGTGAAATGACTTCTATATCAGTACATTGAGAGGAGTGAATAAAAGTGATCCTGAGTTCAAACTATAGACCCGTCTTCCTCATACCACATCAGACCGTATAGGTTTGTCCCAGAAAAAATGAGCAAATGCTCGCACTTGAACTTTATTCACTCTACCCAATGTTAATGTTTTCGTCAAAAACGCTAGACCTACGGCTCACTCGATAATGACATCCAGAGAAATTCGAATCCTTGGAATTTATTTACAGATGGCGTTAAGCGGCAACTCTGAACACATGCCATTATGAAGTCTTACGAAATTTCTATTAGCGAATTCACTAGAAGAACTCGTACTTTCTTTTTTCAACACTCTACATAATAAAGGATAAAGATACACAAGTTCTGTCAAAAATGGCACGAGTTCTTACCTAAGAATTCGCTATATTTTTGATGTTTTTTTCTGTTTAGACGTAAACACAGATATGCATCTTGACACATATATTACAGATAGATGCATTTTATATTCTATATTCTCTATATATATTATGAGAAATTGATATCAAAATTCATGGAAATTCTAATTATTCAGTGCTGAAAATTTTCAGATAATTTGATGAGATTCTTCGTAATATCGGTATCGACGTGAGAGGTAGTAGAGTTGGACTGCATGGAGAAAAAAGTGCGTCGATATAGAGTTTATTGAACTTTCTAGTTTTTAATTCGAAATGAATTGGACCCTCCAGAGTCCAGATCAACCTGAGTTATTTCAATTCATCAGGAAGAGTGCTGTAGTGCAGGCTATTATTGTATTGCTAACCGTCTCAATAACTCACTTCACGATTTCAGTTACTCATCACTACATAAACTCAAACAAGTTCTTTTTGACTATTATTTTTTCCAACAATAATACAATATTTGCATCGAAGTATCTTCCCTTGATCAACGAATCGCTGAACTTTAATTCTTTTTCTATTGGTTGATTAATTTTTTTGATTCATTATTCTTTTGCAGTTCTTGATTTCTTTTTTGGGGTTGGATGGAAGAGCAGATGTATGTTAACTGTTATATTATATTTCATATTGTACAGTACTCATTATTACATACAAACTGAATCTCGCCCTGACTGCATAAACAACTTCTACCAAAGTAAAAACTGAGCAAGATGAACTTTTGAATTGTGTTTTTATCAGAGTCAGAATAATCCCGCTTTATGTTGACCAGTTGAAGTGGAGTACATGTGTATTGAATGTTTGTAACTATCGAAACTTGATAAAGATGAACACATGATTGATTATTTCGTCCATAATAAAAACAGCGTCTGATATCCATTACGCCACACTATTTGAAACAACACTTCAATTGATTACTAAACAAACGAGAAACAACAAAAGCAACGGCAGATAAACGACAAATAACTAAGAAAACTACGCTAGAGAATTGTACTGGAAACGACAAATAGCTGGTTGAAAGGAACAGTAAAATCATGGAAAACTTCGAGCAAACTTCCAATTAACTGGAATGCAAATGTCAAAATATGACAGAATTCGATTCTTGCACCATCTACTAGGAATCGCAGTAAATTCCGTGGATATGATTGATCGTGACTAGAGTTTTTGACGAAACAATGTCGAATCGGAGATCGCACCAAGAATATATGCATCTTGACCGCAATCTTTCATGATGGTGTCAATTGACTTCAACGTTTATCTGACATGCAGTGTCATTTTGAAATTTTGAATTGTGAAGCACAAAATTTGAAGCGATTTCAATAAAATGGTTCTCCGTGAATTATTAGCTATATTTTATTAGGAAAGGGGATGAGGACCAAATGTTTCAAGGAAAAATGCGCGAAAAAGTCTTCGTTTTTTCCGAGAATGAACAATCCTCCATACTTGGATTGAGTGAATCAATCGAATAAATTATAGAAATCTCTCTCGGGAAAAAATTCTACATAAATTTTATGCGCAAAGGGCATTTTTTAATTTTACAATGCCATGTACTGTACTGGAAAGAGAACTTACACAACGCTCTCATTTCGCTTTAATTTTCAGGTAAGTTGAAGAAAATGATTAAACTTTTTCGAACTGCATCATTTAATGTAAGTCGTCTTGGGGTACGTAAAGCCGTATTTTCCCAAGAAAATGCTTCTTGTTAACTTAGGTGGTTAGATTATTTTTAAATTGTTGGCTTCAATCGATCCATCCAAGTATGGAAAATCTGCTCTCACTTGTCGATAATACATAATTCTGTAATTTCATTCTCTACTGTTTTCTGTGATACATTCAATTTCGTTGAATAGTTCGAATCAATAACCGCTACATGAATGTGGCACAATAGTTTTTGGTAAATACAGGTATGCCGTTGCCTATCTGAACTTGTTTCTTGGTGTTGACTGACTTGTTACTTTTGAGGAGAAATTCAATGGATTTCAAGAGCAGAATAGGTGACTAAAGACACCAGAGAAATAACTGAGTGGAAACAATAATTTTTATCTTAGTAGAGTCAATTTCACTGAAATCAAAACTGGAGAGTTTGATGGAGAAGCATCCACTACAATCTGAGAATACTGAAGCAGCAGTTCCCCTTTTCCAATGACTTATTTTCTTTTTAAATACCAAATGATACTACGAAATTCGGAGGTTTAGTTCAACACACTTACTTACGTCTGTTAATAATACCGAACTGGTTGACAGTTGCAACGGATAAAAACTGCTGACCAGCAGTCCTTACTTAAAAATGTTTATGGGAATCCAACTTCATCGACCAAAAATGAGCACCTGTTTGAAACCTATTGGAATTGATCATTTTCATGATTACCTCTGAAAAACCTGAATATAAATTTTTTCATCTAAATGGTCACTGATTCGTTTTCAACAAAGTAATTGTGAAATCGAAAAAAAGTCAAAAACATTACAGGAATGATTTCTCTAGGTGAACTTAGCAAAATGAAACATTATTCATACTGTAATTTTTTTTTTAAAAACGTACCCTATCATTAAAGTCATTAATATCAAAAATTGGGCAGAATCATCCGTTTTCAGAAAATTATATCTCCATTTTTTCCAAATATTTTTCACCATCTTTACGCGCAAAAACTTGAGAGTTGTACTTGAATGTACTGTTTCATCATTCGAGCACCTTGTGAATTTCAAAATTGAATTGATATAAAATATTGCAAATTCTCATAGGGGTTTGTACTGTAGGATGATGAATGACCGATCTGAGATTTCCACATATATTTTTAGGTAGAAATAAACACTTCTTATATGTCCGAATTGTTTTTTGAATGCACCGCTTTTGGAATATTAGCGAGGTTATAATTGATTTAATGTCGAAAAATGCTTGAGAATTATAATTTTCACAACATCTTAATTTCTACCACATATTTTCGATCAATCAAACATATGACGTTCAAGTACAATTCTCAGATATTTTTTTTCGACAATCAATCAGTTGCAGTGTGTGCACATCCATGATTTTCAAAATTTTGCTCAGACTTGAGTGTATAATAATTTGATAAAATTTTGATGCCGCAGATCGAAAGATTTCATCAAATTATTATACACTCAAGTTGGTTTATTATGAACGAGTGTTTGCTTTGAAGCAATAGTTTGAAAATATGGAAATACATGCATTTTGGTCGATTGAGCTTGTTAGGGGGTTATATGTTGAAATTATTGCCAGGAACAATGAGAACTCAGAGAACTTCAAAATCAAACACAGAAACAATGTAGAACATGGAAAGTGAACCAAAATCCAGTTTTTTTTATCAGTTCAAATGGTTAAATAGGTCTAGGGCAATTAATCGCTGTAAAACTTCAACTTTTTTATTGGTTATCCACAATGAGGGGGAATAATCACAACTAAGAAAAGCTTTTTTTCGAAAAAAATTTGAGAAATAAAAACTTATTTTTGCCTAAAAGTATTTCTTACTGGTTTTCAGAGAGAGTATTTGCCATTCAATTATATCAACCATTATGAGAAGGGGGTCGAATGAAAAGATTTGACCTTAATCACATATATCTCGAAAGATCTTTCTTTCTTTCAAAAAAGAAAAATTTGAAGTATCATTTTATTTCGCTAATATAATAGAATAAAAATAGGCTTTTCTTAGACAGTGATGAAAGAATTCGATTCAAATAGGTTTGTAACGGGCGCTCATTTTTGACCAGTGAAGTTGTATTTATGCGTCTTTTTAGATGTAGACCGCTTGCTTACAGTTTTCTTACAGTCGATTGTGAATCGGAAAATAGGTTCCAATTAAACAAGAGGTTAACAGGTAGGAGTTCTCGAACATGAGGTTGGTGAAAATGATCGTCATAGGCACTGAAAACTGGCCAGATCGATGTACTATTAGCTTTTCCTTGAAAGATCCGCTGAATACACTGCATAAACTCAGGGCATTGATTGAGTAGTCTGTTTTGGAAGCTGGAATAATTTTCAAAGCGAGCATGACTGGATTAAGTGAAGCGTTTTCCTATTGATATTCAAGACTGTTAGTCGCATATTATTCATAGAACATACAGTACAGGAGCATCACAGAAATATATAAAGTGCCTGACACAATGTAACAATTCACTACAACCCCAAAGTTAGCATTTCGTACCATTACACACACAATAAACTTTTCACATTCGTTCACACATTTTATACCTGCGAACTGCCTCCAAACTATTCAATGAGACCGACACGAGAGGTTTAGACTTGTTGAAGCACGTTGTGACAGCACGCTTCGCTGTGAACTCGTAATAGTAGAATTCATTGTTCGATTTTCATTCTCAACACTCGAATAGATTTGAGGGATGAGGTAAAATGCAAGAGAGCATTCATTATTTTGAAACTTTTCTGGGGTTTCTCTTTTCAAAATCACGTTGAATGAAAAACAATAATTCTATAAAAGATGTAGCATTGAAATATTAAAAAACATCTTCTGTTGAAATGTGTATTTAATTCAAAGATGCCTAATTCACTACCAAAAAATGTGTGGAACAACTACTCCCTTACCTCTATAGGATGCTGACCATAGAAGTTACTGGTTTTGCTCAACTTTCATACCAAACACACGTGGCTTCAACCAAACATTTATAGAATAATTCTTCTTAACATGAAGGAAAAGACGGATTTATTTATAGAGAATTTCCATCCACCCTCGATAATTCAGTTCACTCGTCAATCTCAAACGAGCTCTATGGCATGGAAGAAAAAAACAAATGAAGGTTCCCAAAGCTCCCATGAAAATAATTATGTTTCTAAACATTTATCATTTCCATTGCAACAAATCACTGTTTTCCTCAATAATTACATCCAGCAAGCACATAATATGGCTCAAAACTCAAAACTGATGAGAAATGGAATACAGTAAACACTCTTCCAATTGAGCGTTTTGAAAAACGCATTTTCTTTGATAATTTTTTCTTGGACTTGACCAACAGCAAAGGTCTCATGAAAATATCAGTTGTTGACTAAACCTGTTAATCAATTTTCTCAATGCTCTTCCGAAAGATTTCGAAAATGAATAGCTGAATGAATTTTCTACTCTTCCAGTAGGTAGCTGAGTAAAGTTCCTGTATATTTTCCATTTTCATAGTGTAGGTATATTTAACCCGTGGTATATGTGGTTGATTCTATTGTTCAAGGTATATACAAACACTATTATGAAATCGCAAGAACAAATGACCGTGTTTATGATTAAAGTAACACTTTTGAACCCTTCAACGCATATTCAGCAGAAATTATATGACCTGAATATTTTCTCGTGAATTCATAATACTCCTGTATCAACTGATCTAGTCTTTTCAATTCTGGTCATAACAAGACTCCGATTCTTTCAATCTAATGGAGAATCTGTGCGAACTGAAAATTGTATGAAATTCATGCTCTTGAACATTCATTCTTCATTACCCATATTCGTTAGTAGTACCATACGTTTGTGTCAATATATTGTACAGAAGCATAGGTTTTTCTGAATAGCTGGATACCTCTTGTAAACTTCTTTTTTTATCCGATTTATGAAGGACTGTCAGAAAGGTAGTGTCTTGGAGATATTACCGTATATCTCTCGACATCTGATAAAGCCGGGATATGAATAAATACTGGCTAGTAGCATCATTATGATATTTAGCTCCTCCCTGACGAATAACTGTTCATTAAAGACATGGAAATAGTACTGATTAGGTCCCTGTCACAATACAGCACATAAATATCAAAAAACCTCTTTTTCTTCACAACAACATTCATGCACATGTTTTCGATTCAAAAAAATGTATATTGCATTCTCAATCGCCCTCTATCGATAGCAGAAAGATGACATTTCACGCCCAGACCACAGAAAAGGAAGGGTTACAGAAGCGACACAGTCCGGCGGCACCTTTGATCTTGGTGATCCCAAATAAAATGACCTTGGGTAGTTTTTCTGTCACATTTAGATGGCTTTTGCCTCCATTCAGGAAAATTTAGACAGCTCGCTTTCGGAGGATACTACTTCTACTAGTTCTACGTCTCATATTGATTCGGTATTCCAAGTTGTTATCTGACGAATAATTATTGAATTATGTTTAGCAAACTTTGCTAAAGCAACGATACAACTACCATAAACACACACAAACAATAACATTCAAAATGGTTGACATTAATGACATTTGACAATAATGACATTGATTAAAAAACTAACACTTGCGCATTGGAATTTGGAACTGTCAAATGAGGAGAATGTCGCTTCTGTAACCCTCCCTTTTCTGTGCCCAGACAGAAAAAATTATTCTCTTTAGTTGTCAGCGGCAGTGAAAGTGAAACAACCATACGTGATAAGAATGATAAGATAGTTGTCATTCTTGGTAGTGTAGAGGTAAGCAAGTCCGCCCTTCAAGTGGAAGACTGGGGCTCAGTTCACCGCTTCGGAACCACGCTGTGCTGGAATTCACACGTTAAAAGGTAAGGCTTCGTTTATCGATAAATATTTGGGGGGATGTGTTAAGGGATGAAAATAATATTATGACAATTTTTGACGGAATGTGACGTCTTAGAGAGAAATGTTCAATGAAAAAGGTAAAGGTTTTGAGAAGATCTACAAGTATTGTGTGATTAAGTTTTGCACATAAACTCAAAATAACCGAGAAAAAAGCCAAAAACTGTTTTTTCTTTTTTAATTCTTCATTTCCAGAAAGGTCATCGTATCTCAACAAAATTCAGTGAAAATATACTTCGATTATTTTAAGAAACCATATTTTTTTCGGAATGTTGAGTCGAATGGTTCCAACGATAATCAACTTTTTCGCTTTTTTTTCTCCGAATTCAATTCCTCCTTTGGCGATTTTTCGACTAATGTTTTTTCCTAGGCTCATTTTCTTCCTTTTTATCTACAGTTTTCAAGAATAAAATGAAAGATGATTGTTTTCATTCAAGAACACGCTTAAAAAGAAACCATAAAAATGGCCTTCGCAACTGTGAATTTGTTAATAAATGACTCTTATATATTAGAATTTTTCAAAAAATTCACGAACTGATTACACCATTCGATTCTACTGAAAAAATACTTTAAAAACTATGTTTAATTTTCCGGAATGGACTTTTTTGGCTTAACGGCATTGCTATTCATTTAGAATAATTCTGCTTGCAAAAGAATCTAATAACGCAAGGCAAGTTCGCAATGAACGTTTTTATCCACAACTATTGGATAATGTACCCATTATACGTCTGTTTGCTCGACCTCATTAATGCCCATTAATCAAGGCAGTGATTAATGACTTATTATTCACTGCTCTCAGATGCTTCCTTGATTTAGCTATTGATTTTAATTCTATCCCTGCGATCAACTTTTCAAACGAAAAAACTTCAACAAAAATTTCTATTGATCGTGGAAAGCATAGTGTTCTTCTACGTGTATAACGGCTATTATTCTCTTGGTGATTTAAGCCAGTCGCCTACGGCTCGTGGCCGCAAACTTCATCTCGTGAATAATAGCACTCATTATACGTTCGTTGAATAATATACTATTGTCATTTAGTCTGATATGACTTATGTACATACCGCAAATATGTTTTGTGCTTTGCGCTAAGATCTGTGTTCTGTGTTTTCCTTACGCTATCAGAAGTGAAGTGATATTCTACACGAATAGAGGTTTATTGAATGATACTCGAGTTGTTACACTACCTTGTATTAATTCATTATCCCTCGGAACTCGGATACAGACGTTAAATTATGTGCAATAGACGTATATTGATGATTTTTGCTGGCATTTAGAGGTTGATTTTTTTCCACCAGTGCGCGTTTTTTATCCCTGACTCTTCCTTGATAAATTGATTGTCGGAAGCATAACTCTTTATTGAATCTTCCATTAACTTCATAGAAAAATTCTCATAATTTCCACACATTTTTTTAATTTTTTGTACAGAGGCATTAATTTAATGAACGGGTTTTCGTTTTAACTTACCCCATACTGTTTCGCAGATTATCAGTATGGATGAACCTGATTTGCAATGAAAGTCGAGAAGATTTGAGAACGATCCAACGGAAAGCGATGAATACGCTGATGGAGCAAGCAAAAAAAAGAAGAGATCGAAAGTTCTGCCAGTGGACCAAACTTTTAGCAGCATCTGTGCCGACAAAGTTCGATTCCGAAGAAATAATTGAACGACCACCAAAAAGGTCAAGACTTGCTTTTTATTTATAATTTTTGTTGTTATGTCACTGTGAAAATTTTGAAAATTATAATAATTTTTCAGAAAAATTGAATTTCAAGTTATTTCATTAAAAATAACTCATAGATAAATATGTAGAAAAATAACCAGAAAAAAAGTTATTTTATAATTAATATGAAAGTTCATTCGATAAAAATTCTCTAAGCAGTTTTATTCAACACAGTTATACAGCATTAGAAAATGAAGTATAGTTTCTAGGGCATTTTTCAGAAAGATCAAATATTCTAATTATTTTTTCGAAATTTCGGAAAATTTGAATGAATAATCGACATTTATTAGCAGATTCACAATTGCGAAGGTCATTTTTATTTTATTTCATTTTTGAGCGTGTTTTTGGATGGACACAACCATTTTATATTTCATTAATGAAGACTATAGATAAAAAAGAAGAAAATGAGCCCAGGAAAAACAATTTGCGCTAAAAGCTAGAACAGGAATTGAATTAAAAAAAAAGAATTTTGTCGAAAAAGATGATTATCTTTGGAACCATTATTTTTATCATCCCGAGAAAAATTGTGTTTACTCAAAATATATCAAAATTTGCCCCCTGTTTGCTTGTATGTGATTGACAATGTTCCTTGTTGAGTGGCATTGGTTCGGACTTCCATTGTCCATAGTCTATATTGTTAACTTTATTGAAACCTGTTGCTAAGAAAAAAAAGTGAAGTGTAACACATAAAATACCAAACGAATAAGGAAATCAAATCCAAACAAGAGGATTTGTAATGGATTTTTGGTCAAAATGATTAAATTAAAGTTTGTCATTGATAAGAGAAATTAATGTTGAGATATCGAATATAAAATAGAGAGACAGAAAATTTAAATAAAAAATATATGATGTGAAGCAAACAAATTTTGAAACCAAATTTCAATTTGAGTGTATTCACGACGCGACGTTCCGTTCGATCAATATGCCCTGGTAAACAAATTGTCAACTATTTCAAAGATAGTCAATATAAAACGCCCATTGGTAAAAACAAATTGTGGTGATATTGATAAATTGATAGAAGAATATCAATTACAATATTGATATGTCGATAACGAAACATCATTTGACATTTGAAAAAAAAATCAATCAATATTGAAACAGCGACCTATTGAGCTTCATAGGAGTTAGTAGCAGAGAATATCAACTTTGAAAATATTTATAAGAAATAAATTGCCATTTTTGAACATAATTATTTTTGTGAAGAGAAATTTTGGACTTTTTTTTCTCCGAACAAAAAGAAAAGAAATCTTCTGTCAAAGGAGTAATATAGAAGCAAGCACCCTCCGTTTTATGATTTACCCACATGACTAGAGGGTGTTTGATAATTCATTTGTTATTACTTTTTCAAAAGTAGTTATCAACTTTGAGAAAAATAAAAAAAATTACATCCTAAAAGCATGCTGATCTTTCGAACTACCAGCTCATAATTTCTTAGCTATTATGACAATAGAGATGACCCCACATTTTCTATGAAACTGTGGACGCTCTGACAGGAATGTCTTGATATACTTTCATTTCTGTTTGAGATATGATGTATGTCTGCCTCCAAGGCTCTTCACTGACAGCAATAAATCTTGATGGCTACTAGAGGAGGAAAAACGTCTTTCAATTCGGTAACTGTGTATATCTTCAATTTACCTTAATTACGGCCGTAAAATCGGTAGTAAACTGTATAATTGTTGAGGCATCAACTGAACCGGGCATAACCGGAAAGGCAAACGACAAGTAGAACTATTTTTTACATGAAATGTTCTTTTGTGTACATTCTCAAAATCTACCGTTGAGATAAGGACATCATTCGTAGATGGGCCGCAGATAAACCCATATGACAAACTTAAAATATTATTCGAGTTATTTTTACCTGCTTCATTATAACAGATATCTTTCGCTTCGAACGTTAACTGATTATTGTCGTGGTCGAGAATGATATTTGGAAATAGTTTCGTACCGGGACGGTCATTGTTAGCAAACACAAATTAGAGGATGAAAGAGAAAACCGCGTGTATACCTAATAGCATTATGTATCTTCATTAAAAAATATGTACTCCAGAGTGAAATTTTCAGTTTCGTTGAATGATGAAACTGAATGTAAATATAACACAAAAAATGGACTGAAACTCAACGCTCAAAAAAACACAATACCATATTAAATTTTATAATTGTTGTAAATCGTCATGATATTCTGAAAAAATGGTCCTATATTAGTCCAAGATCCCAAGTAAGGTCGACCTTCACCAATTTAATAACCAGGTGAAAATTATATTTTTACAAATAAAATATGTTTGTGAACGTGCACCAATATGCTTGCCGTAAAAAAATTATTCATGGCTATGATTATTTGAAATTATGAGAAGTAATTATTTTTTCAAATCTGACTATCTTGGTTGCCAAGCGACTCAAAGTCTAATCGAAAGTATACAATATTCTCTATACGCATTTGATCGGTAGCTTACCTTTTTCTCTTCCCTATTTAATCCATCAAATGACGGTAAAAAAGGTATGAACTGTTTAGGTTCTACTTACCATCTATCTTAATAGTCTACCCTCTGCCGAGGTTTGCTTTTTCCCTGGAGGTGGATGCCACCCCTTCTATGAAGTTTTTTCTGAAAGGCAATACTTTTCGACGTATTCGGTGAGTGTCGGTTTTCAGGCAAAAAAAACACGTTTCCAGATTCTTTTTCGCGAATAACCGGAAAAATATGCATTTAACCTGTAGAGAGCAAAATTATAGGTTATAAAAAACAAAGAAAGTCGTTCATTCATGATGAATGCAGACCCAATACAAACAGAATTATTGCTTGTTGAAAGTTGAATGGTATTTTCAAAGGCCACAATGGAAAGTTTGTACGTACAATAACCAAAAAACAATGCATTTTTCAGCGAAAACTCATGGAACCTGTTTCAAAGTCCTACAGAAATCCTTTATTTTTCTCAAAGTTCCTAGCATAAACTAAACGACGTATGAAGAGAATAATGTCGATTCTTATTTTTCGTTGGAAAGAAATAGTGAAAATCTCACCCTCTCTTTCAACCCATTGGAAAACATTTAATTGCCACTTTACAATTCACTTTATCTATGTTCTAAAGATACTTTCTGAGTGCGTGACCAGTTGGAAGTACTCATTTTTTTAAAAAATTGAGCTTGAAGGGGGAAAGTAATTTTCTTAATTTAGCGAAAAATCATCTTTTCCTCGAAATTACTGAAAAACTATTAATGACACGCAAAATTTTGTGGAATACAAATTTGTGAGTTTTTCTTTTCTGAAAATTTTGGCGACGTGAATTATAAAGCGGCAACGATTATTTTCAAATGAGGTGGAAAAAAAGGTGAGATTTTCACTATTTTTTTTCAACGAAAAAATAGAATCCACGAAAATATTTTATTTGTTAAAATATAATTTTCACCTGAATAAAAAATTGGTAGAGGTCCTTTAATATATTTTTTACAATGTTTTTTAAATAATTGGAAAAGTATACACAATACTTTATCACTATCGTTTTTTATTCATTTCATCTCATTACGGCACTGGTGGTCGAACGAATGAAAGAAATACATTTTCCTATCTACATACTCGGGCACCATTCTAGTTTTCAGCATAACATCGACTCGTTTGAGAAGAAGAATATACATATGAGTTGCTTTGCCTCAAGTGTTGGTACATAGACATAATATCAAAGATAAACTTCATGCATTTCATCGTACATACTGCATTCAAAAGGAATACTTATATTTTAATATAATTTAAAGCTGGAACTTCCGGTTGATCCGCGAGTGAATGAAAAGATTTGAAATTTGATACTTAGAACTAAGCCAATTGAAATAAATTGTACACTAAATGCAAAGGTGGTATAAATAATTTTTCATTTTCCATGAATACAATTCAGTAGTTGATAAGTTTCATATTCAAAAACATCATTTTGCAAAAAAGCATTCCAAATATAAAAGTATCAAAACTCGTCCAGTTAGATTTTGGAACAGTTTTGATGTATGAGTGTTGTTTGCCTCCCAAGAAGACAACATGAAATGGTCAGAATGCTTATAGAATATAATCGCGTATTCCACGATGTTCTTGTCCGGAGTATTTTGATAAATTACCGAATTGGATAAAAAATTGAAATTTCAAATACGTCCTCAACTGTACCTTGATTTATCCTCTGGGTGTCGAAGGTTAACGCTATAGCGGTAATAAAGATTTGAAGAATCAGTAAATATTTGGAGGGAATTGAAAGTAAAAAAGCAACGCAATCAATTATTTCTTTGTAGAAATGGGAATTAATTTACGGTGGCACTGGCATTTAACACTGATAAATTATTATTTATCTAGAAATGGTTTCGAGTCTGCTACGTTGTAGGTTTGTAGGCTGTAACAAATATTCATTGCACAGTAGGTTACAAGTGAAATATGAGATTTCTACGATAATTAAGGTGTGATTCATCTAGTGGATTAGGAATTATGATTTAATGATTTTGTTCTGTTATCTGTTATATTTATAAGGCCAAGTAGTAGCCGTAATGAAACGTGGTTCAATCCCACTCTGCTAACTCTCTGAGGAAAATATTATATACCTAGAGCCTTGACATTCTAGGAGAATTTATGTGTTCACCTTTATATCGAGGATGTATCAGTATTTTAAAGTATCTGAAGAACTAAAAGTGGAAATTCTCATTTGAAAATTCGACTAAGAAATTATTTCCAGCTAGATCGTTTAATATATCCAAAATTTTAATTTTAATCTTGTGCAAGCAACGACGAATACCAATAAACTGTCAAAAAAAGTATTAGGAAATTTTTAGTTACAAATTTAAAAAAAAAAAATTCATTTTCAAGTCAATGTTGCCCTGTTTAATAGTTAAAAGGGGAGGACTTTTTACGACCGCTCAACGAAGCGCAAGGTGAGGTTTTGTAAACATTTTCAGATGAAATCCCAACAGAAAATTGATTTGATTCTCTTTTGGTTTTCATCAAAATTCATTCATTCATAGTTTGCATGAAGATTATCAAACACGGAATAATACTTCTTATAACTCTGGATGGCTGGCTCGATTATCGAAAGTAGACCAGTGTTGGATAGAGAAATCAAAGAACTATTCAATTATGTAAAGTAATATCCCTACCTTAACTTGAAAAAAGTTGATTCCGCCCTGTTGGCGACCTCAGAATTTTTTTCATTGAATTTACCAAAAAGGTTGCCTCTTCACGGAATTTCAGTTAGACTTCAATATCTTTGAAGATTGACTTTTTATTATCACAATGCATACTATCGCAGAGTCAATTTATGATAACTGAGCAGATCTGATGGAATCCCAATAATTATTGTTCTTAAAGTGTGTGCTCCTGAATTGACACCAGTTCTTTGAGAATAATTGAACCTTTCGTAGACAGATCAATTGTATTGCTTTCTATCATTTCCAAAGTCAAACTTATCAAATATCTGAAGAAATCAGTAATACTTAATGATCGAATATACGGATTTCGCCATCAGAGATCAACCAGTGACTAATTGGCGTATGTTTCACATATTTGGCAGCATTGCATCGAAAAACTTAAGAGATACGTTAGCTGTTTGGCATCGCGTCTCCTCAGTTTTGTGCATTGTTGAAGAGTTTCTTGTCTGATAGGTCTCTACGTAAGTGTTCGTTGATGAAGTATCGTCTGATATTCTGTCAATAAATGGAAAGGATTAAGTTCTGGGTGGTTTTCTACTTCATATCGATGATTTGTGGGAGAAAACATCTTGTTCAACGCATAGAATTGCTAAAGATAGTATTTTCATACTAGTTTCTCTTCCAGAGTCTCCATACCAGCACCAGGAACAAAAATTCAGAGAGTCATTAAAGTCAATAGAGTTGACGATGACTTGGCAGGAATAATAGAATGGGGTAGCATCATCTTGGTGAGAATAAATGCTAGGAGAACCAAGGCATGTCTTTTCTCGAAGAAAGCGGTTTTATCTTTATCTAGTATTCAGATGTCATGAGAAACTATTCCTCCGAAGTCAAGTATTTAGATGCCAGTAATAACGATCATTAATAATCTCTCATGGAAAAACCATGTGGTATCGATTGCTAAGGGTACTTCTCAGAAGCTTAGATTTATATTTCGCACGATGAAATACTTCTCTTCTCGTCAACTCCTAGTGATCCACAAGGCTCAGATACGACCTGTCTTTGAATACAGTTCTCATGTATGGTGTTCGGCACCGAAACATTCATTGAAGATTCTCGATTCTATTGTTGGTGATTCTTCGCTCGAAGACTCGCTCACTTCGTTGGAGCTTTGTAGAAGGGTCGCAGACTTGTCTCTCTGATATTATCATGGTCGGTGCTCTTTTGAATAGTCGTCAATAATTGTTCCACCCTTGGCAGTAGCTACACGGATGGCAGGACGAGTACAGAAATCCCACCCTTCAGTTGTGAGCTCGGAGACCGGTAGAACCAATCTGGCTCAGGGACCATTTTTCAATAGAACAGCTGAACTTTGGGATTCCTTGCCAAGAGAGGTTTTTCCTGATGCCTACAAACTTCGAAAATGTAAAGTGAATGTTATTTTGTATCTCCTATCCCTTGACTCACGCGGTATTCTTTGAACATTATAGGGCTTCCCTTTCGTGTGAATCTGAAAAAAAATTAATTCAGTGAATTTCCAATTTTATCATGCAGGAATTCTAATATCATATTTTTGTGGAAATAACTGGAGTGATCTCGTTTAAATACGACTGGGGATTGATTTTTGTCTGCCTAACATCCTATCTTTGTGATACGGTTTTCGCTCAATAAGGAAAGTGGCAAAAATGGCTCAATTTTTGACGACCTCCGTTGTACTTGCTTTTGCTTCTGTAACCAATCAGATACCTACTAGCTTAATGATATTCTATTCGCTCAATTTCATACTTTGACGAGGTGCAAGTAGGTGAAGCAGAGGAGAAATATTTGCCAACAATATTTGTTAATTGGTGATGATCTATCCCTTTTTTACTCACCAAGATCGAGGCGGGAAGGAAGACTTTGTGATGGTATAGATCTACTGAAAGCAAGTGCTAAGAGAGCGATAGATCCCGCCTATTATACGATAATTACATCTCTTTTTTGAAAACATGTAATAAAATGATTGAATGGCAATGGATTAATTCAAAAAATATTACTTTCATATCTGTAACCCTTCTGCTATGTGATCTTTATTGCATCAATTAAATTATACACATAATGTTAACATAAAATTCAAATAAGATTTATACAACATTTTCCAAGTAATATTCACTGCAACTTACTCTCGAGGATGATGATATTGTCGCGTTGGGTCTTTGCGACCTTTTTTCTATATTGAGCTTGACGAGAGGTAGCAAGGGTGAGATGTGTCGATTCTTCAACCAACCTGCTGGGCTCCGTCTAACCACTTTTACTGCCGATGATCAACTCCCGTTGCTCATCTCCCGAAAACCAATCTCCTGCTCTCGTAAAGAAGTTATTGCTGACTTTTCATTTATCAGCAACAACTTATTTTTCGCGTTTTGTAAACTAGTTCAAATATCTGGGCCAGTTAAACTATTATGTTTTCTTTTAGGAAATGAGCTGAGTTGTGATATTCAAACTGGAAATCTAAATGATGATAATAATAATGTATGAAAATATGATTCAATATTCGACAATATGCTAATCTCTCATCAGCTTTGATTTCTGCTAGCTTCATTGCAGAAATAAGCATATTATGGTTATACTGCCTTAGAGCTTTCAAAAAGTAACATCATTCTAGATACTGATTGTATATTTTTTCCTATCTAATATTGGAACTAATCTGATATCCAAGTTACAAATTCCGACGCATAGATGGTTCAAAAACGATCTGTTATATGCATTATTGAGAAAACTACGGTTATTCACCTCTGACATTCGAATGAACAGCTTGTCCAATTTAACTTGGCACGGAAATTCGTTCCACATCTGGTTGCACAGTACCTGCCTGTAAATTTCAAATGAATGCTTGTTGCTTGCGATACCTCATCATTTTCGTGACAAGATGGAATGGATAAGTTGTAAATGCGATACAATAATGATCTAACAGAACAGAATTCTGGGTTGTACCAGCTGTTCATTAGGTATACTGTATACTCACTTGAGGATACTGTCATCTGTCTTCTCCGACGTTTTGAGTAAAACAATTGTCTAAGGAAAATATTCGAGGAGATTATCAGCGAAAGCATCTTTTTCTGCTAGATGAAAGATGTGTCTTAGGAATTATTAGCTGTGGAGTGTAATGTGTCATTCACTGACAGGTGTAGTAAGGAAGCAATTTCGGTCGTGAGGTCAATTATCATAGATCAGGGGGCAAAAAAACTGCTGAATGCACGTCCAAGCAGTGGACTTGCCTTCTTCGTGCTGAATCCAGCAAAGAAATATGTGTTACTGAGACGCCAAGCCCGCCACTGCATGGAAAGCATGCACTCTTACGCAGAACGTCCAAGCAGAGATGACAAACGTTATTATGACTAGTTCTATTCCACAAAATATTATTTACAATTATTGTTTCGTGCGCTCATAAAAATATATTAAAAACAATATTTGTCTTTGCCGAGCATTACTTTATAATTTTATACCCATCTCCTTTTAAATTATTATAATGATTGTGTTTATATAACCAGGACTATTCTAATACGAGCCTTAATGTATGCAAGGCCTCCGACGAGAACGGACCGGTCAGCCGATGGCAGGGGCGGAGCGGGCCATTTTATTTATGGGCGATTGTATCGAAAGCGATCTAAACGTATGCCTCAAATTTAGGCATCGCCGCATTTCGGTACGACCCTACTTAATGATGATTTATTCTCTAACCGGGCAAGAACAAGAGATATACGATGGCGTCCGGACA
Organism: Zygogramma bicolorata; assembly: GCA_032362365.1. NCBI lineage: Eukaryota > Metazoa > Arthropoda > Insecta > Coleoptera > Chrysomelidae > Zygogramma > Zygogramma bicolorata. The sequence goes on along the minus strand of JAVJAQ010001895.1, from coordinate 214,600 downwards.
GGAGAAGTCACAGTAAATAAAACCGTTCCGACAACTTACAAGCGCAATATTTCTGTAGTACCTACCAGTGGTGACGCCCAAGCCCGGTTTGAACGGAAACACAACTGATTTGGGAGGAAACTCGTTTTGAATCGATCATCATGCGGGTTGGATTTGCATGAGTTGATCACTGATATTCGATTTTACGTAACAGAAAATATTGGAAGGTTGGGGCTATGTTATGTATGTATGTACCTTGACCATTTTTTTTGCCAAAGCGGTACATCTGTGGAATATTAAAATGGAAAGATTTTTTTTATAAGTTTTTTAATATAATATTTTTCTTAATAAGTTTTCTAATATAGAAGATAAAATAACAGGTAGAAATATATGCGAATTTGCTGAAACGGCAGGAGGAGGAGGGTAGAACCTGCAGGACACGTTGTCTACAATGGACGAGAGATTCCCTGGACCAGTGAAGCCAGATACTCAGGAGTCAACCTGGACAAGAGGTTGACATCCAGATCCCACATACAACAGAGGTTGGGCCTGGCGAAAACCGCCTCTCGCAGCCTCAATCCCATATTCTGATAGTTTGATAATTTTAAAAATTTCAACGTGACTTTACGAATTTTGTTATCCGACACAATATGTTACATATTGTATACGAACACTTTTTCATGTATCCTCACCAAAGCTCCACCCTGATGGTGGAAATGATCAATAAAATTTCCGAAAACTTGAATTCATTTCGAAGAGTACTTACTCTTTTAATTGCTTCAATGCCCCACTATTTATAATATACATTCAAGATATGTTATCTATGGAGGCAGAGTTTGTCCAAGAAAGAGTCTGCCACTTGAGACCTTTTATGTGTTCAACATATACACTCACAGTATTTTTGAAAGAAATCTACATTCAATAACAAATGATGATGCCCAAGAGGACTGCTACAGCATAAGTCCAGAACAGATTCCGACCTATTTTCTACGGAAACCATTCCACAACAACATAAATCCAGCGGTGAAGATAGATTTGAAAAAAAATGCCACTAATAAATCTGACATTGAAATATTATGATAAAAAAGACTCGTTCATGAAATTTGGTGGTAGACTTTAAATAATCTATAGTGGTGCACTTTAATGTGTTACACTATAATTTTTTCAATCTGGATTTTTATTTAATTTTTTTTTTCAAATGTTCATCTGTTACAGGCTGAATGTTCATTTTATAAAATAAAGCAAATGCTTGAATAGCAATAATATCTCTTAGACTAATAATTATGAACCACTCTGTATTGAACTATATTTTCTGTGTTTTGCCACTTCATCTGCTATCTTTTAAGTAGGTTAATGCTATTTTCTCTACGGCTATAATACAAAACTGCTTCATCGTAACTGGTCTTGACAGAAGAAGAAGAAAGATCTTGTATATTAGGAAATGACTATCATTCCTTGATCTTTAAATTATATACTATTGTGAGTTAATTCGATTTCGTATATGACAAAAATAATAACGAATTGTATACATAATACAACCATATTATCATTTATCTGGGGTATGAATCGGCGCATAATGACCTGTAGGCATTATTATCTCTTTAAATATACAATAAAAGACGATTAACTATTATTATTATTACAATTTCATTTTCGAAAACAAACCTTGTATCAATCAGTACCGAGAAAAATTCTATTGAATTCAAAACCCAACTTTTTTGTCATTCATTTATAAGTTTGTCCGATTTGACAAATTAGAACGAACATAAGCGATTGTTAGGGCAATTTGCTAGGAGCTAGTTGGAGCCGGACAAATTCCCCATAAATACCTATGTGGCTGGTTAATTTAATTGAAGAGCATATTTGAATGTCTCCCACTAAATCACCTCAGCCCAAAGAATATCCTTATCTCTCGAAATAATAAATATATGCCAGGTACACAAAAACGATACAAATTTCCCGTTCATTATTCATAAACAGCTTCGAACGATATCGTTTAATTTTGTCAATGCTTAGAAATCACTCATTCGCCGACTGCGACTGAAGTCAATCAACAGACTTTCGAATGAAAGACGAAGAAGGCAAAAAATTAATCCAATCAATTACCGCATCAGCCATCCAACTGATATGTATAATATTAGATCTGCCGTATTCAATTACTTGCCATAAAAAAAAGGAACAAATTACAATCTGTCAGGTTGCCTTATTTGGTGGAATCTGAACAGAATGTTCTTGAGTCTATGAATTTCATTAACATGGTTACTTCTGTGGAATATTTGTATATCGATGTCGAATCGTTGGTTTTGTAAAGGTAATGATCAATTTTATTTGTTTTGTGAATTGTTCGATTGTTTTGAGTGAATAATATAATCGATGCTTCATGTACAGGGCTATTCACTCTGGAGTCTATTTCGAACTTGAAAGAAAGTTCTCGATTTGTAGTATCTTATTGGTTGATGAAAATCAACTTTATCTCTTTTAGTTTCAGAAATATACAAACAAATTTTCAAAATAATTAATTTCATCTTCATTATTCACAGGGAATTCAAAAACCCGTTCATACTTTTCCATAGTAACATTTGAAGTACTCAGAGTATGTTCATAAAACTTTTCCATGGGGTGTCTATCGGCCGACTTGAGCTACCCCAATTTAAATTCTCGAATACGAACCTATTTTTTTGGTTCAATTTTTTGAACGCTATTGATGCGGAGTACTTTTAGTATTCTGGAGAATATTGAGATCGCCAGGAGAAACAGGATTTGATTTTCTCAGGGTAGAAATTACGTAGAATTCGAGTTTGACTCACATAAAAATGAGAACAAACAACAAAAGTCACAGAAGGTTCGATAGCTTGTGAATGTTAGATGAAATAAAATGAAACTTGTAGGATCTGAATCCAGGAAGGAAAAATGCCTGGGTTTTCCCAGCATTGAATTCCACCATGTTGATGTTACCCCATTCTATTATTTTTGCCAAGTCATCATCAATTCTATTGATGCTAATGCTCCTTTGAATTTTTGTTTAGGGTGAGGTATGGAGAGAAAATAGTATGAAAAGTACTGTCGTCCGCAAAAAGTATGCACTGAACGAATTGTTCTCACTAGTAAATCATTGAAATGAAGCAGAAATAAAAGTTTTCCATGTCAGAATCGGTGAAAAGGCTATTGCTGATCGCCTAGTGATCAATTCTTGATCGAATATACTCCAACCGACCCAGTAACATTGTGGAGGATTTTCTGAGTTTCACTTGAGATAGCAAATGCGCTATCAAATAATCAGTAAGATGCCCCAGAGCGCTTCGACACTCAAGATCAGCCGACCTTTGCCCGTACAAAAGCTCTGCCTTCTAGGCACATTCGTAAGAGTGTTGGATGAAAATGGAAAAAAGGATAGTAGTGTCTTCAAATGATCACAGTTACAATCTACCAATTGTCGTTTACATCCTCCTGATAAACCGTCTATAGTGTAGCCGCTGAAAAGATAGAATGATCACGTGAACGGCACGCACTCTTTGAATGTTCCTCTCCCCAATGTTACAAGTCCGATTTACACCACTCAACAAAAACGTCGCCGCGTCGTCCTCCCATCAACTCTTGGGATGCTTTTTTATAAGTGTTCATTATTACACCTTTTTCCTCTACAGTTAAATGTCTTTTTTTTATCTTTTTCTTGGAGGTGAAAGAGTGTTTCCTTCCATTTTATTTAATTAACGTAACACACGTAAATACAAAGCACATATGAGTACAGTACAGTGTAAACAGTTCTTCATATATTTCAGTTTAGAATGCGTGGCCATGCAGGCATTCACTGTTCACGCGTCCTTGAATTCTATCTTTTGAACAGCCCGACTATAGATTAAAATGATTTCCTACTCTTATCGGAAGATGTTCCATCAGGTCCTTGATTAATGATATAGTACGTTAATAGGGAGAAGAGGGGGCGCCGGGCGGCGCGGGGGCGCCCGCGACCGGGCGGACCAGACAAGAAAAAGAAAGGAGGAAGAAAAAAAGGGGAAGGAGAAAAAGGAGGGGGGAGCGAGAAAAAAGGAAGGGGGGGAAAAGAAAAGGAGAAGACAAAGGGAAAAAGGCGAAGGGGAGGGAGGAAAGAGGAAAAAAAAAAGAGAAGAAAGAAAAAAAAAAAAAAAAAAAAAGGAAAAAAAAAAAAAAAAAAAAAAAGAGGAGGGGGGGGAAAAAAGAGAAAAAAAAAAAAAAAACAAAAAAAAAAAAAATAGGAGAGAAAAGGAAGAAGGGAAAGCGCAGCGAAAGAAGGAAGAAAAAAAGAGACGGCCTCAACCGAAGAGAGAGAGTATATAACGTAACGGGGGGATAAGTAACCCATTAGCCCAAATCATAATTGCTTGATTTTTCGTAGATGATTGAGCTTTTGGAGGTTTTTCTACAATACGTACAGATGTCGCCAACACGCTCTTGTCAGTCTTGTCTGAAGCTAAATGTGCAGTAATTGAAAATGTGCAATCGGGTATATCCATTTTCATTTGATGGGCAAATGAGAAGAGATGGCGAGATCGCAACATAAAGGATGGGTGACCAATCAAATACCATTAGAAAATCAGTTAAAACGTTTCAATATTTAAAAGTAACGAAGTCAATGAATAAACATGAATAAAACATCACACACATTAAAGACAAGCTTTCGAAGTGACATGACAATTGATTTGACACTTTTTAGCAAATTTGAAAAAAAGGAAAATAACGCCCCCCACCGAAAAAATAGGAAAAACCTCCAAATGCATCGATTGTTTTTTTCGCCACAAAAATCTAAACAAAATATAATTAGTGGAATGACCAGGGTTCTAGGCGTCATATAGGAAGCTAACCCCTTACAGACAAGTTTGACAGTTTGAAACTTCGATTGAAATATATGAAATTTGAATGCGTTTGGAAATTTCAGTGAACTCAATATTCAATTCTAGCTTTGTTCGTTACATTTCCCGTCGCACTTCCTACGATCTTATCCTTATTTGTTGTCGTTGAGTGATTTTTTTTTTAATAGTGCCAAATCTGATCCATCTCCTTAATATGTCAAGTAGCTACCGCAGGTAAATTATTTCTCAGCTTTAAAAAATAGATGATACTTTCAAAATATATTTCGATAATAGAAGATAGTTTTGAAAAACCCAGAATCACAATTGATGTCAATTTATAATCGAACGCGAGATCATTCTGACGGTGTTGAAAACAAACTTCACCTTGAATGAACTTTCTCATCTTACTTGCGTAGAAGTCATATTTGTGTGATTAACTGATTGTTTTCAATAATTTTCCAGTCTAACATATTTTTTCCGGCCTTTATAGCAATGGTTGCGCGAATTTGAACTCACGATTTTTAAGGTATAAGTCAGGGTTCTTGGTAGACTGGGATATACCCTCTTAAGTATTATTATTGATGAGCACGTTTTACTGATCGAAGACAATTGTTTGTGATGCTTAACATTCGTGATGGTGATAGCGATCCTAGCATTTATTACCTTGTTTCAAATAAACCAATTTCCACCTTATAACATTTACATTCGTGCTACCATGATTTTATGCTTAGATCTTTAAAACTACGCAACGGATTTTGATGCGTTTTTTTTATATAGAGTGATTCAAGAGAAAGGTTGATGTATGAAACATACATAATATAGTAAAGAAACACTAATAATTTCAGAGGTGTCTAATGTGATGTCGTAAATAAATACATTTTTGCGCTTATATTGAAAACACTGGCTGAACCCTACGAGAAAGATGAAAATAATGTATTACAGTATTGTACACTTCAAAAAAGTTTTACAAAGAAGTCCGTTGTTGTATATTTCTATCTCTTGGGGATAACTCGCAAAAACCAATTTTTTATCCTTGCGAAGGCGGGGCCGGCCGCTAGTTCAATATATTATAGTATGATGACGTCGGCAAGAGAATCGCTTACCTTACGCCTAGCAACCAGTAAACAAGACATAGCATTTTGACAACAGATGGTTCGAAGAAGCAGTAGGAATACCTGAAAACTGGAATAGAAGATGACCACTTCCAACTCTAATATTCATTAACTGAACGGAAGTGGCCCTCTCTTGATGAAAATCCATTTTAAACAAATAATATACAGTTGCCTGTAAGATCTTCACATATTACTTACTAAACCGCGACACGTGTTTCGCTATACAATAGCTTCCTCAAACAGGAATCTTGACAACGTAACATTTCGAATTTATACAACCTTATATTTGACTGTCAATGAGAATATGGCCCGACAACTAATTAATAGATCAATTAATGGTCCGAGGTCATATCCTTATGAGTACAATTTCCTGGAAAGAACATATTCAACTCCGTCTGATCATTCATTAGGAACTGTGAAAAAAAGAACTGAATATTGTAAAACAAATCGCTATTAACAACGGTTATGTTGGTGATTTAGTAGACACTTCATTTCACAAAAAGCTGTATAGTCAAGTCCTGAAAGAAATATATCCAGTTACAACGAATTATGACAAGAATTACAGAACGTTGACCTATTTAGGTCAACCGAGTAAAAAATGTCTAATTTTTTTAAGCAAAAGATTTGAAGGTTGCATATAAAACAAAGAATAATTTGAGCTCTTATATCAAAAACAACAAAGATAGAAGTTCAGGATCAGATAGATCAGGAGTTTATAAATGATTATTTATTTTATATATGACATAAAACATGGGACATGTACCTACCACGTCTTATGTTTTATGTCGGTCAAACGGGAAGAACATTTGATACACGCCCAAAAGAACACATAAGTAGTTTCAAAAATGGTAAGTCAAATTCTACGTTTGCATCTCACCTCATTACAGAGGGACATGAGTTCAACCACGAATTTGAAATCCTTAATTTTCAAGAAAAAGATTTCAAATTCAATCTCTTGGAGAGTTTGGAAATTAATAAGTGTAAACATTCACAGTTCCTTATGAATGATCAGACGGAGTTGAATAATTCGCCTTTGTTGAACATGTTCTTTCCAGGAAATTGTACTAATAAGGATATGACCTCGGACCATCATTTGATCTATTGACTAGTTGTCGGACCATATTCTCATTGACCGTCGGATATGAGGTTGTATAAATTCGAAATGTTACAAAGTTGAGATTATTTCAAAGTGTCCGCTTGAGGAAGCTATCGTATAGCGAAACACGTGTCGCGGTTGAGTAAACCCTAGTATGTGAAGATCTTACAGGCAACTGTAGATTATTTGTCTAATATTCATATTATAGTAGTTTTCACAATAAATGGTGTTTACTGAAGGATTATAATAAAACCAATTAGACCCTTAAGTTGTAAAATCCGAGATGCACATCATAAATGTAAAAGGACCGGATTCAGGTAATTTTGTTTCTCAGAGAGGGATTGTAAATATTAAAAACTCTTGTGTTGATTATCACGAAGATACGACAGCAGAGCTTTTTGAAGATTGGTTTAAAAATTGTCTGTTACCCAACATTCCGCCAAACAGCGTTATAGTAATGGACAACGCAAGCTAACATAGTCGACAATTGTAAAAAATTCCTGGCTCAAAGAATACGAAATTGGAGATTCAAAACTTCATGGCTGCAAATGACATATATTTTGGGGAAAATTATACAAAACAAAAACTTTTACAAGTGCTGCAGTCATTTTCTTTGAAAAAAACGTATGTTTGTGATACAATTGCAGAAGAATTGGGACATACAGTGTTACGACTACCTCCCTACTACTGCGTGTTCAATCCCATAGAGCTTATGTGGCACCAACTTAAATCGAGCGTGCGCGGAAAAAATACTTCTTCGACTTTAAGTGGTAGTGTGGTAGAATTAATTAGGAACTGTATGAATGACATTCCTACCGAGAGTTGGAAAAGTTCTGTTAGTCATGTTATAAATGTTGAAAACTCGTACCTTTCTGTAAAATCAATTGCGCCAATTATAATTAACTTAGATGAGGATAGCGATAGCGACACTGAACTAAATATAGAATGGATTTGTAATATTTAAATAAATTACTTGTATATCTCCTACATTATGCAAAATTCAAATTTCTTAAATTCGACCCTGTAGCACATTTGCATCCTTCACCAGATGATTTTCTACACAATGGGATCGAATCGGGTAGTTTATTGCAGTTAATAAGCCAATACCATTTACTGTGAAAAATACTATACCCACAAGCTTTTCCTTCAGTGGATACTTCCAAGCAAATGGCTTATTGTTTCTCACTATCCAGGATGAACGTAATAATATTATTATTTTCTTAGGGAAAACACGCTCATGTACCAACAGAAATGGTAACTCATAGGTATTGCCGCAATGCGAGACACAAAGATCATCCGCACAACCACACATCAGCTGCTATTCAAACGTTTGACGGAGTAGGTAAACACTCCTGGCAGCGCATTGTTCTGTTCGCCATTCATCTCGGTGTGACAAATAGGTACGGCTTCGCGGGTTCGCCTCATTATGTTCCGGCGAGAACAAAACGCATTTTCGTGCGGATAATACGCGGCCGGCTATTATTCCCAGGCGGTTTTCGTTTTTCCTTTTTCGCTCGAAACCGCCTGCGCTGTTATTGGTGTATGAAAATGTCGCCTTCGCCTTTCGATATGGTCGTGATTTCGTTGTGAGTTCACTCGATCGTAAACGTATCCCGGAGAGTTTATGGGGGGCCGTAAATTCGTTTGTTTGGTGACGAAATGGTCTCTACTAGGAATTCGGTGCGATATGTGTTGGGGACGACTTTGTTGGCTACACGGCAAACAATGACTTGACATGTTCACTCTAGACCAGTCATTTTTTAATTTTTATTTTATTCATTTCGGAAACCTAACAGAAATTACAATAAATCTCGAATTATAGGGTTACACTAAACTACATTTTAATGCCAACATCGCAATTAGAAATAATAAAACATAATCATGTAGATATCAATAAAAGCTGATAGCTAATTTAACAGTATTAACAAGAGAATCCTGTCTTAACTTCGTTTAACAGTTTTTCCGCACACGTGGTAAGTGAAATATATCGACTTCCAGAAAGTCATCATTGTATATTTTTAAAAGTCTATCTATTGGAGAACTCAAACAATAGTTCTTTTTTTTTGCTTCAAAAAACTGCAGGAGTTTTCTAGGAACCGAACTGTATATATTGAATGATATGTTTCTACTTATATGAATGAGAACATCATTCAAATAATTGAAAACTTTATAGAGAAATACTACATAGGCCATTTTCCTGCGATTTGAGAGACCATCTATTTTGTAGAAAGCAAGATTGCTCTCATACCATTCATAGGAACGATTACGGTGAAATTTGTAGTTAATATAATTTATGAACTTCTTTTGTACACTCTCGATGCGATCAATATACACAGCATAGAATGGGTTCCAGATGATGGAGGCATGTTATAGATGGCTTCTTACCAGGGAATTGTATAGGGCGATACACGATATTTTATTGGTGAATTCTCTCGTGATCCTCATGATGAAGCCCAGATTCTTCAAAGCTTTTATGATAACACCGTTAATAAGCATCGAACCTTAATTTTGAGTCGAGGATTACTCCCAAGTCTTTTACCTGGTCAGCAACGGGTAATAATCCTCCTTTTTTGTATCAAATATTCATTACGTATATTTGAGGCAATACCCCCAGTAACTGGCAAGGCATTGGTATCAGTTCCAATAACCCGCATACTCCATTAGTGTTCAAATCCTTCAGGATATTCCTTATTTCACGTTGACAAAAGATTACGTTAGGCAGGAGTGATATTCGAGGGTCAATGTTCCAACTGAAATTATCAGTGGACTTCTCAGCAATATGTTAATATAATGGATATTCAGTGGATAGATGTGGCTCAGTTGTGAACTGTCACCAGTACCAATGGACAAGAGGGAAAGGGCCTCTTTTGGATTCTGATTGAGTTTTGATCAAATTTTACAACTCATGCAACAGATAGTTATAATGAATACTACTTTGTGGAAAGAGTCAGGGTATATAAAACCTTGAGCTCTTCTTTAGTATAGTGGTAATATCCTATTGGTTCAGATCCCGGTTGACGGGTTTTGAACTTGAGATCGACCCTCATTTCGGAAAACCAAAAAAGACCAGAATGAAAACGTGATGATCAAAACAATCACAAAGCTGAAAAAAACAGAGAAAAGTATAGAGTGAAGAAAAGGAATATCAGAATGAACGAAATGTGAAAAAAAATGTTTTCGGCTGAGCACCAGAGGTTTTCCGTGCGGTATGACAACAGGACAACATTTCTAGGAATTCAGTAAAACAAATATTCATGGGGATGCTTGGAGACTGGCTTTAAATCAAATATTCAAAAAATGAACAATTTGTTCAGGCCAGCCTCAACTCACCTACACTGTAGGTTGACGGACTAACACCTATTAGAAAACAACTACTCCCCTGGCTAATACCACGAAGGGCATTGGATTACATCCAACAGGTGTTAGTGTGGGATTCTTCACAGAAGAAATTTCACATATACTCTTGGCGATACACCACCAGAATTGATTTTCAATTACTGGGACGGGACACCCTTGCAGACCGGTTTCGGGCTTTTTGGCCTCTCGTCAGTGCAAGGCAGTGCCATCATCAACATAAGCTGATGACTTCCCATAATTAAAAATCATACTCGAGTAGAGTATCTTCCCTAGACCTAGGCTGATACAAACAACTAGCAAAATAGCCGTTGTTGCGCCATCTGCCCGTAGACTAGGTACTAACCAAGAGCATATCCGCATGGCCCCAGTTCCTCGTACAAGGAAAATACGAATAAAACAAATATTCATGGGGATGCTTGAAGACTGGCTTTAAATCAAATATTCAAAAAATGAACAATTTGTTCAGGCCAGCCTCAACTCACCTACACTGTAGGTTGACGAACTAACACCTATTAGAAAACAACTACTCCCCTGGCTAATACCACGAAGGGCATTGGATTACATCCAACAGGTGTTAGCGTGGGATTCTTCACAGAAGAAATTCCACATATACTCTTGGCGATACACCACCAGAATTGATTTTCAATTACTGGGACGGGACACACTTGCAGACCGGTTTCGGGCTTTTTGGCCTCTCGTCAGTGCAAGGCAGTGCCATCATCAACATAAGCTGATGACTTCCCATAATTAAAAATCATACTCGAGTAGAGTATCTTCCCTAGACCTAGGCTGATACAAACAACTAGCAAAATAGCCGTTGTTGCGCCATCTGCCCGTAGACTAGGTACTAACCAAGAAACCAGTAGTTGAGAAATATTCTTCACCCATACTTCGGAATAATGCAAGGTATTAGTTTAGTATAAGGTTGATCGGAAGAAAATTTTACATTCCCGGACCCTGTGATGCTAGTAAGGCTTCAATCATTCAGTTATTTCTTTATTGGTTATAGCTGTTTTGGATCATAATGGTTGGTGGTTTATTCTGTCACCGGAGTTTTTCAGTCATGGATTTCAAACAAAATATTCTCTGATATATTTCGAAATGTCTGAGAGCAGCAACAGTTATAAATGTCGATATTTAGTTTGCGACATCCGCCGCACCTCCTGCCGAGCTTTTCATTTCAATTTGTTTGTCACAAACGGAACCCTCTCTATACAGATACACAGAGGCTAATTTATTAACACACTTATTAATTTTATTAGAGGCAACACCTCATGTGGACATTCTCATAGCCGTCCTCTGAAAACGAAGTAAAAAATATCGAGTTGGCCGTGCCAACGGTCCTAGTGTGCCATGTTCTTCTTCGACAAATCCCAATAATAATAAAGAAAGCAACTCGCTTCCTGCTGCGATCGTCTAGGGGCCTGAGAAAACATCTGAAGTTCCCGCACCAATTTATCATAGCCATCCCCGATCGTAAACAATCCAAAGGACAACTAAGAATATTTGTCCAACAAAATCAACCTCTCCGATTTTATCAGATCTCGCTTTGATTAATATTAATGGTCGCCTGGATGCACTTACCCCGCTGATTAAGATATTTATTCCTCATCGAGGATTAGTATCGCCCGTTGACCTTGACCCACGTTTCGAAAAATCGAAAGTTCCAGCTGAGGCTCGGATGGATTTTCAGTGTTCGAACATGTATGAATTATTTCACTAGTTCTGAGTCACGCTATTTCTTGTTCAGTAGAATCAGTAATTTTGGTGATTAAGTTTTTAGTGGGAAGAAACTCTCTTCGTTCCTCACAATTGAGGAGATAGCGAATAGAGACAAGAGAGACAGAAATAGCTTAGTAAGAGAATTTCTGGAGTTTTGCATCATTTTGACTCAAGGACGAGTTGTTCTTCGGTCATAAGTTCTATCTCAATAAAGGTTAACTTTGAAATAGCTTCTGGAATATATTGGCTGCACAGGTAAACTGAGTCCAGGATATCTTCTGCGTTGCACTAAAATGATCTAGAAGTGGCAGAGAAAGATCGAAATAGCTCTTAGGAACTTTATTACACTCCTACTGCAAATATTGATATTCATAACTAAACTATTTGTGTATATTGTCCTGGCTGCGAATCTTGTGATTGTGAGGAATATTTAGGGGTTTCCTCAAAACGAATAATTTTTTAATATTGTTTATATTTTTTTTGTAAATGACATACGTTTTGGAAGAGAGTATATTATGCATACGCTAATTTTTCTTCACCCGATTGATAATGAATAACTTTATTATATTTATATTTGTATTGAACACAATAACAGAAAGAACTAGTGTTTGTTTAAAAAAAATCTGCAATGTAATTAATGGTATTACCTCCATTATCCCCATCAAAATAGAAAAACTATAAATGAGGAGTAACTTATCAAAACGCATTATATTTATATTCAATATAATACGGCTATTTAGAGTTCTTGATGTCTGACCAATATTCTGTGATACAACTCAACTGAGAACTACACCTTCATTATCTGCAAATGAAAATTCTTCACCAAATAATAACAGTTTGATTCTGTTCAAATCCTTGCCCAATATTCAAGACCTCACTCCCAAATTAATAAATGTGTTCAAAAACATTAATATTGAAATTGCAAGAAAAAATGTTTTGAATATATCAAAATTATATAGTGAGATGAAACTCCAGTTCCTAATAAACAGAAATCTAACGTCATTTACAAAATTCCATGTAAGGATTGTGACAAAACGTATATTGGTCAGACATCAAGAACTCTAATAAATAGCCGTATTATATCACACAAAAGTGATTGCGGGAGAAACATCAATTCTTGCGCATTATCTGAACATGTCAATAGTAATGATCATCAAATGGACTATGACAATACTTCAATATTATGTTCAGAAACTAATACTGATAAGAGAGTTTTACTTGAGATGGTTCACATAAACAATGAAGAAAAGTCTATGAATGAAAGAACAGACTTGAATAATCTCAGTGAGATATATTCCTACCTTCTCAAATATCAGAAAACAAAATTAACACCACCCTGTAGTCAAAATTTTCCTCCTTGAAAAAATGAAAATAAAAAATTGTCACTGTCATTCATTTCCACATTTCATTTCAAAAATGTTTATGTTAGAAATTCCAATTTTATTAGATAACCCCACGTTTGTAAGTGTTCATAGTGTCATTTATACCAACATATTGTATTTTAATATATATTACAGTTGTCCTGAGGAAGGTAGCAATAAACTACCGAAAGCTTGACGAAAACAAAGAGTCTTCTTTGACGCCCTTACAATTGTGACTGCAACCCCGCTAAAGCTTTTCCAGTTTATATATTTAAGTTCTTATTATTCTTTGGTAGTAAAAATTTGAGTTATACGAGAAGTTGCTGACTAATTGGACTTGTTCTATCCTGAAAGAACTGTTTTTCAATAGACGCAGCAACTTTTCGGGGTAGATTGAAAATCTGTCCATCTACACTTGTATAGATTTCAATAAATGCTGATTTTATTCTGTACCGCCACTGAATTGGATTTCCAATTGATAAAAATCTGTAAAGGTATAGAAGAAAACTATGTCATAATGGATCGTGTTATGAAACGAATTATGGGCATATAAATGTAGTGTTATAGTATGGGTGTAGAAACATGCGCGCCCATAGAGGGTAGCGGAGGTAGCGGTAGGTACCTCATAAGTTTATAAGTTTTCCATATAAAAAAAAAAGTTTAACGTAATCAGGGATATTTGTTATTCAGCAAATTGAAACGTTCAATGATACATTTATCAACATTAATTTTAAAAAATCTAATTGAACAACGAATAAAATATATGGTAGGTACTCAAATCTATTTACTATTTACTAAAAAGAAACTGTAACCTTCGGGGCATTTTCCCAAAGTCGTTGATGGTATCATCGATGAAATTTTTATTCCGTAGTACTCTTTTGCGGTGTATGCTTAGCATACATAATCCCGACAAACGATCATCTCCCATAGTAAATCTGTTCCATGTTTTCACTCGTCGTAGGGTACTAAATGAACGCTCAATAGAACAGGTAGTAGCTGGTAGAGTACACGCTATTTTAAATGCCAAAGCTTCAGAAGGATGAAATTGCTCGGCTTCAGAAATTAAATCGATATACTCAAAGTTCTGCGAAGGTAGATCTTTAATAAACCATACATCATTGTCCAGACATTCTAGCTCAAATTTTCTTTAGAGTACCTCGTCTTCAGTCACGTAATGGAATTACGTTTAACACTCCTACACCAAGAACCAATCTACTCATTGGATCACCAATTTTCCATATGTGTGGTTTGGTGAACGGAATGAGCTTGCAGTGCGACATTCACCTTGACTCACTAAATAGTATATTGGAATGTTATTTCAAGGAATACGGTCTAGCTCTGAGATAAGCAAGGGGCCACGGGATTGCCGTACATAGTCAATATGCTGTATGTATGTGTATAAATGCCATTTCTAAGTTTCTGCTTTCTCTTGAATTTCATTATTTATTAATTAATTTTATGTTAGTACTTATTTTGATCTTAGGTAATATTTGATTATAGTATCTCTAAGAAATAGTTTTATTTGCATTGTTCTGTATTTCCTGTGATTGGGTGTAAACCTGTTGGAAATAAAGGTATTATTATAATTATTATTATCATACCAAGTTCTTGCTTCACTTCGAAATTCGGCAAAAAAAACACCACAAACGCTGTTAATATTGTTTATAACGTCGAGAAATTTCAGTAAGCATTTTTTCTTGCTACCTTATCAAAAAATTCTATGAGCGCCCATGTGTAGAAAATCACCGATTATGCAGTATCATTTGGTATTCACAATTAGAATGACAACATAAGCGTTGGAGAGCATACTTGTTGGTAAGTCACACAAATAGAAGAAACAATTGAAAAGACGAGCATCATGTTGTCACAGTCAACATACGAATGAAATACATTCTTTGATAGGTTTCGATGGAGTCAACTCGACTCAATTCCGACACTGTCAATCACAGTAAAAAAGTCAGTTGCTGCCTAAAACGTGAAAACTCTCGTGTCGAGGCTACAGAATCCACAAACCCATGTACCGCCATGAGAGTACCGTGTAGAACAAACAAAACACGACTGCAAGCGCTCCCGATATCCAATATATTCGTTAAATATTTGAAAAGCGTCGTTAGTTTCGAGTTCGAAACAAGAAAAAACGACAGATGGGCCGAACGCTTCGGTAAATCCAGGTATCGAATCGTGATGGTGACAAATAGAAGAGGCGGAGAAGTCGGCGTTATTCCGTAGAAATAATGGGAAATTATACCAAATACGAAAAATTTGTTGTTCTCATATGTAGTATCCCAGCGTAAACTGACCACTTCAAATATACGCTCTACTCAAATCAGGCATCAAACTCTTTGTGAAGGATATCTCAGATTTTAAGATGATAGAAAAATAAATAATACTCAATTGAGATTAGAATATTCAGAATGGAAGTAAAATCTTTTAACAGAGACCAATTACCTAATTCCAATTTCATATCTCGCTGATATCACTAGCCATTCGCTAACCATCAATCAAAAAGTAATTTATGGTAGATTAATAAAGTGCCAAGGCAAATATGTTCCGAAATATATGTGAGGATATTATCAGAGAATTTATGAATATGTTGAAGAATTCAAATTCAGAAAGTTGTATAGGGTTATTAGAGACAAACGAATCTGCACAAACAAAATGTTAACCCCATTGGGCAATTCAAAAGCACACCCATACTAACAAAATCAACAGAATGAATCCATGAAATTATTGTAAAAGGAACTTCTATTAGTGGATATCGAAATCTTCTAACCTGTTAATTTTCTTTCTGCACAAAACGTACTGCATTCAGAAATATATTTTTTATATTACTATAAAATCACAAATATCTCTACAATGCGTATCTCCATACAACATTCCACAAAAATTTTGGTCTCTAGGCAGTTATTGATGATCATTTTGGTCGAGTCATGTATTCACGGATGGAAATATTGAAAATCCCTCAGACTTATGACTCAAGGTTTGCACAGATTTTTACATTACACAGGTCCCTAGCAACCACTCCTCATCACTCTTCAAAGTGGCAACATTTCATTCAAAGGTCTCGTGATTTGAAACGAAACAGAGGAAATGTCTGATTCCACGTTTTTTTTCAAATCGTTCGTACACGTAGGTACATTGGTCAAGGGGGAGGCTTTTTTATACGATTTTCAACACCGGAACTTTATCCCTCTAGGAACGGTTGGACTAAACCTTACTATTCCAAATGGAACAAGGGGTCGAGTGCTACTTTTTTCAAAAGGGCATTTATTAAATAATGTTTCATTCCTGAAATTCGATCAGAGAGTTTGTGTATCTTAGTGTAATGGTTTCTCTAATTTGATTATTTGTTTTACAAAATACTAATGATGAAATGTAATGCAAAACGTACGAAATTATTTACACAGATGTTCAAAATGACCATCGACTTCCATGCAACGAGAAAGGTGTGATTCAAATTTTTCACGAACTGGCTGTAACATGTCTGGTGTTATCAGCCTGCATTCTTGTACAATTTACCTTTGTTATTCCACCAGTCCACTACCGTGATCCTCATTCCCAAGCAACCTACTATCTTTTGAGGATAGCTAATCGGGATGGGTTTGACTGCCCTTTCTCGAACACGGGGATTATACTCAAAAACTTCGATAATTGTGGACTGTATTTCTTCTAGATTGCTGGATTTCAAAATAATTTAACGCTAAACCAATTTCATTAAACCAATATATTCAGATACCTTTAACAGCGACTGAATCATAGAACACAGGTAAAAATTGGGCTCTGGCAATTGCTTCTCATGCGATAGTCAATGGAAAATCTACTTACAAGATAACAGGATATTCATTCATCAAAAACACAAAATGCACACTGCCTTACTGGTTGTTAATGATTACGGAAAATTCACTATTTTTACTAATAAATTGAAGAAGTACAAACGCCGACAATTACTCAAGCGTCGTAGATCTGACAGAAAAGTAAACAAACCAAGATATCAATTGTCTTCATATAAAAATATGTCAATTACATCAACTGAGCGCGCTCAGGGCGGCTCAAATATAATTTGAATTGGAAATAAATAATTAATAAACTACATAATAAACTTGTTGGAAGCTGTGATTCCAACAATGGCATCGCAGAATATGTGGTATTTGGATGCCACCATAATCTGGTACATTGTTGTTGTTCTAACAACAACATGTGATTACCTAGCACAGTGGCCTGGCGGGGATTTGAACCCCGGTCGTCCACATAACTATATTCCATCTATATTGATTGATTGTAGTTGGAAGTTTTGTCGACCATTTTCGATATATTGGAGATGCATTCGTTTTATAGGATCTTTCGAATAACATTTCTCACATGGTAAAAAAAATAGTCATTAGCCAAAGAAATTGAAGAAAAATGCGGGCTTGAGTGTGCAAAGGATACGATAAGGTGGTAGGGGCTACCAAAAAGTCAGAATCGGTTGCAGTTAACTGCTCAAACTCTGATGATATTCCGAAAAAATACTCTCTGTCTGAAAATATCGTAATTTGTGCAAGTAAGGAAAGTATGTGTGACTAAGACAGCGGTGATTTTTTTGTCGATATCACTGATAATTGAAAGGACACCCCTCAGACTCCCTCACTGCCACTGTAGAAGTTTCCATTAGAAAAAGCTGAATTGTTTATATCTCCAAGATTCGAATGCGGGCAGTTTTCTTACTACACCAACCAGTCCATGCTGAGCTTTTCGCAGTACATTTGGTGGCGTGAAATATTTATTCATCTGATCTTCAGTGTTTTCTAAAAGAACTCTTGATCTATAATACCATTTGTAATGCAACCTCTTATTTTTGTACCAAATGAGGAAAAATAAAAAGGAAAAATAAAAACTTTTTTTATCATTTCCTATTCAACCAACAAGGATTCTACAGACTCGCTCATGCTGATGAAATATATACTATTATTTGGAGAAAGGTCATCAATTGGTTGATAAAATAGAGCTACAATATCAAAATATGCGGCTGAAAATTCGTTGTTACTCGAAACTTCATTCAATTTCCTGTTGTGAAACACAATCATTCATTTCAAAACCGTGGTACTCAAAAAATGTTACTATTGAAAAGAGGGTTAGTCCCAAAAACAAATTTTTATACATGCACATCCCTGCTGATTCAAATGTCCCCTTGCCTAGACACTCAGACCCAAGTATAAGTGAGTTCGTACAGTTTCTTCTTGAACGCCGATTGGAATTTGAACTAAGTTTTTGTTTTTGGGCTCCAGTTATATAATAAACTTCCGTGAGTAGAAACCATGGTCTCGTCAGTGAATCGAGCTATTGATTCGTGGGAAACGGTGACAAATGAAAGGTTGACGAGCCAGAGGTCAAACAAACGACTGCTGGAAAGCCGGGGTGTTCTTGGAATCACCGGTTACATCGATGCAATTATACGTGCCGACAAAACGGACAGGAAACGGACATTTCTCATTCTGTACCTCGATATGCTATAGTCAGGCCGAACGTATTTCGAATAATCGGTCGCTTAGCTATGCGAAAAATTTGTATCGCCATAGGACAGTTGAAGAGTCGGCTCGAACAACGTTGTAACTTACATTGCTCCAACTTTTCAGGAGGGGCAAAAATCTATATACGTTTTATTTGAACTCCAAAATGGAAAAACGTTGTATAATCATGACAGTAAAAACGGTGTTTCATACTGTTAGGCATAACTATACACGATATATCCATAGTTTGGGCTATAGAGTCTTTTATACATGAAAAATTTGGAATAACGTTGTAACTGCTTTGTAACTTACAACGTTTTTCCATAACTTACGCTTTCTGCAATATATCATGAAGTCTGGGATACAGAATGAAAAACGTGGTGAACTGATATATTTTTATTTTTCAGTCTGCCTTACGCTAAAACCAACAAAACCAACTGTTATGTAAAAACCTCTCTAAAAATCAACATAACTAACTGGAAGAATATATAAGAACTAACTCTGTACTGTATCCTACTTGTATATATTTTTTCAATGTAAAACAAATGAGAGAACGAAAAAATTCATTAATATTTCATAGTATAGAAAAGGTGAAAGTAGGAACTGTTTTTAGGAATGCAATAAAAATACATTAATAATCCTAATACTGAAAGTATAAGTGAAATTTCCGCGCCAAAATAAAGCAATCACAACGTTTTTCGACTTATCTCTTCTGGCGGGACTATTGCTGGCATAATCTTCTTTCTTTTGATGAGATATTCTTATAATTTGTCCCTAGGTAACTTTGACTTATCGTTTCGCTACTGAGCGATATTAGATTTGCGTTTTCTACCACGATTTAATGTATTTTGTAACGAAGCCGATACATTTAGTACAGACATGATGCAAAAAATGCAGCAACATACGCCCAAATAACCTCGTGCACTACTAGTTACAACGTTGTTCCGCGGAAGTCGGCAAAATGACAAAATGAAATATTATGTTTAAGCGGGATATCTGAAAAGAGGGGGATATCAGTCTATCAGACAGTTGCTTTAGGTGCCATACAACGTTATTCTATGATTAACTCGATTTCATACAATTTGCGAGTTACAACGTTGTTCGAGCCGACTCTTCAGTTGACAAAGACAAAGAGCGTGCTGATCACATTTGATTTGGTAGATTATTTGACGAACATCAATCACACCCCTCAACATTCATCTAGATTTTCTTCGAATGTTGATCTCTAGCAAATTTTCCAGAATTGATTCCGTCACTAGTGAAGTATAGGCCAGGAGAATTAGCATTATACAGTTTTCCCAACCATTTTGTCTCAAACACGATTTAGTAGAGAACCAGGAAAGAATATGTTGCCTTGGCGTTCACGCAAGTATCATTCCATTGACGTAGCTTAAAATCACAATAACATCACAGAATAAAAATATTAGATAGAATCTTGGGGGGACCAAATCGGTTTTATGCATTTATCTGTTTCCTTTGTACACTGTTCCCATTCTTAGCTCAGGACACTGTTGGAAGCTTTACTACTATGCAGTAATCCAAGACACAATTTGGGCCAAATCTCCTGATTCACTCTGGATTTATTTTTCATCTTTCAAATCATTTTCGTCTGAAGTTGGCTATCGCAGGACACTTGCAGAGTGTATGAAATGGGTTTTTTTCTACCCCCCTTAACGTCTAATCGATTCAGTTGTCAAAACCAGTTACTATATTTTTTACATTATTCGGTAATTCTAAGCTCGGTATAGTCAATTTCTCATCTTTCAGCTTCGGAATTTTTCAATATACAATATCATTCGAAGGTAATTGAGCGTATGGTATACATAAATCTTTTTCATTATATTAAACCATAGAGTTGAGAAATAATGTAGTCAACATTTTCATCGAAATTCGAAAAAATTTTGTATGTGGGACGATCGGAAATTTCATTTTGTGAAACACCACTATCCTGCTCATTACACGAAGTGGACCTTTTTCCAATTGATAATTTTCGGATATCAGCACTCTCTGAACGTACATCCATACTAATGTCATAAAGAGCTTCGTTTTTAACTATGTTTATTTGTAGGGGATAATCTTCGGACATGCTGATCCGATTATGAAAATTCTTGTACTAACTAGAAGCTACACTATTCAGTAGTGATACAGGCTATATCTTATTATGATTGAACAAGAAATTTAGCAAGAAATAATAGTACTGTAAATGAAGTCGGAGAAAAGCGTGCGAGATATGATGCTTCAACCTGTGGGCGAGATCCGAAACTTGGAGGGTGTGTTCTCTGTATGAGGTAGGCATTCGATAAGACAGGGTTTTCCGAAATCTCGACCTTGAGGAGGGAGCAAAGTTTGTATTGGACAACGTGATTCCTTGGACCAATCTACTTCAAATTTTGCAAAAACATCCTCTAACAGAACTGATGGAAGAATGGTTTCGTATTTTATTAAAATGCAAGTAACTAAAGTGGTTGAAAAGGGTTTAAAAAGGTGGTAGAAAGTTAATTTGAGGGGTGAATCAACGCACAGCCCGAACTGCTGATCATAGAAATCTGAAATTAGGAGGTTGTGTTGTGGTTATCACGTAGATATCCGATAAGAAAGTAGTTTTACACCTCAGGGGGTGAAAACGGGGGTTGAGTATATAGGGATCAACGTGACCTAGGTCCAATCTACTTCAAATTTCGTACATCTATTTTCAGACAGAATACATGGAAGACGTGTTCGTATTCATTGACTTTATCGTCTACCGAGGTAAACAAAAAGGGTTCATAACATTTTCAAGTGTTATCACTCGTTAGAGTATGCCCAGAAAGCAGAGCCTCGTGATGAATGTGATACATTTTAGTACTAAAAACTACGCAATATAAATGCATCACAAAAATAATTAACGACATGGGTCGGCTAGTGTGTGAATAAAGGACATTATTATTTGATGAGAAAAAAGCAAAATTAATCTGTAAATTATGATTCAGAATTTACAAAATTATGTAAACATTCAACATAGTTGGCATTATATGAATGAATTTTCATTATTCGTTGAAATATACCATTCAAAAATATAACTGTTGAAATAATTTGTAGAGCCAATTAGTCAATCGAGTAATTGTAGTGAAAGCATTCATTATACATGTATACAATTAGTGTAGTAGTGAAGCATACTTTCGAGAGCCTGTTACCAGCATTTTACTCTGTTTCAGAATTGTATGAGGTGAAATCTGTTTGTGAAAGTTCCGGAATGGGAGTTTAAGTGTAGTGATGACAACTCAAAACAGCTTTTGCTTGTTTTTTTCGTTCAGTAAAATTATAAAATTCAATGCTAAGCGATATGATATTGCGTACTATTTCAACACGAACTGTGGATAACAATGTTAACGTTTAGAACAATATAAATCGAAATTACAACACAACGGTTCGGTTTCATTGAAGATGGTTTTGAAAAAATTGTTTGAAAATGTTTTTTCCGTTAACCAGCTGACGAGTGTGAAACGAGGCCTTACTTTTTAACGTGTGAATCCCAGCACGGTGGTGTTGAGGGGAATTGAACCCCAGTCTTACGCTTGATAAGCGGATGTAGTTACCTCTACACTACCGATATCAACTGAATATTCAACATTCAGTACTAGCAAGTGTCCTTATTCATTGTGTTCTTAAAAAAAAGTTGATGAGTTTTCATCAATGCTATTGTAACTCATTTTTTTGTAATAACTTATGTATCCAACATATAGTTTCCATCTCGACATCCTTGGTATGCCTTCCTCATTAATGATGCCGTCTATTATTATTGCTACATTCATTTCTTGCAGTGTTTTTTACTGCATTTTATCACTTCGCAAAGATGTACTGATGTTTCTTTTCTGGTTCTACTGCGAATCAACATATGTCATTATGTTTCAATAGAAGAATTATTGACTTCTAACTGATAATTTGGATTCGATTTTCGAAGCCCAGATTAACTTTTTCATAATTGGTACGAGATATAATATTCTCCTTCAAATATGCGAATGAAAATAAGCTACTTTCAACGCGTCAATATTTTATGAAAATAGTATAATTGTAGAAAAATATCTAACGATTTTTTTCATCGGTTATTGAAGCATGCAGAATGCAGCAAGAGCGACCATACCGATCTAAAATAAAACTAAAACGCTAAAGTGAACACAAAAGCCCGCACCAATAACAAGTAACGGGGTGATTTGTGTCAGTGATCTCCCAGTGGGGTTGCCTAGCCTGCTGCGAATTGACATTATTAATTAACCAGATAGTCTGCGATAGAAAACAGAGGATACAGAGTGCGCCTTACTAACGTTTTTATTTATACTAGTGCCACGCCAATTATCATAAAGACTTCTGTAAATTACTACTTTCAACGTTTTCAATAGCAGACCGTCTTTCACTGGCATCTACTAACTTATGCAGAATAGAATGTTCTCAAGGATACTTAGAAAACAGCGAGAGCAGTCAGTGTTGCATTTCAAGGAGAATCTTCACGAAACCGAAATATATTATTGAATTGAATAAGTTGCTAACCAATGTTTTTTTATATTCATTTTTTGGGAATTGTTTGATTGACGCAAAAAAACTTTTTGCAGAAAAGAAATTTTCCCTGAATCTGCTAACTTTATATGTATCCAATGAAATAGTATAATCCCAGTTATGTTTCATTATGATTCCATATTTTAGACCGAGTTGCCACTCAACCGAAATTCTTTCAAAAATCCTGCCACTTACCTTATTATCTATCCACCATCATGGCCATTATAGCCGAAGAAACACTCTGTGGTTTAGCAAAAGCATTAGTCTGCTCATACCAAAATCAAATTCTCATGAGTGAGCTAAAATTTTTGATCACCATTGAATTGGGTTACGAGTGGATGAAATTTTTTCCAGACTCTGTCCCTTATCTATAAGACATTGACTATATTTTCAGGACCACTATCCAAATATTTCCTGCTTTTCAATTTCCGCGCTGACCTAGTAAGACCATTATGACATCTGAAGCAATAATGAAAAGTGTCGCAACATATACCAGAAATATACAATCAAGCTCTTCTCTTGCAGACGAATCGAAATTCAACTCTGAATCTTTCATTCCGTTCTCATGGTAGTATGAAATATAAGAATAACTAAATGCTATTTCAAAATAACTAATAATGATTCAGCACCAAATTATCATCCAAAACATCACCTTTCATGGTTCGATAACCCCGAAACTAGGTGAAAAAGAATGGTTTAAGTTCAAGTTCTGTTGCTATTTGACCTCTCGAAATGGATTGACATTGACTGGAACAAACGCATGAAAAAATCGTACACAGTTCGTGCTGTGGTGAAATAAAATGATAATCCGAAGTCATCGCCTATACAAACACATTCTACGGAATTGAATTTTGCCCGTGAAGTTTGTGAAGAAAAACCGTTCGAAATATTTGGAGTGTTGGTGATTGAATTTGACGTTTGCTGATTATTTGACGAGATCTAGGAGTCTGTCTAGCCGTGATTATCTCTGATTTATAGTTGGGGTCAATGGCAATACGAATATATTTTGAGGAATCATTTTTTCAGAAATGTAGCTTGACAGCTTTCTCGACTGAGTTCACGTAAATGGTGTTCATTCTTCATGGCACAGGGGTTGATTTTTAAATCAACGTGAAAATAACTTGATATTCATTCAGGCATTGAAATTGAGAATCACCGAGCCAGATTCATGTAATATACTTCGATACATCGATTAGTGAAAAAATCGAGGTCAAATGGATTTTCCAGACCCTTTATAATGATTACTCGTATACCTATTATCAAGAGAAAACTGTTGAATCAAGCTCGATATTCCCTCTTTTCTCGAAAATTCAAAAGGAAAATATCTGTATATTTTGAAAGAATATCATCAATTTTTTGCTAAAATGTGCAAACCAAATCACGAACAGACAAGTTCAGACTTTTCAGAGTCTGAATTATGTACCAAATCAAATCATTTTATTTTTTTTTAGACAACATACAGTTGTATAAGAAAGAGTCATGGATACAACCGAATGGTAGTACGGTCGGTAATTACTTGAGTGAAGTAATGAACCAAAAAAAAGAAACAGCACATTGAGAGTACAACGAAACAAGTTTACATAACACATATGCTTGAACGTAGTGGACAGATATCAACTTACATATAAATATAGACAGAATAAAAGTTTGAGGTTAAAAGTATTCATTCAAAGAGAATAGACATTTCTCAACCAAGTATCCTTTGAGCTTTCTCTTGAAAGTACTTTCATGTTCAAATCTTTTGATGGAGGACGGTGTTGTTGAAAATCTTTGCTCCGATTCGAGCTGGAGCTTTATAGGTAACATTGCGTTTAGAGAGTGGTAAGCGTAAATCATCCTTACGACGTGTGTTGTTTTCATGAAAATCGTTATTAACAAAAAAAATCCCTATTTTTGTAAACATAAATACAGACTTCAAATACATAGAGGCCTATACAGGTCAGGATTTCAAATCTTCTGAAGATTTCTCGACAAGAATAGTCTTTTTTCACACCAGCAACACACCTAATGATTTTTTTGTGAAACGAAGACGTTATTTGATAGCATAGTAGTAAAAGTTTATCAATTGTTGCTGACTCAAGACAACTTTGAGATTTCTAAACATATAGTGGAGAGAGGAGAGTTTGGAAATCAGGTGCTTGCAATGTTCTTTCCAGTCTAAATGTGAGTCAACGAATAGTCCTAAAAATTTGCAGCTGTTACTCATAGGCAAACCCGTGTTATTTAAAATTATTTCTACATCTACCAATTCCCTCTGACGACTATGGAATTGTATTATGTTAGTTTTGTCTGCACTGAAATAGAGTGACATTTGATTGAACCATGAATATAGTTGGCATAGAGCAGTTTCACAGGTTTTATTTTAGTTCTATTTGGTTTCTGTTTGAAATCCCTAGAGAAGTGTTGTCTGCATAAATAGTCATCTCAATATCCGGAAATGAATTTGCAATTTCATTCATGTACAAAATAAAAAGAATTGGACCAAAAACAGATCCTTGTGGAACACCTATATTATTATGGGTATTGGCAGATGTAACATTACGTATCACATTGTTTTGAAGATGTTTCAGATTCATATACTGAGAACGACATCTAATAAAAGATTCTAACCATTCCAGACAAACCCCTCTGATTCCATAGCTATACAACTTTGATAAAAGAATGTCGTGGTCCATACAGTCGAGAGCTGGACTCAGGTCACAGAAAATGCCCATCGCGAACTCACCTTGTTCTATATGGTTCATGAGATTGTCATAGAAACTCATAGATTGCGCTGCTTGTTGATTCACCAGGTCGAAAACCGTGCTGGCTATTTGTCAAAATATTATGCTCATTGATAGAATTCATCAGCCTGTCCAAGTATCCACATTCAAAAACTTCCGAGAAGCTACTGCAAATCGTTATTGGTCTATGATTTTCCAAGTGATCAGGACATTTTTTTTTATAAATAGGAATGACTTTTCCTTTCTTGAGGGTTTTGGGGAATTCTCCTCATCCTCATTGATCTTCATATTGAATATAAAATTATATCTCTGTTGTTTTTCTTGTACACAAGCAACTGCCAGGTTTCTGAAAAAATATATTCCACAGAAGCAAATACAGAGAATAATACTTTCCACATTCTGAAAAAATGAGGATTGATATTGGAATCTATATAACTCCTTCTACACTCGATTTCAATATTAATTCTTATTTTTTCAGAATGTGGTGGGTTGAAAATCTGAATGAAATACGGAGAAAGAATTCATCCCACATAAAAAATGGCGTTCGAACAGAAAAAAAACTATATTTGACCAATGGTAATGAAATAACAGACTTCAATGTGGGTATCTTCCACTTTCACATTGAGTATTCTGGGTGGTTTTTTCATTCCTCTGATGCCTGTGAATATTTTTTTTCAGTTGTGTTTAAGATAATGATCATTCACATAAATGTGAAAAAAAAAATCCGCAAAGGCTGAGCCGGTCTGAGGTATTTCCTAACTGTTGCTACCTTGTTAATTATTTTCAATACGGTTATCCTATAAAATTGACATACTTCAGAGACAACAACATCATATTCAACATGGAAACTGAATATTCTAGTAATTTCAGTTTGGTTTGTCAAATCAAATTCGACGTTATTACTGTCGGCTTAAGGGCATGGCCCAGCTCTTCAAGTTGACTGACAGTCATTCGATATCTGAAGTAAAGCAACGCCGAGCGCGGTTAGTACTTGGATGGGTGACCATGCAGGGAAATACCGTGTCGAAAGCCCGTACAGCTGCAGCGAAGTAGCATATCATAGCTCGCAGACAATATATCAATGAGCACAAGATATATTTAGGATATGCCGTCCTTCGGAGGGGACGTAAAGCCGTCGGTCCCGAGTCCATGGATGTTGGGCTCGTTAAAGATCCCTACCTCTGGTTGGAATACCAGAGGGTTCGGCAAAATTTCCGGTTGGGGGAAGTGTGCTCACCGTCGTCGATGATTGACCTTGGTAGTTAAATAAAGTAATAGAAGAAGAAGTACTGTCGGCTTACTCGAGGGGTGGTGGGAATGTTTTGGACACCGGATTATCATTTCAAAATGGTGTTCATCCAATGAATAAATAGTGTCCAGGCTAGCAAAACTATTCGAAGGAAATTATTGAAGCTTTCTTCGGAATCCCGAAAAAAGGCATTATCTCCACTTGCAACTTTGTTATGATAAAGCCACCTAGATAATATGTCCTGGCAAATACTTGCCAGACATCGGCAACAAATTTGAATCACACTTAGCTCAAATTCTCTCAATCTTTACACGTTCGAACAGGTGAAAATTTTCACATTAATCACAAGTAATTACAGGTATAATTAATCATGGCATTCATTCAACGATCGTTGCTCACAATCGACAACTAAGTACTTACGATAGGTTAGCAGGATCTCTCCACAAGGCAAGAAGCTCTACTGGAAAGTTTTTCGGGTTCAAGAATGAGCTGCCATTAAAATATATAGTGATCAAGGCTGCTTTTACCCATGAATGTATTTCACAACTTAACCTGTTTCTAATTCATTCCTGATATTGTCAATGTGATTCATCAACGAAATTTATCAATGATATGATCCATGCTATTGGTTCATTCCAAAGATATTCATGATTTGAGCATTAGCTTTATGGAAACCTCGGTAAAAATTTCGGGTTTTATGCCTCTGTAATCCTCCAATCTGTTTCGGATCTTTGGTACGTCCTTGTAGTTGTTAGTACGTCAAGATCATCATTCCTTGGATAATATTCAAATCAAACTCACCGAATCAAAGACAGGGCCTATCTTGTACGATAAACAGAAGAATAAAGCCTTTTTCTCGTAGAGAACCGATACCACACGCATACGACAAGGATCGAATACCCTTGTCATGCCCTTTTATCATCCGCATACCGTTCACCGGGTACCATCTATTCTCAATCATCTTCTTCGGTTCCACGGTACCTATGGCGCGTATCGATCGCTTCTAACAGAGGATCTTAACCTAACATAACCTGACAGCATACTTGATAAATCTGTTCTTGGGCCTCCAGTGATGAATCACTTATGAATAAAACCATTGTTAGTGCGGGGTAACTTCATTTATACTAGAAGGTAGCTTTTTCACTACACGGGTCTATAGCTGTCCTTTTCATCACAGGTATTTCTGTCTGCGACAGACGACTATCAGGAAAATAAAACCGTTTGTATAGCTTGTTTTTAGACCATATTTTTGCTGCTCGTAAAAGGAATATGAAATATGAAGTGGTTCTTTAAAATACTGTGTTAAATGAATGAGACATGGGTAGAGTTGTGGGAAGATATTTTTTATACCTACGATTGCGTACGAAAGTAGAAATGAGCGAGAGAGATGGAGGAAAAGATACAAACGGCGTTGGCGATGCTCGTTTTTTATGGAAATGAAAGGCTTCACACATTCATGAGGGCCGTCGATGGTTTGTTTGAATATGAGATTGATAGCCTTTTGATATTCAAGTACGAACCGGAAATGTTATTACAACAAAATTCTGATGTTTTCTTTAAAGTTGTATTCTGACGATGCATAACCAGATAACAATTTCACATTCACAGTATATTCTCATCAGATGGTTTTTCAGAACAAGAAAATGCTATGCATATGCGTAATTATCATTGGAAGCTATATACTACGCGCTTGTTACCGAATACAATTTGTATTTCCTATATCTGCTCAACATGTTTTGGAATACATGCATGAACTGTTCTGAAAACCCCTCAATGTATGTTATTAGCACAGCATTTCTCCACTTTTCTGAGAATATTGCTTGAGGTATATGTTGAGCATAAGCTTTATGTCAATATCATTCAACGAATGTGTTAAGTACGTACCTTGTTTAATGTACTAGTAAGAATAATGATCGGTTCTGCTGGGATGTTCCAAGAATGATACACGTAAACGCACGTGTACCGCGATTGCATATAACATGTAAGATTAGAAATCAAACTCAATTAGAGTTCAGTTGCTAATCATCAGCTAACAGGATCGTTTGTTGCTTGATAACTGAACATGATTCACTTGTACCCTGGTTCACTGGAGTATGTACAACTGGCCCTCAGAGTCTGTAAACGATACCAAAGACCAAAATTCCAGATGAGCAGGAACATATGCCACATAAGCTGAATAGCTTGGAGTACATTCTTGAAATAGCACGTTAAAAGTTTAAGTAGCGACAGCATGTTCAACGAGAACAACCCATTCAACGCATGTAAAAATAAGAGAATTGTATATATTCAACAAATCAATTGGTACTCAGAGCGCAGCTTATTCTTGTTGAACTACATGTATAACTCCGATCATTAAGCAAAAAATAAAACATTTCAAGGGGAAGAATTGCTCCGAATCCTGATTTGGTATCTGTAGAATAGTGGACATACTGTTTTCATGTTAGAAATGAACGGTAGGTACTTTCTTTTCATTTCACATTTTTCCTTGTTCGAACAGACTATCGAGTGTACCCAGAAAACATAATCTTTGAGTTTATGAACCGTCTAACTTACCCGGTTGAGCTCCAGGCCGACTTACTGATTTTTCGGTAGTGCATTGCTCTTTCTACTATAGTTGAAACCAAATACCCTACAATACTACAAAGTCGTTTGTTTCAAGTCGAAAAATTTTCCACTATTTTGTCATTTTTTTCGACAACTTCCAAACTGAAATAACAACCATAATAAAATACTGTGTTTTTGATAAATAATATATACCTCCAACACCAATGTTTTATTTTCGCGACTGTTTGCTAATCCTAATGGTACTCTGCTTGAAAAATTGGTTGGTCAAAGAATCAATGTGTTCAGGAAAAAAGAACTATATTCCAGCTGACGTTTATAAGTTGAATTCTTGTTCATTATCGTTTCCATATTAATGTACAGTGAAAATGTATGCACACTACAGACATATAGTGTAAGAGCCAGCTTAAATCTGACAACACATTCTTCACAGTATCTGAAATTTCGTCCAGTGAGACTTTTATACCCAGTAAACAAGCAATGGGTACTAGCTAAGCCCGGCCGCGGTAGGTTTGGGGTCCCTCAGGTGAGTCAGGTATGAAAATTAAATAAATTTTTAAAGTATTTTACGGCGTCTACCGTTTTAATATGTTATAACGTACCTCTAGAGAAATTGAAAAATAACTATGGCTGCTGATTTTCAAGGTTGCAACAGCCACTTTTCAAAATTCGAAAAAAAAAATTTGAAGTATTTTACGGCGTCTGCTATTTTGGTATATTATTTATTGAACTATTTTAAGCTAATATTGTGATGTGGGCTCTTTCGATGAGCATTTTTTCAAATGCTGGAAATATAATGCGTCCTTGAAACTTCAGTTCAAATTCACAAGGAGGGATCAAGCTTGCATCAAAGCTCCGGACTTTTTTATTGAAATTTTCGTTCATATCTACAGCCTTGTAAGAATCAACGAACAGCTGAAATCTCCCGTCATCAACATTGATGGATTTTTTAGCATTGTACATACTGCAAGTGTACTTTTGGATAACATTAAACAGTTCATGTGAGGTATCCTCAGTCAGTCCAATGTCACCGAAAGCAGTGAATATTTTTTGAAATTCAACGTTATTTTTTAGTAACGTCAAAGTTTTTTTTTTGCCCCGATTATATCTGTTTGAAAATTTGAATTGCTATGAAATGAAAATTGTGTTCGAGTCTGATATAATCTATGAATCTGAAAATATTTTCTTTGTGTTTCAGAAAAAAAGTTTTAATATTTTTAAGAGAATGAACCCTCGACTTCCAATCATTTCCTCAGATGATTCATAAGTTATGGATGCTTTTCAAACCTTTGGCTGACAGTGTTTCTCTGATCTTTTGATTCTAGATTTGCCATCAGCTGGAAATAGAAGTTTTGTGGCAGCACGCTACCTTCGGCCATAAAACAGTGTGTTTTGATAAAGGAACATGAAATCTCGGAATCCGCCACTTTGAAAGTGTATCACTTATTGGTTATTTTATGTGTAATGGTCAGAAAGCCACTCTTTTCTGCTGAAAATCCGAGAAAACTTCAAAGCGCAAAACATCCGTGAAGATTTTCAAAATGCGCAGATTTCGCGCTTTTTGCGCCTTATTGGCAACACTGCTGAAATATATTTGTCTATAAATGGTTGGGCAAGGTGTGCCTTTGTGTTCGTAAAAGGAACTAAAACCCCCCCATTCAGCCCTAACATAAGAAAATATTTGACTAAAGAGATAGAGAGAGAGAGCATCAACTACTACTCTTACTGTACCATGTGTTTTCTAAGCATAGACTGCAGGTAATGTTTCGCTGTATAGTTAAAACCGGAAAAAATGTCAGCCATTTTCAATATTAGCTCAAAAAGTTTAATAAATAATATATCAAAATAGCAGACGCCGTAAAATACTTTAAAATTTTTTTTTCGAATTTTGAAAAGTGGCAACCTTTAAAATCAGCAGCCATAGTTATTTTTCAATTTTTCCAGAGGTACGTTATAACATATTGAAACGGCAGACGCCGTAAAATACTTTGAAAATTTACTCAATTTTCCTACCTGACTAACCTGAGGGACCCCAAACCTACCGCGGCCGGGCTTAGCTAGTACCCATTGCTTGTTTACTGTGTATAGAAGTCTCACTGGACGAAATTTCAGATACCGTAAAGAATGTGTTGTCAGATTTAAGCTGGCTCTTAGGCTAATAGGATCGATGGAATAACGAAAGGTGTGAACTACATTCACGAGGAAAATTATAAGACTAATATTTTTCATTTCTGCTTTTTTTTGTCAAACACTCTCACGAATGCGTCCAGAAGTCAGAGCCTGGTGTGGACAGTTTCCAAGTCACTTATGCATATTTAGGATGACAATTCGAAAAACTTGTAATATGGTTGAGTTTCCTAACGAATTATGAATTCAAAACATTGTCAGAATAGGTTGTGTTTCATATTGAGAGAAAACCAAAACATCTTATGATCCCTATTAGTAGGAGAGACCAAGATGCTAATCGGGATTTACTCGAGTGTCATAGAGACCTATTGGGTTGCGAAGCTTAGATGATAAAAGGAAAAAAATGTTAACAAAAATATATTACAGTTTCCTGTATGATTTTCACTTACAATGGGTTTACAAAACCGCGACACGTGTTTCGCTATTACAATAGCTTCTTCAAGCAAGATATTTATTTATCTTGCTTGAAGAAGCTATTGTAATAGCGAAACACGTGTCGCGGTTTTGTAAACCCATTGTGAGTGAAAATCATACAGGAAACTGTAATATATTTTTTGTTAATATGGATTTTCATCAAGTATCGGCCAGTTCAATTCAAAAAAATGTTATATAATGTTTACCTTTTCATCGGTAGGGGGAGCGGCTATAGATTTTCAAAAATGCATTGACATACTCGAGCGCGTCAGATATTGATATCATCTATGACCTACATATTTAAAAAAATGTACGTATGGTAATCTGATAGTTTCGATGATGAGGGTGGTCGTACGTAAGGGTTCGAGCGCGTCAGATTTTCTGAGGGGATGTTAAGCGAACCTAAAAAAAGCTCTTGTATTATAATCTGACGGTTTGGATATGACGCAGACTCGCGGCCGTTATAAGAATGTGAAAAAAAAATCGTCATTTTGAAACACACAAGCGCGTCAGATTAAGATATATATGGTTCATCTTTACGCCCTAGATGTTGCAGTCTCATAATCTGACGATTATCTGGAGAGATTCGCCTATTTTGTCAATTTGATTTTTTTTTTCATTTTTTCAAATCATTGAATTTCATTATTTAACATTATTCGAAAAGCTCAGGAGAAAGCATGCAAATAAAAAGTGTGTTTTATCGGTAGAATACTTGTATTTATAATAGAATAATTATGAGCAATTAAATTTTTGAAATTTTAAAACGTTGGATGTTCGATGTAAACAATATCATCCACGAACGAGTCTGTGTGATCAACTGTCATGGCGTCATGGCAACAGAAACAAAAGTGGGGACGGAGTGAGAGAGCAATAGATAGAGAAAGAGTGAGAGAGAAATAGAAACGCGGAGAGGGGAATGTAGGCATTAAACTTTATTGATGAATTTTTATTATTACGGCTCGTCGAAATCCTCACATTATATATTTTTTGTATTTTTTGAATTATTCCCTTTAAAAAAAACTAGCCACGCTCGAGAATGTCGAGATGACGTTTTTTTTACAACTTTGTAGCCCTTCTCCTTCTTTAGGTCACTCTCGAATTGTCAGATTAGTGGAATATACACGTTTCAGGATGTAACTAACTCACCCTACCTTAATCAGACGCGCTCGAGAATTTCAGATGATCAAATTTTTTTTTACTAATCTGATCCTTCATCCTTGAAGGGCGGGCATATATGTAGGGCTCATATATGGTGGAAGTACTTAACCGGGTACAAGGTATCCCCCTGTATATGAATCTGCCGCGCTTTAGTAAATCCCGAAATCCCCGCTTGGGCCCCCCTATTATATTATGGGGGCTTTTTCATTTCTCTAAACAACAATCACTACCATAGTGAATGTATTAAAAAAACTGTTTCCGATTTTAACGAGTATCCCAGGTTTCTAAGACCCCTCAGAAGTTAATTCAAGAGGTTGTTCTAACAAGGGATAACTGGGACCTACAGTTCATGAAGTAGAATCCGAACCACTTTGGCTTCGTGGCTGGACTGCAAAGCTTTTACATATTTAATCACATGTAGCGGTTGTGTGAAATGTCTAGTGAAAATCACACATTGTATGCAAGTATTTTTTCATTAACAAGAATTTTTTGGCCAAATTCTGATTCCTGGCTGCAAATTCAAACCGAAGTCGTACATGAACAATCCCTGTCAAATAGAGAATCATGTACACTTGGGCTGAGAGTGTCTAGGATCGCTTGTATGCTGTTGTGTTTCCTCCATGAAATAAAAATGGGACTGTTTTCCAGTTTCGTGATAGTTTTCACTTTTCCATTCCATTCTTAATCCAGACCTCATACCAAGTTTTCCAACTGTCACTATATGAAGAAATAAAAAGAGCTAGTCCCTTTGAATGTGAATTTGTTGTATTTTTTATATATTTTTCTATCTATTAGGTAGTTCATACTTCAATCTTTTTATCTTTCTTTCACACGAATTTGAATGTCGACGTCTAAAAACTAAGCTCATAACTTCCGTATAAAATATATCCATCAACAGCAATTATGATTCATTCCACTCACAGTCGTTGAAGTATTATTATTGAGAAGTATTCTAGCACTTCCTATTTAATCGTTAATGGCAGATGTGAACAAACATTAGGCGTACTTAGTGGGAACAACCGCTATTTTTCAGTTCTCTATTCAATCAAATGTGACACCTGGCGACATAGCTCAGCCTATTCTCTGAACTAATAACAACAATCCTAACGTTATTTTCAGTCCGCGCAGGATGCTTTCGTCGATAAAAAATTAATGAACTATTGTTGATATCAAAGCAAATATTATGTTATGCTCGAGAATCTACAGGGGTTGATCATTGAATAACGCAATCAATTTCTGAACAGGGCCGCATTCAAACAGATTCAAGAGTGTGCATTTTTTATCAATTCATGATTTCATTTGATGAGCTGATGCCTTTGAATATACTTCCAAACGTCTGTGTGGTTTCATGAGAAAATTATTTCTTTTTCGAATTTGAATCTTCATTCGATCCATGTAATGAAAATTTATATTGAAAATACTCATACAGTTTTCTGTAAAACTCGTATTGTGAGATGATTTTGTACCAATAATGAGTTCATTGCAAATTCACAGTCTTGTGCCATATTGTTCTCATATTCCCATTGGATGAATAATTTCAAATTTGGTGTACATATAAATTAAAGGATAAATCATGCTGTCAGATCAATTGAAATATTCAGAACAGTGTATATATCTCAATGAATTCTTTTGAAATATAGCAAATTCAATGCCAAAACAGGGGTAGTATTTTCCTTACCCGTACAGTATAAATGGTGCGAAGAGGATCATATGTATGAAAAAACTGGGGAAGGTAGAAGGCAGACTCACACCGTGTATGGTGTGCATAATTTGTGTAATTACTCATTTATAAAATATTTGTGCTACTCGGGATAAACATTCTTCTTACAAACTTCATTTAATTTCGTGATCGAACTGTTAGGTCAAGAGTACAAGGAAATTGAAGAAACCCACAGCGAAGAAGCCGGCCGGTCTTACCAAGGTGGGATTAAACCATTGTCTTTGTCAAAATTAAAAGTTTACAGTCTACTTTTGAATTACTCAAAACATTGGTTGCCTAAAGTTGCGTTGCCTAATTCCCTAATTCTAACCTTTCAAAGTCATCAGATTCAGCTCCCTCAAGTTCTTCCAATAGAGTAAGATCTAGTAACGAATTTCTTACAAATAACTCTCGACCAGTCTGTCCACTTTGTAAAAACGATCATACTATTTATAACTATAAGATATAACCTTATTAGGGTTGACCGATGGTGTACTAATTGTCTTGGTGTCAAGCACTCATCCGGGACGTGTTGATAAAATACAGTTTGTAGGAAGTGTTCTTTGAAACAGCACATTCTGTCTAACTTTGGAATATCATCGCCTCGAAATAATTGTTTGTCTGGTAATATGGCCACTTCAACCCCTTCTACATCAAATTCTTATGTATTTTCTGCAAATGCAGCTCAATCCAGCAACTCCTTATTCTCTCATGCAAAATACCGTACTTTCGTAAACAGCAATTATTGATTTGATAGATTCTTCTGGAAAGTGTCACAAACTTCGAGCTTTTTTAGATAGTACCAGCCAATCAAATTTGATTTCGTATGAATATATTCAAGAACTTGGTCTCCCTAAACGCTCTTTATCTTTTTCCATAAATGGAATAAGTCTAATCAATACTTACTCTAGTAACATGGTTACATGTGAATTCAAGCCCATTGATCAACCCGAACCCCGTTTCTTTTTCATTGGACTTCATTGTCTTACAAAAAATTTTCTCTAATTTGCCTTGTCCTGACATTCCTTCAGCTCATGTGGGGTGATTCTCTCACTTGAAGTTAGCTGACCCGCATTTTAACATTTCTGCTCCTGTTGATATGCTATTGGGTGCAGATATATTCGTTTTCAATTCCAAGGTTCAAAATATTTTCTGAGATTTTTCACTGAACGAGGCTCCTAATATGTGATGTTTCATAGATCCATAAACTCATGATGCCACCGCAAAAACTTATTATACTTGTGTGATCTCAACTTGGTAAACAGACAATGCTTCTCATTTGAACAATTTGTTTTCTTGACTAGGAATCCAATTTTCAAAAGGAACATCAAAGACCGCCTCTTTATGGAAATATTGACTGAGGTCAGCACATGGAGAAAAAAGACACAACGAACAGACCTGTTCGAAATTTCGAATGATATCTGCTATTTTTTTTTTCATATTCATGAAAATTGATATTTTCAGAGTTTCCATAGCTATAGTTGATGTTGAAAAATCCCTAGAAATTGATTTCATTGTGAATTAAGGAGCATACCATTAAACGCACAAAGTAAGAATCTTCTGGTTTTTGATTCTTCTATACAGTGTGATCACTTTCGAAATAGTATTAGGTAAAAGGTATCGATTGTTCTGTGTTGTAGCATTTTAAATGATACAAAGTAAAGGTAAAACTGTACTACTGCTCTGATATAGTTCAAAACTTTTTTCCTTCTTTCATCAGGTTTTTTTCAGTAGGGATACGGACTTTTGAGCTCTCAGCAATATAATGTTCTGAATTGATCGATTTGGCAAAGCAAGTGGACTATAAAATTCAAAGATATTTTCACAAATGTAACTGACACCACTACTACTGAACTTTGCGATGGAGTTCAATTTTTTCGAAGTATTGCAAACACCCACCTATTTCTCAATTTTCCATCTTTTTGGGAATGAGAAAACTGTGAACATGCACTGTTTGAACGTCATTATTTTGTGGTGGATCAATATTTGTTCCGTAGTTTTTTGGGTTTGTAACCTACCACAATCTGAAAAAATAAGAATTAATATTGTAATCTATACAATCCACCCTTAAAAGTTGCTGCGTCTACTGAAAAACAGTTCTTTCTGGATAGAACGAGTCCAATTAGTCAGCAACTTCTCATATAACTCAAATTTTGCCTATCAGAAAAAATTATAAGAACTGATATATATATATATATATATATATATATATATATATATATATATATATATATATATATATATATATATACAGTGTGCCCAAGATAAGGATGAACAGCATGGGGACGTGCCATATAAAAAAACAAAGTTGATGATGATTTCTTCCAAACGAAACGTTGTACGGAGATTTTGTGAGCGCCATTTTGTAGAGGTAAAAAAGTGGCAATGAGAAAGTGCCTTTGGTTTTTTCGAAACTTTTCAAATAACTTCGGAAAAAAATAAAAACCAAATCGCCAAATTTCGGTTTTTCCCGAATATCTCCGGAAGTAAACAACATTTTTGGGATTTCTCAACATCTATTTATTGACCCCTTAATTGCGCAACTTTTTGTCCATTTGACCTACCGTGTAACTCTTACGGTTACCGAGATCCCCATGCTGTTCATCCTTATCTTGGGCACACTGTATATATATATACATGATGAATTGTGTTTTCGGGTTTCATTCCGTGTTCTGTGGTTTTGATCCTCTGAAGGATAATTTTTCACAACGTTTCGGCAAAGTCTCATTTGCCATCTTCTAGGTGATGTTGATGGCAAATGAGACTTTGCCGAAACGTTGTGACAATTATCCTTCAGAGGATCAAAACCACAGAACACGGAATGAAACCCGAAAGCACAATTCATCATACTTCGTCCGTGAGAATCTTCATGCTAACATATATATATATATATATATATATATATATATATATATATATATATATATATATATAAATACTTATCTGTTAACGTTTCGGAAAGTAAAACTGCTTCTGTTCTCAGAACTCCTAGGCGAATTCCTTTTCAAATGCAAATATTTCTTATAGACAATTACGAAAATTGTCTACACGAGATATTTGTATTCGAAAAGGAATTTGCCTAGAAGTTTTGTGAACGGAAGCAGATTTAGTTTCCGAAACGTTAACACATAAGTATTCTCATTTATATCTGTTCTTATTATTTTTTTTGATAGGCAAAATTTGAGTGGTACGAGAAGTTGCTGACTAACTGGACTTGTTCTATCCAGAAAGAACTGTTTTTCAATAGACGCAGCAACTTTTCGGGGTAGATTGAAAATCTGCCCTTCTATAGTTGTATAGATTCCAATATTGATTCTTAGTTCTTCAGATTGTGGTAGGTTACAAACCCAGAAAACTACGGAACAAATGTGAACATGCCTTCTCTTAAATGCGTGATTCGATTTACGGCCAACACCACATTTTTCCAACTGCCTAAGGACAATGAGTGAGACACAAATGCCAAGGAAGTCATTTAATCCACCAGGTTCAACCGAAAGAAAGACTTTTTTTTGTACCATTCCTCGATATTCCCAAATTATTTTCAAAAAATACAAAAAGGATTCAACCCTCCATGAAAATGGATTCCTAATGTTAGAAATTATCCCAAATCATACAACTGAATAGATACCGTAACAGAAAGCAATAGTTTTATTTTTCACTTTCGATGTCAGTAATAAAAATTTGTAAGTGATCATTAAATCCACCGGTACTGGTTCCATCGAACACATCCACGGCACACCTGACGGAACACGTCTAAATTGTCATTTCATTGACCACGTTTTACCACTGCTACATTATGTCATTTGGATGAGTAGGTTAGCCGCAAATCACCTAATAAATTACATGTTGAGTGCCAACCACAAATTATACCGGCCAAAACTGTAATCAAAGCCAATTTTTAAATTAGCCCAACAACCTACAATAAATTTTTAATAATATAGAATTACTACATTTACCGGTAGATGCACACAGAACATTAGAAAGAGAACTCCGAGCATCGCTAGGAGAAATTTAATTATATATTGAATTTTTATGGCGTTATCACTTATGGAATGTGTCGATTTTTTTCTGACTTTGTATGATTTTCTCACGATATATGGGTGTATGGAGGAGTGGATTGAGTTTTTCTATCTCAATCGATAGTAATTTATCAAATCGGAACACAGTGAAGGGTGTGAAATTACTTGAGTGGTTTACGGGATATGATTTAATCTTCATTTAGTTTCTGTAGAGCTATTGAAGGTGACTGAAATAATGTACATTTGAGTCAAAGTCATGAAATTTGTCCTATTTTCTGGCAACCAGGGAACAGAATTATCAAAATTCAAATGACATTAGGTATATTCAACTATCTTCCGGACGATTAGTTCAGACTAGTCTCATTCGATTACAGAGTAGATAGGCTGACTTCTGTCAACATATGAATACTCCGCTGGCATATACCACGAAGGGTGCCAGTGCATACTTTTTCACAGAAGCTATTTCTACATACTCTTTTCGTTATACAAGTGTGCTGTAGGCCCGGATGTTTTTTTTTGGAGTGGGTTTATACTAATATGTGTGGATTTTCACTGTGACGAATTTTGTTTCTGGTACGTGTTATTGCTTTTGTCATCGTCTGTACTACCACTGGAGAAGGAGCTGAGAATATGTCAGGATGCATTGAATGAGCTTGTTGAATTGATCAGAAATGAAACCATATGACTTCACAGTTCCATGTAAGTTGCCTTCGTGTCTTCATGATATCTAGAAATGAGTAATGTTCGTACTTCCTGACCATATATACTATTAGTATAGTATATAGAATGACTTTTTAAACAATTAGTTTTTAGTAAACTTGGCAGATATAGACTCGATTTCATATATCGGCAATTTAAATTCAAGCCTGAACTGAGATCTTCATTGACAATGGATCAAAATCCGTTTTTTATTCTAGTTAATAACATATTTGATGTATTATGACCTTCACAGAATCAAAAGGCAGTAATCTAACAGTCAGTTCTATGCAGTTATTTAAGAACCCGGATCTTATGACCCCTGTGATTAACTTCAGATTGTCATAAATTCCATTGAAATTCTGAATCGGACTTGTGAAACATTCGGAATCGTAATAATGCCTCCAGCTTTGCTTTGTTCTGGCTTGATCGATTGAGAATTAAAGATACGTGCCCATTCACAATCCTTTTTATTTCTATTACGGAAACATTAAATCGGTTTCGAATGAAGTTAGTTCATTGACTTTTATATTTTCCTTGGATTTAATGAATGTATAAAACATAATTCATCGTAAAAATTGTCAAAACCCATAACAATTCTCTGAAGCTAATATTTCATCGGAAACATATATAGTTATATCTTGTTTTTTACATATGAAACGATAATTATTGAAATGTTAATGAGCTCATTATAAATTTTATGATCGAAATCTGATTCGCTACGATATTTTATATTGATGTGAGCGTCGAAGATGAAGCGTTCAATCAGGTTGAAAAAATCTTGGATTGAAGAGATGTTATTTTTTTTAAGGAGATATTTGCAAAACTTGCTCTTTCATTTTTATTGGGACAATCGAAAAACTAATAGTATTCCCCTTCTTCAACGCTCCATTTCGTGTTTCTGAGAAGCTATTACCTTCTCTCTTCCTCTCCTACTTTTATTGGCCGTTGCTTCCTGATAAGGCGCATTTGGGGCCAGCTCAATACTTGGGTTGCAGTAGTCTGATTCTAGATCATTTCGCAACCCATTTAATTCAATTCAAATTCCGTTTATGTGTGTATAAATGTAATCGGGCTTGTTACTAACTCCCTATGCCTTACTCGAGAGCAGCATGGTTATTCGCGGAGCCGTCAACCATGAAACGTGGCAGGAGTCGCCAACACGAAAGACAAATTCTTATAAATAAAAATCTCTGCCCCGTTGGCGAAGCGAGCCCGGGACCTCTAGGTCGACAGGCGGATGCGGAACCAAAGCTATTACCTTTTTTTACCGATCGATATTTAACTTCATTGATTATACTTCTGGTTTTTCCTGTTTGACTCATTTATATGTTTGTTCGAAAATTGTCCGAAATTGGGTGTTGTTAACCGAAATCACTGTCTATTTCCCTTCAGAATGACGTCCAAAATAACGTCAAGATTGCTGATTGTTTAACTTCGACATTTGTTTTTGAATTATAGGAGCCGTGATCTGAATGTGGCCAATTTGAAAAAAAATGTTGAATTCGTCTAAATCAAAACTTTTATGTTACACACCTGAAGGGATTAGAAAACCCTATATTCAACAGCAACCTCTAACAGGAATGAGTACAATAACTATTCTCAAAAATCTCTTAAAATTCACGGCGTCAAAACCTCAAAACTCGAACCGACATATAATCTATACTGAGATGATACAATTAAATGTTTGAAAATCAGCATCAATTTCCTCAGCAATATTGTAATAATAATATTAGTCAGAATGTTCCAATTTTTCGGAATCAAACTGTAAATGTCAGACCAAGAAATCCAAATCTGAATTCGCTAAGAAATCAGAATACTAATGATAATTTTCAGAATCGGACTAATCAATTCAACAATCACAATACTACTTCCGGAATATTCTCTTTGCAAAATACGAACGTTCTCCAGCGCTTTGATTGTGAAAATGGCAGAAACCTTGACTCCAACACAAATAAAATATATTCGAACTGCACCCACTGCAGAAATTCAGAAAATATTTTTCCGAATTCTAACAATAGAGATAAAAATCCAATATTTTTAGAAAATGGGAATTCAGAAAATAATTTGATGTCAAATATTCGAAATGTATCAAATCAAAATATTCCGAATATCAATAATAATAATTTGTCGGATATCAACGTTTGTCAGAAAAATCCTACGGAGGTTTTAAAATCAATCCCTATTTTCAGAAATGATGGAACTATACACCCCGTGGAATTTTTACAGAAAATTGAGCAGGCCCTTATATTTTTTCAAATACCTTTCAACAATATGTCTTTGTTGTTAGGAAATCAATTTGAGGATAGTGCAAAGGTTTGGGCAGACGCTATACTGCACACAAATATTACTTTTGAAAATTTCCAAGTCTCTTTCTTGAGCCATTTTTGGAATGTAAACAAACAGTCGATCATTCGCCGGGAACTGGAGACAGCTAGGTACGTTCGGAATTCGGGTCCATATGTCACATATTTTTTGCAGAACATTACAAAGGCAAATATTTGCAACCACCTATTTCAGATGAAGATATGATTGCCCTTATTGCTCGACATTTTCCGGCCGAAGTATCATGTTGTTTGGTAAAT
Source organism: Zygogramma bicolorata (assembly GCA_032362365.1). Lineage (NCBI taxonomy): Eukaryota > Metazoa > Arthropoda > Insecta > Coleoptera > Chrysomelidae > Zygogramma > Zygogramma bicolorata. The sequence continues at coordinate 171,839 of JAVJAQ010001895.1, read as the reverse complement.
ATCACGACGGTCGACGATGCGTTACGTAATCTAAGACAAGTTGATAACCACCTACGATTAGACAATTCCCACAACCCCTCAAATTCAGTCACTAGTAACTCCAATTACCAAAGGGATTTTTCATCGCGCAGAAGTGACTTGCGATTAAATAGTTCCGACAACTTCTCATATCCACGCAGTGCTTCGTTGAACCACAGGAGAGATTTTTCGCCCTGTAGGAATGAATACTCTCAGAACAGGGTCTCAGAACGAAAGATATCACCGCGAATATCGCATATTGCAGACCCTACCATAGATGAGGAATTCGAAAATGCGGAAAACTAGTAAAAACCCTATGCCATGAGAGTCCCTGCATAGGGGGCATTGGGGGGCACATTAATCATTCTGTTGCTAAGGTCTCAATATAAAATAAATCTCTTTTCGACCCTGTGGGTGAACTCACTGAAAAAGAAGAAGCTCAAAAGCAATTCCCACTTTTTCCGGTGAGTGGGGTGAAGGTGGGTGGAGCCTTCAAAGAAAAAAAAAGAAAAATTTCTCATCAAGTTTATTTAGTTTTAAATTGCCGAAGCATACTTCCTTATTCCGGGTTTGAGCTATCCAATTATCTTAGGAATTGATTGGCTAAGGTCAGTTAATGCTATCATTGACTTAGAAAACAAAAATATAGTTCTAAATACTGAGAGCATTTCAGCTATTATTCCCGAAGCGAATATAACACATGACTTTACGGTCGTTTTTCCTCATAATTTGCGGTCACTTTCAGTCACCACCTCTGCTTCCGTGGAGAGGAATGATTTTTGATCTGAATCTTCGACCGATCACGGTATTGCGGACTTGTTAAAGCACGCCGACGTTGCGGTGGAACTCAAGGAAAAAGTTGAGAATTTACTAGTCGCTCATTCAGGTGTATTTTCTATGAGACCAGGGTTAACTAGAGACTATGTTCATCGTATAAGCGTAACTGATGAAACGCCATTTTTCGTGAAACCGTACCCCATACCATTCGCACACCGCGAGGCGGTGGAAAAAGAAATTAGAAAAATGGAAGAGTGGGGGATTATAGAACGTGCTTCTACCCCGTATATTTCGCCATTGGTAACCGCGATGAAGAAGGACGGTTCGATCCGTGTGTGCCTCGATGCTAGAAGGCTCAACCGAGTACTAGAAAATGACCATGAAATGGTTAGGCCAATTGAGGAGATCATGTTGTCTCTTTCTAGTGCAAAATATTTCTCATCTTTAGATTTTCGATCAGGATACTTCCAGATACCTTTACATATACCAGATCGTAAATATACGGGCTTTATGGTAGGGACCAGGTCCTACTAATTTTGCGTAATGCCTTTCGGAATTTCCGACACTGTGGGCTCATTTTCACGCTGTATAGATTTTATATTCGGTTCTGAGTTTAAAGGATTTTTAATCACTTATCTTGATGATCTTTCAATCGTATCAAACAGTTTGTTACTGGAATTGTAAGGAACTACCATGAAATGCTTGGTCAGGAGGGGGTATTCAAAGTTTGGTCAGCTTTACGGCGTGATGCTTGGTGGCAGAATATGCACCGAGACATCAAAAAAATTATATCCTCGTGTGATGTCTGCCAGAAAACTGAGGTTTCTATTCTGCCACGCCTCGAATTGCACTCAGTGATCCCTGAGGGTCCAAATGACTGTATTGCCCTTGATTTGTATGGCCCTTTGCCTCATTCCAGGGGTGGCGCCATGTACATTTGTGTAGTTCTCGATATATTTACTCAATCAGTTACTTTGTATCCTCTGAGGAAGGCTACAACCAAGGCTATTTTGAACAGGCTATGTTCAGACTATTTTACCAAGATGGGGATACCCAGAGCCGTACTTACAGATCACGGCACCCAGTTTACTGCTTCGGCGTGGAGTCGGGCTTTGCAGAAAATTGGGATAAGGATCATACACAACGAAGCTTGGTCGATTTCTCTGATTCTCTTGATACTGGGCGAAGTCATGTGAACTTATATCTCGCGAAAGAAACTCTGAAGGGAAAGGCTGCCCGGCGTTCCCTTCTCAACCCTGGTAAACCGTACGTTCCCTTTGAGCCTGGGGACTTAGTTCTATTAGAGTCTAATCCCGTGTCTTCAGTGATGAAGCAAGAGACGAAGAAGTTTCTTATTCTTTCTGAGGGTCCCTATAGAGTGAAAAAAGGGTTAGTTACGCGACCTACGTCCTAGCTCTTCCGGGCTCTGACGAGGAACGTGGTACTTTTCACGCCAGTCATATGAAGCGACATCTTGAAGATTCCAACCGCGCTGATTTCCAGCCACTCTGATCCTCGGGTTGGATTCTTTGGGACCGTTTGTTTCGTTCCGTTACGATAGATTGTTTCCCAGTAAGTCGAGTTGAAAAATTTTCAGGAACGGTCTGAATTTGATAACCTGGAAATACCGTATTCAACATATTCGATTTCATATCCCATTTGATATTGGAACATTTCAAATTTATTTCTTCAATTCGATTTCATACTTTACAGGATGTTTAGTCGAATCTATAATTCTTGAACTCATATCTATATGTAAGAAGAATTGTTTGAGTGGAAGCGGTAGTTTTCTCATTGCGAAAACTAGTCCTGTATTCTTTCATGCATCTTCGAAATATTTTTCAGGTTTCGCCTATGTGAAACGTAGGAGATGAGTAATTTTCTGTTCATTTATACTTTCCTCTATAGATTGTATGGAGTACTCACCTAAACGCGAAATGTTTTTCTATTTTTGGAGTCTATCTGACATTGTGTTGTTTACTGACGTCTAGCGATACGGTTTCGAATGTGTTGTTATGGTGACTTGATACAATGCAATTACCGCTGTAAGTTTTCGATACAATGCTATTACCGCTGTAAGTTTTCGATAATTGCATTGCTCTTATGAGACATTTTATATATGAGGGAAATATTCGACATAAAAAAATGAATAAATTCATTAGGGACGTTGAGAAATTGCACATCAGGAAAGCACTGCTACCCTTGAAGAGAATTTGAGTCGCATCAAGGATAGCATTAAAACCCCATCACACCCTGGTTGGAGCCTCTACGAGTAACACTGTCACTCTGAGTTGGATAATAGAACATGCAGCATCAATGGGTAACCAGGAAAGTTTCCGGTCTCAAACCCTTGGTCTGTCTTCTACAGAGACGTATCAGAAGATTCCTCGATTTTAGGCGTTGTTTCTTTTCACAGATGAATATTTGAGAGATTCAATGAGAAATTCGCACGATAAATTACTGCGGGCTGAAAAATTTCTACATAAGGTACTTGGAGATCTTCTTCAACATCAGTTCTTGTCGAACTTTTATCTGGTTACCCACCAAGTTGTTGAATCTAAACCATGGATTAGGAGATCAACCTGTGTTTGAGGTTGTTGGTTTAGTGACCACGAAGATCGCCATACTCTGTGAAACCGTCCTCCTCAGTGCTGTTAGTTCTGATTTTTGACAGCAGCTTAATACATATGGATCGCTCGGTTGGTCTATGTGGACCTCACTTATTTCGGTCTATTCCACTGATTCCCAAAGTGGTGCAGATGGATCCCCAGGGGTCCACGGGAGACTTGACATGGGTCCACGTTGGCGTGACCAAAAAATAGGGAATATAGGAATATGGTAGAAATATAGCTGCAGGGGGTCCACCGGAACCAGAAAAACTTTAAAAGGGGTCTATGAGAAAAAAAGTTTGGGAACCTCTGTTCGATCTTTGGACTTGAATACAACTTCTGGATTTTCTTTTATAATCATATATCATATACAGTCATTAGCTTATTCTAATCCAGTGGGAAATGAAGGGGCTTGAAGGTAATTGCTGCGTATAATTCAATAAGAGACAACACTGTTGATTATGGAAGAGTTTGGCAGCCAATGAGAAGAATCGGATTCTTGCATACGATTTGGAAGAAGTCGTTTTGAAAATTTCTCATAGATTGAGAATTTTGTATAAAATTTTTTGTTATGAAATATTTGTAAATATTTATTATTACCGCCCAGTATCTTCGAAACAAATCGGCTTTTCGAAACCCATCAAAAACAAAATAATCTTAGAATCCTCATTGCATGTTCAGTGAAGACCCTGTATTAATTATTGAATGTTTTTGCTGTATCCTACACTCTTTATTTGTTCAATTGCAATTAAAAGCCAATATAGATCAAATACCATTTTGTATGGCACATGACTAATTGGAATTAGATTCATCTACTGCGACCAAGCTTTTGTTATGAGAATAAAAAAATATTTTTTCCTAAATAGAATTGGAATCTTATTTCTTTTTCTGGTATGATACTCTGCAAATTAAATCGTAAGGAACAGTTGTAAATAACAAATGCCCATCTGTTTATAGATATCGATAATGTTACATTTTCTTTCTGCCGTTTTCGTTTCAGATCATTTAAGGGGAGAAAGACCCAAAAACTTTCTCAAAGTTAACATCAAACAATCAAATTCAACAATGTTTATTGTGCGTATTCTTTTCCTACTTCATTATAACTGGCTAATAAATTGAAGAACAGACGTGAAAAAACTCCTGTTAGACTTGTATCATCGATATTAAATTACATTACGGAGCAATAAAACTGTATGATTCGAATGATGCATTCAAATGTGAGGTGAAGTGATGGAAAACTCTTTCGAAATTACACGTGCTCGCACTAAAACAGTTACGTTGTTTGCTTCAATAAAGAAATAATTTAAATAAATTATACCTATTATTAATTTTAACATTATAATTTTTTGACAGGACAATTAATGATTGTATGTTAATTCGGATTACCTAACTTATGAATCCATTTGTGAAATATATTTGAATGAGCTATAAATTCACAATAATGCTTTTGAATAGTTTTGGTTTTCTGTAGTGTATGGGGCCATACTGTTTTTTGCAGCAATGGTAATAGCTACATTAGGAGATGATGATTACATGGTGTAAGTATTCATCTTTTCGAACGTCGAGGGAAAAATTTTCCTACCAGTGTGTAGATCACACAGATATTCATCCAATACTTTGAAAAAATCGTGAAAAACCACTAAAGAGAGTATATTTGAAACAGTATTCATCTGTAGTTTTTTGTAGTGTGAACTTTTTGAGGTATGGCCAATAGTTCCATACAGTATTCTATTTCGATTTCAATATGTGTGTATGGATACTGGATAACACTTTTTCAGGATCAGATGATCCTGTTCGAACGCTGCATATAGTAAGGGAATACATTCATGTACAAAAGTGAATGACTCTTTATCATATGCTAGAAATGTAACAACAGGTGTTCCCCAAGGGAGTGTCTTGGTATCCCTTTTGTTCACTTTATATTTGAATGATATTTTACATACTGAGAATTTTGAATTTATTAACCTGTTTGCATATGATACGATGCTGTAAGCGATTATTATCTGCCTGAAGCTGTTAATAAAATGAAACAAGCATTATCAAAAATAACAACCTTCCTCAACATCAATAAACTCAAGTTAAATACTGATGAGACAAAAGCAATGATAATAACTACAAAGTATAAATACAATCTTATCAACTTCAATACAGTGAACTTGGAAATTTTCGGCGACTCAATTGAGATTGTTGAACAATACAAGTATCTAGGTGTCATTGTAGACAATAGTCTGAATCTCAAACAACACTACCAATATATTTCTAACAAAATAGCACGAAAATTGTTTTTCTCTACTCGTATCAGCAAATTTTTAACTTTCCAAACATCAATCACAGTTTTCAGAACAATAATTCAGCCCCATTTTGAGTACAGCCCTACATTATTATCACTGCTTGATACTAACTCTTTAGCATCACTACAGAAACTACAAAACAGAGGAATGCGAATTCTCCTGAGATCCAATAGATACACCCCCATTATAACAATGCTTCGGATATTGGACTGGTTATCAGTAGAAGATAGGCTGTATTATTTTTCAATGATATTTATATTCAAAATGATAAGAAGTCTAGCTCCCTCATACTTTGACCAATTTGTTCTATACAGGCATGATGTACATAGCTACCACACAACAAACAGTAACAGCTTATGCATACTCCGAACTAATTATTCAAAAACAATGAATTCTCTATTCTATAAAGGCTTCCTAGAATATAACAAACTTCCTGACCAATTGAAAAACTGTAACACCCTGCCCAATTTCAAACAGGAGCTAATGAAATACCTTAAGGTGAAGTACAATGCTTAGAATGTACAAAAACGCTGGAATCATTGAATTGTAAAACTACTACTATTTATTAATATTTGTAAATTAGGATGTACCTATTTGAAAATAAAAATTATTATTATATTATTCACATCCAGAATTTTCAAAGTGAAATTGAAAAAAGTATAGTGGCAATTTTTCCACTCTCTCCTTATTATGCATCCGAAATTTCTAAAATTATTCAGTAGTTACTTGATTGATTCTCCTGAGCGCAGAAAAACGTTGAAAAAGTTCAAGACATAGATTTTTCAGCTTTTTACAGCGCATGAATGTACTAAACCAGTATATTCGAATAAATGTAAAATAAATTTATCTTCTCTTTTGAAGGTTCTATATTCGATTTTCATTTATTTGAACGGCTCATTGAGCTTATATTTGTATTATACTTTCTTATTAGCAAATAACCACAGCCTGTAGATACTACACCCGAGGTATTTTCTGTTACAATACGAGTTTATCGACCAAAATACGTGCACGTCCATGATTTTCAATACTTAAACTGCTTGTTCAATCCACGGTCATGGCAGGATTTTCTCAGCCAGCTCGGTGTGATAGGCTATTGTCAGTTGCCTATATACCAATCTTGGTAGGTGGGATATCTGGATTGAAAACGCCTAATGACCCGGTACCACCGTAGGTTTTTCTAGGTTTCCCTACAGTTCAAATAGTAAAGTCACTTCCGTAAAAATCAGTAAGACGCCCCAGAGTGCTTCGGCACTCAAGACAATTAGCCGGCCCTTGCCTCCACAGGTCTCTGCCTTCTGGGCGCATTTGAAAGAGTGTTTCTTAAAAGGAGAGTATGAAGAAATAACAAACAGGATAGAATCGTTCGTTTTCTGCCCACTTTTTTCCATCAACTAAAAATAACCAAATCACGATAAAACAATAACATTGTGTAGTTTTGTTATAGAACCCCTGATCGAAATTTGTAAAATTCATCGACAAAATCAGTGAGAGTGATTTTTGACTCTTTCTTCTCTCTAAGTCAATATAAAATAATTATAAAACTTCTGTGATATAATTCATCTGTGTAGACACTGATGAGCTGTTTTTTTTGGATTTGTTTGGAATGAAATGTTATTCCTAAAAATGGACTTTTTTGTGAGCTACCCTCTATTCGTGTAGAAATATTCAATAGATTGTTGAAGTTAAGACTGCTCGTTATACAAATTGAGAAAACAATTGTCTTCTATGTGAATCATCAACCTGTATAGGCATGTCTATGAATGATGTACATATATCAACAGAGAGTGTTTGGTAAACATTCGATGTTGCTCCTTTGATATGAGATTTTTTTGAATTGGAGAAGATAAAGCTATATATCACTTCCTCGAAACTGCATACTCTCAACAAAATTGATCCTAAATACGAATTCATTGCTATGAGTGTGAAATACAAAGCACCCCTAAATATAATTCTGATTCAACTTTTGTTCAATCTCCATTTGAAGAAATAATCTGAGGTTACTTAACGATTTCAAATACCAACGGTAGTTTCATGTGAATATTCGACTTTGACACCCATATATGCTCAGTGTTCATCTATATCTATAGGTACGATAACTCTTGAACTGAAAAGTAGTTGAAATACCTCCTTCGGTTCCAATCAACTGCACCGATATTTCTCGAACGTACTGCTGTAGTTGGCAATATTATTGCGGCAAAACAACAAAACTAATAAATTTGAACTGATTTCCAGATTTATGCTTCGACGACTACTCATTGAACAAGTCCATTTAGCATTGAGCTTATCTTGAATTTTTTATCACTCACTCCTCTTCTTATAGTTCAATCCACCTTTTTCCGCCGAATATATCGAAATATCTGTATCTGAATCATCAAAAATTCCAAAACCATGTGTAGCTCGTTAGTTTCGGATTAAAGGTGGAAAGTCATTCAAATGACCAAACTCGTGTCCACCCAAACTGTCGCGAATGTGTCTGAATGTGCCCATTAAAGTTGCCGCCAATAAAAATACAGAAATATTGTGGAATGTGGAAGATTAAACAATATGGTGCCAGTATAACAAGACATCAACAATCTCTGAGAAATAATTGACACATCCAGAGATCCCACCGTAAATTTCGCCTAAACGTCCTCTTATTAATTAGGATGTGGCTTCTTACACTATTAATTAATAATGTCGAATTTAACGATTGAAATCGGCCAGTTATGTCGGATGTTTACGGCCATTCTTCTAGCTTTCGGAAGCCAGAAGCAATATTATCGGGTACTCAATTAAGGTCGTATCAACAAGAGGATGCTCAAGAAGACAGAATCCTGCAAATGATGTCGAAAATATTGGCAAGACATTTGTTATAATGCATAATAATTATACACTGGTTATAGGTAAAATATAGAGAGGTTTTTGAACTATTGAATTTGAACCATAATAATAGTTTTTAGCACCCTAACTAAATTGCCCCCAACAATGAGGCATAAAGTTTCTGAAAATAGTTATTTTTTATCCACATAATTGTTATAGCTGAGTGGATGAACTATATAAGTGAATATTTCCCTCATATATAAAATGTCCCATAAGAGCAATGCAATTATCGGTACAGCGGTAATTGCATTGTATCAAGTCACCATATCAACACATTTGAAACCGTATCGCTAGACGTCAGTAAACAACACAAATAAATGTCAGATAGACTTCAAAAATAGAAAACCATTTCGCGTTTAGGTGAGTACTCCATACAATCTATAGAGGAAAGTATAAATGAACAAAAAATAACATTTCCTTGAGAATTTCTTTATTCGTGAAATATTCCAATGAATTACATTCGTGCATAAAAATGACCAGATAATTTTGCATTCAAGCGTGATATCTTATACAAATTGCATTCGGTTATTTTCATATTTTGTAAAAGAGCCCTCGTCCTTCGGACTCGGCACTTTCGCCAAAATATGAAAATGAACTCTTGCAATTTTTAGATATCACGCTTTCTTGCAAAATTATTGGTAATTTTTATGCACTCGTGCAATTATAACCGATAACAATGTTCTTCCTTCAACTTGAAATCATCAATACCATGGTTACTAAGGATTGTCTGTCAATTTCACACTTTCACTTACGATAATGTAATATTGCTCGATAAAGCATACCTTATAGTATAGTATAGTATAGTATAGTATAGTATAGTATAGTATAGTATAGTATAGTATAGTATAGTATAGTATAGTATAGTATAGTATAGTATAGTATAGTATAGTATAGTATAGTATAGTATATTATAGTATAGTATAGTATAGTATAGTATAGTATAGTATAGTATAGTATAGTATAGTATAGTATAGTAAAGTATAGTACAGTATAATAGTATAGTACTTAGTAGGGTAAAATATAAAAAATGGATGGAAAAGGTGAGTGAAGAATTATGCTCAACAGACAAACGTATCCTATTTTCGAATTATAATGCAATTATTGTTCTGATGCGACCTTATGATAAAAATTTGCCTATCAGTGCCCTATTATGCTTTTTGCTGCTTCGAAATCATTTCATGAACATTTTGTTGATAGGGTGGGTCATCAAACCGTTAATGATTTTCTGCAATCGTGAAGGAAATTGTCATTATGTCTACTCCAAATAAAGCTTTTTGATCCTGCCCATTCACACTCATTCTAGCTTTACAAAGTTAGATTATCTTATAAAATATGTCTATTCTATGGCAATAATATCGGTTTAATTTCAAAATAACGTTCTTGTATAGCATTCTCTCCAGAAATATTGTATGCGAATTTAATTTATTATCGGATGGACAATAAAACAGCCATTTTGTCGTTATTTATGTGATAATTGTTGGAGTGGTGATTAAACTGGACATTCCATCTATCCACCGGGATCAGGGGCGTAGATGAGAGGAAGCCAAACGTTAATATTCTTGCTCAGAATATGAATGAAAATGGATTACTTTGGTTTTCCAAAATGGTTTTTCTGTTACCCAGCTGACTTTCTCCAAAACGGCAACTTTCAAAAATTATAACTTGTGCGAGCTAAAATTCACGAGATTTCACTTTCAAGCAGAATAAAACAATAAGTGTGGTGCTTGCTACAAAATCCTCCGGCAATATTTGAGGGACATGATTTGAAGTCAAAATGAAACTTTTTTATACATGGGTTCAAAAATGCAGCCCCTCTTATTGAGAATACTTGCGAGTTATTTGAAGGTCTTCAATAGGGTCCTCGGAAGCAAAATATGTCCCTTTTTCTCAATTCTGAGAAGCCAATTCGATAACCTGAAAGTACGTTGAATATAACAAAAAATGTGTGGAATCATCGACAGCCTAACCTTATTATCATCAAGAGCCCTTACTTCATTAAATTTATTATAAGTAAAAGCTATAACAGCTTATATGCATGTGCCAAGACAGGCTATGCTTTTTATCCATTTTACGTATTCCAGTGTTTCCGAAAAAGCACGATGCCACAAAATTTGTGAAAAAATAAGTGTAGTAAAAAAAATGTTAATTGAAAGTGCCTCTACTTCGAAATAATTCCATTCAGACCTCAGGTCAATACAAATCATTGTTTTTCAACTGCAATTGAATTCAGACTTCAAGTCTCAATAATAATCAATGTTTTTCAACTGCGAAGATACGCCAATCAAAAGACAGATAAGTCAGTTGGACTGAGAATGCACATGATGTAACTTAATTTCATGATCAAGTACGGCACTGGCAGATTAGAATGCGTCGATGCAATTTTGAATGTTATTATGGAAGGTTAAGGTCAAATGTTGAATAGGAAATGTTGTTTTATGGGCGAAAGTTGATAGTAACACAAAAACTGTTCCTCATCTTCGTCATCAGACTCCCATTGAATGATAAAACATTTTCAACATTAGGAGGATAATAGTTCACGCAGAAAGAATGGACACGATGGCTATATCTCACGAAGAACAAGTTCGAGTACTATCCTAAATCTTCATTACACTTCTATTGCATGTTATTATTCACGATTGATTCCTGTGATTCATGAACAAATAAGCAAATGCCGCGGTTCTACTACTTTTCATCACAATTTTACAGCGCTGGAATGTACAATTTTATATTCTTGTATTATTTGATTGGAAATCAAGAAAAGTCCGAATGGAAATATCGTGGAAAAATCGATAGCTCTTACTTCCACTGGATTTCGACAAGACACCAATCCTGGTTGAATTGGAACAAAAAAAAATAACAAGAACAAAATTCATTTAGACTAATTATTCATTGTCTTTGATTATAATTATTATCAAGAGTCATAACGTCGTGACTCCAAACGATAATTCAGTGCAGTTTCGTTTATAAATGATTTTTTGAGACCACTCGATAAGAAATTCCGAAAAAAAAGTGAGCAGATCACTATCTTCACCATTCAGCATGGCTGTCCTGGTATCAAAGTATTCCTTTCTCCTGGCATTCATAATCTATATTTTGTGGTTAAGGAATCCTGGAATCGAGTCTTCATGTAGGAAATTTCTCCATATGGCCAGGTTCTTTATTTGAATAGTTCTCTTTTTTACTACAAGTAACACATCTTTTGGGGTTTTTAATTTGTACTGAAACTGAATAGTTTCAAGCTCTTCATGCCCTGATAGATATAAATACTTTTTAAAATCCTCGACAGATATTCTGTTACTGAATTCAGCGAAGCCTTCAGTAAAAGACACAAATATTGTGACAAATCCTGCTTCGAAGCGACCTTGGCATATAAGAGAAGTGACCATTTATAGAAGATTCTACGTTTTCTATACTTCAAATGAAAATAATCCCACAATCCTCTGCTCAAGGTATTATTTTATAAGATTATGACAGGCAGGCAAACGAATGGAATAGAAAATATAATCTCCTTACATTGTTTCAGGATTTCCTTGGAGGGTCGCCAAGTCGAGTTTAATCTCCTGTTGTTGTTTTGTTACAAGCATTGGGATATTTACCCGAATGAGTTAACGTAAAAGTTCAATTAGCAAACGATATGCAACTATGTCACATCAGAAATTCTGATATTATAGACTTGGTACGATATAGTTATTTTAAACGGTTTTTTGAGAGTGCTTTATTATTCCAACACGCAATAAAAATCACATAGAGCATGTGAATAATTTTTTGGATTTTTTCTTCTCCGAATAAACAATGATTTTTTTTAAATTACGTTTTTTTATATGCAGATTCAGACGAAAGGAAAGCCCTATAGTATTCAAAGAACACCGCGTAAATCAAGGGAAAGGAGATACGAATTAACATTCAGGAGTTCCAAAACTCAGCCGTTCTATTGAAAAAAGATACCTGAGCAAGAGAGGTTCGACAGGTCTACAACCTCACAACGAAGGGGTACTCATCGGGTCATCCGTGTAGATATTGCCAAGGGTGTAACGATTCATAACAATTCAGAAGAGTACCAACCGTGAAAATATCTATAGAAGAGAGACAAGTCTCCGACCCTTCTACGATGCTCCAATGAAGTGAGCTAGTCTGTTAGCGAAGAATCAGCAACAAGACGGATTGCCTTTCTCTGAATAGAATCAAGAAGCTTCAGTAAATGTTTTGTTGCCGAACTTCAATCATGAGAACTATATTCCAAGCCTTGTAGATCATATAAAGCTGACGAAAAGTGAAGTATTCCTTCGCACTTTAATGCCAACAATTCATGTCATACTTATGATACTGATTCAAAATTTGTTTTCCATTGACAAGTCAATGCCTTTGGAGAGTTTGCTAATAGAAAGACGGGAACCAGAACACCGTTAGGTGTTGAATGTGTTTGAAGTCTGCTAGTAATGCCAATTTTGATGATCAATCGTTTTTCGAAATAAATTATTTCTGATTTTGATACCGACAAGAGAGTTGTGGATTAAATTCACTTGAGACCTAATAGTTCCAGGTCTTCTAGAAACTATATGGAAGTTGAAAAAACATTTCACACGAGACGTTTTTGGGCAGATCAAAACTAACAGATTGTCACATTATTGGGAAAACCCAATAAAGTCCAAATTCATTTGTAGAAACACCAATTCCTCTTTATTTTCTTCAAATATTAGGCGGCATATCCGGAAGTATCCAATTCACATTGTATCAAGTGATATTGACCAACATTCAAAATAATTGCTGGGACTGATGTTTCAGCACTGCGGCTAATTTTGGATTTTTACGATGGAAATTGGATTTGCTGACAGAGATTTCTCACCTGGATATTGAAAAAGAAGGATTTAGATATTTTTAGAAGTTAGTAGCTTGATGGCGGTACCCAAGGTGTGACAAACTCTCAGAAATGATTTATTTGTAAGGACGATTGGGTTGTTTTTACTTTCAATTAATAGATGAATTGATTTTATCCAACTGTTTGAATTACTCACCACCTTACCTCATGAACTGGTATAATGAATTGAAGGAACAAAGTTCAGAGTGAAACCCCCAATGAGTGAAAATTTCTTCTTGGTTACCAAAACGACCCAGATGTGGTGGTGACAAGATTCCAACGCGAAATGAATATTTTTCGTGGACGCTGGAATACAGAAAATAGTCCTTTCCTCAAGGTTCTTTTGATTATGAGGGAGCTTTGGTGAGTTGTTTTTCGAATAGCCATCAAGATTTCTGGACCTGAATTCATTAATTATACACCAAGTCAACAACTTAGAAATACAAACACAATTCTGAGACTGCTATAAAGATGCTGGTAGCGAGAACTTTCATTTTGACCATTACTGTAACGCCAATGATTATGTCTGCCCAGTGGAGTTAATTTTGGTCCAAACAATGAATTTCTATCTCTTTTCATCTACCTACGGTCCAGTACAATTAAATGTAGCACCGAATGAAAATGTAATAGAATTTTTGGAATTTGCAAGCACTGGGTTAACATATTCCTCGACAATTTGATCCCCAGCTAGGGTTTCGTTGATTCAACTTGAGAGAGCGTAGATCGACGAGTCTCTAGGCTCACAATGAAAAGTGGATAGATAAGACTAGTCAAGTAGATTGGGATGAAACTGCAGATGAGAAAAATGGAATATTCACCCTAAGTCAAACCATCAAAAGGTTCATGAAATAGAACCAACGGCTCGATTTTTCTGTCACATATCCAAACAGTGAACTTGGTTTGAGTGGAATGCCATCACCTGATCAATTCAAATATCAGTGTTTACATTTTTTTAAGAACAATTCGTCACACATTTGCAAGATAACTATCGGATGCTCGCCTACATTATATCGATTCTTTGATATACAGCTACCGTTCGTTGTCTTGGTTAAATGGGACCAATTGCGGTGGGTTTTTGAATTCACCCTAAGTGAAACGAACTCAATTTTTTTTTAAGAAACCTATATCTGGATCATGCGATTGAACACCAAGTTTTAATTCAATATTGTCGGCGTAGGAGTAATTTTTCCTCATTTCAATATGGCGGACTATGATGTCATCTGTGGAGTTTTTCGTAAACAACTTAGTGAAGTAAAAAACAATCAAATTTGCAAAGTCTAGCAAGAAGCTGAAAAAATCAAATCTTCATCAACTCATATGCATTCAAATTAGGTTTCCTTCCAGAATTTTCAGCAATTCTACGTTCCACGAACAAATAACAAATCGATTTGAAATCTGTACAAAGGTAAAATGGCCTCGAATCTACCTGTGAGGCTGGAAAAAATGCTCTTCCTGAAAAAGTCAAAGACAAAGTCAGTAAAACAATTGTTTCATCGCTCGAATTTGCATTCCAAAAAAAGAACCCATTTCCATAAAAAGTGTTCATCTGTGTTGTTATCATTTCAAATACCACATCTGATTTCTTTTCCAAAACCATTCTCAGAGTTTCATAAACTTCATATCTCAATTGGAGAATTATTTCGGATATGGAAGCATAATCGAATTTTGAAATGATAATGACACAGAAAAATTCTTTTTTGAAATCAGTTGATTTTTATACCTTCTAAATAATACGATATGTTTTTGACTATTTTTCTGCTTTACTTGTTCGACTTTTTTCAGCACAGCAACTTCTCGAAGTTCACCAGAACTTTTGTCTTCTATACTTGGATAGATTCCAAACGAATTTTTCAAAAGTTTTTCAGATTTTGGTGGGTTGAAATACCCAAATATCTACGAAAAGAAGTATATCGCCATATTGATTCAGGAACAAATAGCACCTGCACCAACGATTCACAGAGGAATGGCCACTTTGTCACTTCTTCGAAAAGTTATTTTCATGCTCTATCGTACAGTCTAAAAAATTATACAGGGTTTCGTTTGCAACCATCACCGGTTTCACTTTCCTTGCGACATTTAATATTCTGGCACAATCACACTTTTTTCCTCTTTCAGATATGTTTTTTGTTGAGTTACAAGTCTAATGTGAAACCTCAATATGATTTCCTCAAGCTAGAGAGGCTATTTACGAGCTCCCGGTATAACTGTATGAAATTACGAAATGGTAACACGATATCTCTATGAATTATTCGAAGTAAAAAATTGTTCAGGCCATTGTTTGATCCTAAAGTTGTCTAATTCAAGAGACTTATGGTCCCATAATTTTATTTATAACCCGAGGAATAAATAAATTAGTGGATTATTTTTAATGCACAATTCTCAAATAAATTACAATCTACATTAACAAATGAATAGCATTAGTTACATCTATATTATAGGTCTTAAAACTGTTACTCAGTTTTTTTACACACCCACATGAACGAGCGTTGAAATAACCAGTAATTTCACATTCTATTGATCCGAGATTAGAATCTATAGAAATTTGTTATGGGATCATTGTTTATTTGTGTTATTTATGTTAGAAGTTGTTACATGGGCACGAGGATAGCATTGAATTAGAATGTAGGTACGTTACTCCTCGGGTAGTATTCGATTACGCTATCAAAAAAATACACGGGGAAACACAATATTAGCTGATCGAGTGAAAGTTCGTTATCCAGTTGCTATCGATAGAATCATGGAATATGAATTGTGACTGATACTGAATTTGATGAATTGCATAAGAAATTTTGAAAAAGAATCAATATCTACTCTACCGAAAATTCAAATCAAAATTAAAACCTGTTAGGAAAACCAAGAAGCTTTTCATTCTTTTTCGTCTGTACAAAGACAAAAAAGTACAAAAAGTTGTATGATACAGGCTGTTGAAAACGGGGAAGTGAATAGAATGAGTCAAGAATGAGGAAGAAGGGTAGACTTCTATCTATGTATCAATCTATGTATAACTCAAATTTGCTCATCAAAGAAATTACAAGAACGTATATAAATACAAATCCGTTTTCAAAATTTATTCGCACATTCCTTTTCAAATCCAATAATGATTAAAGCAGATTCATTTAATAGTCGCTTTCTGCCATTACTCTCTTTTGCCATCATTTCAGTGTCATTTCATTCTCCCGTGTGATCTCCATCAGCAGTAAGAACGTGCTCTGATAATTTAGAACTACCTATCTGTCTGTTCCTGATGTATAGCTGAAAAGAAAAACAATGAGAAATCGATGAGTCGAAATTAGTTGACACATATTATCAACAATAGTACACACATGGTCGAATGGAATAACATCAATTTACTTATGACAGAACAGAATGGAACAAAAATGAATATCAAAGTGCTACTTGCATTTTTTTTGAACGGAAATGAATATTGCTATCTGTTCATTGACTATCGATCAATGTTGGAAGCCTTTTCTGAAGAAGGAAGTTGAACTGGGGAGATTCAAGTCGAAGTAGGTTGTGTCAAAATCATCACTAGGTATACCTATGAATGAATAGGTCATGCCAGTGTCACATTCTTACACTACGCATCAGAATGGCAATCCCATTGGATTAAAAAGGAGCAGGGCCAGCTTCCGAAACGTCGCTAAGGGGTAGTATACACATTCACTAGATACATTCGTAATACTTCGGTGGCTATGAGCACCTTTCTCTCGTGGAACTTACGTAATTCCGTCTCCTCTACAAAAAGTCCAAATGGAATTTTTGGCGGTCTCATATATTTTCGGAGATACAGGTCCATTTTGTTGTAGAACTTCACAATTTTTCACATCAAATTTCTGTTGTTTGAACACACAAAATTTGCCCTTCTTCAGATCAAACACTACCCACTCTCTCATTTACTCGTTCCAAACATTTTTAAGCAGAAAAAAACATTATATTTTAAAAAAATTCAACTTTCTCCAAAAGTAAACATTAATAATACATTCAGTTCTCAACAATAACAATGAGATAGGTAAATACATCACTTTCGACTGTCATTGCACTATGACATCACAACAAATTGGTTATGGTTTGAAAGTAAATGCATTTTTCGAAAAATTGATGTTTTTTTCTGCCCAAAAATGTTGAAAACGAGTAAATAAGAGAGTGTGTGGTGTTCGATCAGAACAAAGAAGAATTTTGTGTGTTCAAACAACAGAAATTCGATGTAAAAAATTGTAAAGTTTCACAACAATATGGACTTGTATCTTCGAAAATATACGAGACCGCCAAAAATTGCATTTGGATTTTTTGTAGAGGAAACCGAATTACGTAAGTTCCACGAAAAAAATTAAAAAAAAAGATGCTCATAGTGACCGAAGTATTACCAAATTCGTAAATTGAATCTCCAAATTCATGAAAAATACGATACAACAACAAAATAGTCACTCAAATTTGCATCTTTTCAATTTTGCAGTCACGTTTCGGGGCATATATACCAATTTGCCTGAAGAGATATTATAAGTACTTTAACTTAACTTTTTCATTTCAAGGGGAAAGAAAACCCAAAAATGGATCCCAGAATCACTAAATGATATATATTTTTTCATCTATAACTTTCAACGAGTTTTTCGGCAACTGAAAATAGAGATGAGTTTCAGTACTGTACCAAAAGTGCAATAGGTCTCCAGGTCTCTAGGAAACGGACACCTATGTTACTTCGAAGACATCATATTTGATGCCATAGAAGTCTAGAGGAAGTATCTTTTCCTGGGACTTCACCAATGTTTCAACCTATTGGAATCCTGCTCTGTTTTTGAAATGAAAAAAATTAAAGCTATTCTTCATGAATAAATTTGGCACTAGCATCAACTGAAAAAAAATCCAAATTTAGTGCACCATGAATTATTTCTAACTTGTGAAACGAGCACCTTGAAATAAACATATATCCATCTGTTTTCATGTAACTCGTGGACATTTTCCAATTAAAATATTAGATATCCGAGATTTGGACCTGTTCCCAACAAGATTAGGATCATTATTTCATTTTCAAAATTGCGTAGTCACCCACATGATCATGGTTTGAAGATAATTGCACTTTGTGCTTTTTTGCAGTACTGTTTTTTCCACAAATAGCACAACTATTTCAATTCCAAACATTTTTCCCAGCCATTACCACTGCACCTTAACAATAAAATAAAATTTTTCCATCAGTGCTCGGTCTATATAGATGAGAAATAGTTCCAAAGGGATTTCTGGTTACGACCGATTGTTCATTTATTTATTAGTTGTAAGTGATAGCTGCTACTCATTATCTCGCAATATTGGGTACCACTTCATTATTCGATATCACCTTCTGATCCCGTTGACGGCGTGAATTGGGGCCATCTGAAACTCACTTCGTGAAAGTGGGTGAACATAGTTCGTGATGATTATTCAGAAATATCGAAATAACGATGGTAACCTCACGTCGGTGGTTTGGCCGTAAGCATTGCGACCATTTTAATAACAGCACTCGTGAGATTGTGATGGAAATATGCACATTTCACATTTCCATAATCTATCACCGACGGTAGGTATGCTTTGTCTTGGGAAAGTCGAGATGCATTACTAGCAAAGTTGGTCAGAATTATGACGTGAATTCAATTCATCAATTCTTCTTTGGCGAGCTCAAAAACGTAGGCGCATGTGAATAATCGAAGGTAATACCACGAGTCCTTCAAATTTTATCGAAAATTTTTAATTTCTACGCAAACTTTTTTATTTGCCAAAAGTATGAAAACAAACCGATTGAAAAAATCATGAGTCCGTAGGAAGGGTGATTTTATCCAATTATTATTATTTAACAGATTATTTATTGAACAAATCAATGGAAGAACAATTTAATCCATCAGTATTTCATTAAAACATCAAATTTCAATTAACAAAAAAATTAATCGTACGCCATCTTCATTAGACTTCAGGAAACCTTAAATTCTCGAATCGATCTAAGGGCGGGTTGTACGACAGGTTAACTGTGGTTCAAGTTTACCGAGTTCAGTTGTCAAGCAACAAACGATTCTATTGGATGATGCTTAGCAACTGACCTCGGTTCACTCGAACCACAGTTAACCTGTCTTGTTACAACCTGCCTTAAAAGCGGCTACAATTTTGACCACGACGTAAGTCGTCGTTTACAATTTGCAATATCTGCCATAACTTTGGTTTTGTCAATGAGCTATTCACGTGTGTGAAATTTGAGTGTTTCTTCGAATGTGTCGTTTATATTATTATTATGCTGAAGAAGTGGAAAGTGAATGACTATTGATAATTAGGTAACTTTTCATTCATGATAATTAATAATTGAACCTTGTATAAGCCAGTGCAATAGAATCGACGCAGTAAACCTTATAGTTTTGACAATTCAAAGGTAAACAACGTTTTATCAAGGAACAGGCAGTTTTATCAGTATGAATCCGAATGATTGGCTAGAATAACCCGTTACTATTGTTTGAAATGTTAAAAACGTCATATTTTGACAGGCGAAAAATATAATCAAAGGTAATACCACGAGTCCTTCAAATTTAATCGATAAATTTTCATTTTCCACAAAAACTTTTTCATTTGGCAAAAGTATGAAAACAAACCGATTGATAAAATCACGAGTCCGTAGGACGTGTGATTTTATCTAATTCGGTTTGTTTCAATGCTTTTGCCTCAAAATAAAAAAGGTTTAGTGTTTCGAGAATTAAAATTTATCTTATTAAATTTGAAGAACGAGTTGTATTTGGAGAGATTATTTTTTGAACAAATAGAAGAAAGAACAATTTAATTGATCAGTATTTCATTTACATAAGAAGGAAAGGAGAATAGGTGAAAATTTTACAAATTTGAAATGTCAAACGACGATGTATGCCTTCTATGATCCAGGAGAGATATGATGCTTACACAGTGCATATGAAAATGCTTGCTGACGATACCAAGAGATGGCGTCACACCTCTCATTGTACAAGGTTGATAATTGAAAATTCCTTATGAAATGAAAATCGCACCGGAAGGAACATAAAATCATTCGTTATTTCGTTGTTTCAAAATCTTCACACAACGGTTTCTTCTCATACCACAAAAAATGAATTGCATTCAATAAAAACTGATTGTACGCCATCTTCATTTGAGTTCAGGAAACCTTAAATATCTGTCACTGTCATAAAGTTGGGGTTATGAGCTATTTACGTGTTTGAGTGTTCATTGAAATGTGTTGTTTTTGTTGTTACTATGCTGAAAAAGTGAAAAGTGAATGACTATTAATAATAAGGTAACTCTTCATTAATGATAATTTATATAAATATGAGCCAGTTCAATAGAATCGACGCGGTAAACCGTATAGTTTTGACAGTTCAAAGGTAAACAACGTTTTATCGAAAATCGAAAGGACCAGGCAGTTTTATCAGTATAATACCCAATGATTGGCTAGAATAACCATAGAATAACCCGCTACTATTGGTTGAAATGCCAAAAACGTCACATTTTGACAAGTGAAAAAATAATCACCAGAAACGCACTAGTGATTTTCATTCGAATTAGTCAAGATGTCATAATATGCCAACAAAAAACAGATGATTCGATTCTAAAACATTTGTCTCTGATACAAAGTGGGTATTCAACATTTTCCGTAATTGAACTAATTATGAAACATCTCACTTTTATTCAATCACATATATGATTGTTGCGCGTGGGTAGTTTTGAGAATAAAGTGCTGAATAAACCAATAATATTCTTTAGTGAAAATTTAGTTTAAGTGAAAATTACTGGTGCAAGAATTATTATCTATATTACTATTATGAAAAGGTTAAGTTTCACACTTTGCTTATAATCTGCGGATATACTGATCAGATCATGAACATTATTATGATCGAACAAAAAATTCAGTAAAAAATATTATTATGTGTAAACCAACTTGAAGAAGAGCGAGCGATATGTGATATTTTACTGGCGTGCGCTGACTAAACGGTTCGGTGCGACCTCCACGCGGCAGAAGCTAGTCTCCAATAAAACATACGCTTTAGGATACCTCCTATGTGGGAAGTCTCTGATGGATTGGAGACAGTTCATCAGTCATTTTTTGTTGATTGAAGGACCGCACCCGCTATCGTGGTTCTCCTCACCGTCTCCAGCTACATTTGTATCAGCTTCGGTACTGATGTCGTCGTATCGACAACTTCTCCGAAAACCCAAATCCTCAGCAGCACTCCACATTCCATAGTGGTACATAGTGCTGATCGGAAATAGAAATATTTTTCAAATCCGTTTGTGGAAAAAATTTATTTAAAAGCAAATTTTAACGATAATAATAATAGTGATGACACCTATCAGAAAACATCTATTATTCTGGCAAATACCTCGGAGAACATTGAATTATATCCGAAAGATGCCGTTGCAAGCTTCTTCATCGAAGTTATGTCCGCGCATGAGACTTTTGTGATACAAATGTTGAAATTAATTTTCACTCGCATTTCGGTTTTGGTCTCTTATATGAAATTAGTTTCAGGACAGCGAGAGGTATTTGAGAATATTCTGTAACCCTTAATTACCTTAGTAACGGCCTATATTTATAATTGTTAAGTCCACAAGGCCGATATCTAGCGTATAAGAAAAGAGAATATTTTGGCCCAGACCAATAAGTTATATCCTATCATCTCTACCAGAAAAAAAATATTTTTGGGGTTTTTGAAAGAAACCTTCGAAAATATGAATGTAAATCAATGGTGCTATGAGATACTCGAATGTAGCTATTATTTCAAAAAGTTATTTTTGATATTCCAAAGATTTATTCTCCAATGAAGTTTAACTCTATCACCTCGATGATTTTTTCCCAATTAATTTCTTTCATACAGGAAAACGTATCGCTACATAGGAAAAAATGAAGGCTGTATTTCAGAGCGATAAAAGTATATTGTGTTTTTGTTAACATACCAAAGGAATGAATCATTTTTGTTGATTTGGGGGTTTGTCAGATGTTCTGCTGGCATTTCGTTTTGAAGCATTTAGCATTAAATTTATTGTTTCTCTTCAGGATGCCAATCAAATCGAATCAGTTTCTATATCTATTCCAGAAAACAGTAAAATATTTCTCTCAAATATGCCCTCAAAAGGTGGTATTAATTAATATTCCTGTTTCATTCATTTTCGATTGAATATATCCCCTTTCAGGAATCAATCTTAACAAATGCAACAGTACAAGTAATAAGACTCGAACAACCCCCCTTCTGGTAAAATATTTACGGAACCACCACCACTTCCACTCTTTCGTTTGTTTTTTTTTGTTTTGTTCCCAGTTCATATTCAATCATATAATGTGTTCTCGTCTCATTTCTGAATAATCAAATTTGGGATAACAC
Source organism: Zygogramma bicolorata (assembly GCA_032362365.1). Taxonomy (NCBI): domain Eukaryota; kingdom Metazoa; phylum Arthropoda; class Insecta; order Coleoptera; family Chrysomelidae; genus Zygogramma; species Zygogramma bicolorata. The sequence continues at coordinate 149,077 of JAVJAQ010001895.1, read as the reverse complement.
CTCGCTTCGCATAAAACTTCGAAGATATCAAACACATTCCAACAAACGTAATAACAACACTGGAAAGAGCTATGGTCTTCATATAGAAATTCACTCGTTAACTTATGAGTACAATGAAATTCCAACATATTTGAGACTCCTTAGTAACAATAAGTGAAATCATCATATCTTTTTTCGTGAAACACTAATCCTATTTCTTGGAGGAATTCAATGATTGCTGTTCCCTTGCCGAATTTACGTGATTACGTGTATCGCTTCATTATTTGTTATTTATTTATTTAACTTTCATATTCACTTCACGGAAGAAGTTAATTTGTTCCTTTCTGATTACGGGATCGTTTACCTATTTCGGCTTCGACTTGAATGAATCATCTTTCTATGGAATTTGTAAAAAAGATGAATGGGGGTGACTTCCTACCGAGAACGGACGCGGTTGGAGTAGGATAGATTGTAGGTGAGTCAGATGGTTCTCTTGTCTAACAATAGTCGTATTTTGTTCAGGCCTAAAATATGTTGAATGTTTGGAATGCTGAATTTATCGGTTTCCTAGAAACCTGGTTCTTGAAAGCTGGAGATAATAACCTATATTCCCTAAATTTTTGCTAACAACAAATTCTACTGTTTTTTCACACACCGATTGTTTTTTTCGATAGTGAATGGCATCACCAGGGTCTAAATGCTATTTGACTAATTTGAAAAAAGTTTAGCAAGATTATTGAATATAATTCATTATATGGGATATGATTGTGCTCGTTTGTTGCCGATTGCACAAAATCGAATAATATTTTAACGTATACTGCACAATAATTTATCCTATGTTTTTCAGACATTTGAGTTCAGTTTGTTTTCAAAAAAATTGAAAACTACTGTATCCCACAAAAGTATTCAATCTTGTGTTTTGAGAAAGATCAAGCAATAAACTGATGCACACATCATAATTTGCAATAAACTTGGTAGTCGAAAGAGCCCTTAGAAAGAACATTAATTAGTACCTACTTACAGAGCATTATATAAGAACATATTGGTCTACATCCTAAGTTGTCGTGTACTTATGCTTCTTTTTCTCAGCACTCAGCCGTAATAAATACAACATTAAAAACTCAAACTGTTGCGACAAGCATCATACAAATCATTGATTTTCAATACTGACGGTTTCACTGAATAATAGAAAACATTTACAAACAACTCCCTCGACAAGAATCGAAGAATCTCTTGCCAGCAGAACTTTGTCTGAATATTGAATAGACTGGAAAATAATCTTCGTAAAAATACCATGATGATCAGGAATGCTTTGAAACTTCTTCTTAATGAATGACTTTGAAAACTTCCATAGTGCATATTGAAAAAAAATGGCCTGTTCATTAATTCACCGAATCAACATCTCAATTGAAATCACAAATTCTCAGCTCTACTCCAACTCATACATTTTTTTCACATACCTAGGTTTTTCTTCATTCAACAGAACTTCAACAATTATTCAACACAAGTGTTTTGACAGGTTCCAATATTCTTATATGATAAAGGGAATGAAAGTTCAAAGTATTTCTGGATGGTTACACAAGGAATTCAAAACCTTCACAAATCATTTCCTCATTCATCTATTCACAGATCCCAGGGAACGTTAGAATAAATAATATTCCCGTTTATGAATGAAAATTCTCTATAAGTGATAATAAATTTGTCACGGTATACGGGTTTCAATACATTATTATTCGAGTGACTTCTTGAGGCTTCAATTACAGAACATTCACTTGTTAGCTTCGTGGAAATCATTCGACAGGTGTGAATAAATTGTTCTGCAAGAATTTACAATTTCTCAATTTTCTCTGCATAACCAATTCTGCAATTCACTAGTGTAGGTGATTTACACATATCAACAGGAAGTATTTGCATTTTTTTCGGGTGACTTTTTTGAGGTTTCGTATATAATTTTCATGTTGGGTGAGAGCGAAGAAAACCAAAATGTTCATTCATTCATAACCCGTGCTGGGTAATCGCACGTTAAAAGGTAAGGCCTCGTTGATCCATTGCTCGCACAAGTTTCGACTTCTGAGGGTTGACGTTCGTCAGCTGGTTAACGAAAACGAACAAAATTCAAATAAAATTTCATATGGATAATGGCGAGTCAGCATTTCTATATACTCATTAACAAGGATGTCATCACCATTGGATACATAAATTTCCACCTCATCGAAAGTATAACACCAGTCATGAGTATCTTAGGGAAGTTCACTTCATAGATTACATTTTTCCATTCTGATAAGGCGAATGCAAATACTGTTCCATTCGTTGATATTTTTATGATAATAATATTAACTATAATATCAACGGGTTAAGAGTATCAATTCAAACTCAAAGGATGGGAGGAAAAATATTGAGATGCAACCTGAAACAACGAAAACAAACATACCCTACGAATTGGCATGAATTGATTGAAGAAATACGGAGTCAAATTTGGAATAGGCCATCATATGTCATGAAACATACCAATCTGCTGTTTGAAACAATTAGAAAAAGAATTATTTCTACTTGATATTCCTTCTATTCATTATCTTGATCGAAAAAGCCAAATTGAGTATCATGTCAGAGATAATATCATGAATCATAATCATAAATACAATGAATATATTGTATTTTCTGTGATACAACATAATATGTCTAGACAAAGTTTCCCGTTGAGCAGAATGCATGCTAGTTTTGGGATAATAGTTCTGAAAATACGTTTGCACAAAGGATATTTCTTCTTAATTCATTTAGGTACATCCTGAAGTAATATCCTCTATAAATGGTGATACATTTAATACATCGGTATTGGAGTGACTTGTGACTTCTTCACATTTCAATTGCAAATATATAAACGTGCCAACTCTACAAATTCACAAGATGTGTAGAGAGACATACATATTACAGTTTCATTTTCGTTATGAAATAATACATCATAACCAATCAATGATCTGAAAAAGTTACATTATATGCTGACTGTTGAGAATGGAATTGAGTTGAACAACTTCGCCACAGAATCAATCAAATCTCATAAGTTCCTCTATTCCCATAATTTACCAAGTAAGGTGGCACCACAGTCAGAGAGACATTATGCCACATTAAAAACACAATCATAATTCATTCTCGAAACCAAAAAAGCTCACTTTATATTCAAAGAACAAACCCTTTTATTTAATGTCACTTTTCTATATCGGAGAGGCGAACGCTATCTTTATTGCGAAGCCAACTACTTCTCTCTCGAACTTCTCGTTTCGTTTCATCCAGCCGTCCTTTTCCATCATATTCACGAAGCCAGGTAAGAAACGGTCTCTTTCTATCGAAATATGTCAGATATTCATCCCACTACAGTGTAAAACCCTACTCTCCGCAGTATTGTTAACTAAACTTATACGTCTGAAAGACTCGGAGATCAGTCTACAAAAGCTCACAGGCGAGCGCAGTCGCGAGTTGACGCTACGGTGCGATATGAAAGTTCAATCAAACCTGATCAATTGTTGTTGGAATTGAAAGGCGTGCTTCCTCGACTGGTGGATAGCTGTGTTCGGATTCATTTGCATGAAGCATGTGTTTGATCGCGTCGATCGCCAATAAAACAGAATCGTAACAATTAAAAACAGTTGATATGGGTGCGTTGACCAGTTACGGTGGAAAATCGGAAAACCGACTCCAGTGGGACAGTGACTTGAAACCGCTTCAGCCGAAACACCATGCCAGTTCGGTATACAAAAACTTATGCTTGTTGAGTGCCGTTTTCGCGTTCAGTGTCGGCTTGACGATAGGGATCCTCATTCCGCTAGTATACCTCAGGGCACCAGATATTAAAAACCAGACCAACCCGAGCCTTATCACCCCGATGATCGCCAACTCTGCCGCTATACGGACCATCTTTCTCAACAACAGCTACGGCTACAAGAACGAGTCGAAGTTTCCCACAGTGTCTTTCGTGGAAAACCTCTCCGGCGAGGAAAAGTCTGACGAAAGTCACGTAGAGGACGGGATCTACTGGGGCAAGGACGTGGAGGCAGCTCTGCCCGAGGGGTACAAAGACAAAAAACACGATGTCTGGGGCGATTACGTCAAGAAGGCTGTGGGAATCAAAATGGAAAACGGCTGTGGAAGGATGCAGAACCGCCTTGTGACTTTCCAGGACGGTTTGAAGGGGTGCGTGAGGTACAGACAGAACACAGATCAGATCCAGGGGGAGCTTTTCAGCTTCTACTTGGCGAAGATCCTGCAACTGCCCAACTTAGCCCCGAGCGCTGTTGGGATAGTGGACCTGAAACAACCCCTGTGGCAGAACTTACGCAACGAAATAGCCTCTGCTCAGTGGAACTCCAATCGACCCATCGTATTAACCCAGTTCATATCGAATCTGAACTCTGCCAACATCCCTGACGTTTTCAAACCGATCGAAAGACACCTCAACAAGTACGACGTCTTGAATATGACCAAAAACGAGCTATTGGACAAAAACGATCTGATTAAGAATCTGGTTGAGCTAGCCCAATGGTCGGATTTGATAATATTCGATTATCTGACAGCCAACTTGGACAGGATCGTGAACAATTTGTACAATTATCAATGGAATGCGAATATCATGGACGCACCTGCGCACAACCTCGCGAAGAAGACGGACAGTGACTTATTGGTTTTCTTAGATAACGAGTCGGGCCTGCTGCACGGCTACAGGCTTTTGAAAAAGTACGAGATCTACCATTCGATCCTGCTGGAGAATTTGTGCGTCTTCAGGAGACAGACAGCGGACAGGATCAGGAAGTTGAAGCTGAAGGGGAATATTGGACAGTTGTTGCGCGAAATGTTCGAAAAGCAAAATAGTGAAAACGTTAAAGATATTTTGCCGACGATACCGGATAAGAGTGTTAAGATTTTGAACGAAAGAATAGACAAGGTTTACAATCAAATATCGAAATGTGAGTCTGTTTTTTCTAATACCTAGTTAGGAAGCGAGCTGTAGGTTCATTTGAAATTGAAATGGAGCAATATCGAAAAAAGCATAGTAATGGCTGTTTTAACATTATGATAACGTGAGACAAGCTGGTGAAGTGAGACAAATTTCCAACAAAACGCGTGTTTATTCTAAATTATCCTAAGGCACAAATAATTTTTCACCTAGCATCGAATCACTGAATAACTTCTTCAATTAACTCAAAGTTTTGAATCGATATCGAATCAAATTTATAATGGTCATTCAACTCTCTACCTTGCTTTGCCTTTCGTGATCAAAAACTCTTTGGACATGTGCTTTTCAGTTCGATGCTGCTCCTAGTTTAGGTAATTTATTTATTTATTATACTCACACAGCCGCCATATGCCATAATAAATTTATTTATATCGCCATCGAATGGTGAGATTTTTCGATGTTAATCGGCCACGCCACGGCTGCCATTGATAGAATTTTTTATTAGGAAAAGAAATGTGATATGAAATAAATATGTCTGATAGTGCGTGTAATATAATGTATATATTGTGATTTTAGTCTTCAGAGACCAAATATTATTGTAAATATCTGTATTATTTTTGTAAATTTTGTAAATATATAGATGATATAACTGCGAATAAAAATTGAATCCGATTTTAGTTTTTCATTCCAAAAAGAGATCTTTCACCTTCTCAACTTATGACTCATCTATATGTCATTTGGTTGAAATTGATTTTATATCAAATAACCATTTAGAAATGGATGACCTTTGTGTTGATGATAATTATTGCCATTGTGAGATATTATGAAATTTCCGAGGTTAACTCATTTGGAATGTCGTAAAAATGTGCAAAACGGAGTTGTAAATGACTCGCACGAGGATTCACATCCTGACATAATTGAATATCATGAAATTGTCATTTCAATGCTAGTGGCAATAGGTATAGTACATGAAAAATTATTTTAATTTAAAATTTCTATGAATTATCCTTCATGTGGGTTTGTCAATTTCAACCAAAATCAAATAGTAGGATGAAAATCGGAATGAACACCATATTGGTATCCTCTTTTGTTATCAACGTGAATCTGATCCGATCACAGTATATAATTCACAAAAAATGTTCAATATTGCAAGATACTTTTTGAAATAATTCAGTTAATAAAAACATTTTATTTATACATGGATTGAAGTATGAATTCAAACTTTGAAACTATTATTGAAATAGCTAGGATTAAATTTATTCACCATTTGGTACAATCTCGAAAGATATGAAATAAATGGCTGATTTTAAAAAATATCAATCGAAATCTAGTCGCCTTGCTTTCGATATATTTCAAAAATATCTCCGAGATACCTCTCTGATTTGATATTTTTGTTTGAAAAGCCCATCATTTCCATTGATCCGATAGCAATATAGTGATTAGGTGCCCGCATTCAATTTTTATTGCTTCGAGGAAGCCAATTTCAATCTTAGTTGTGTGATCGATTGCATTGATAGATTGAATTGAAGATAGTGACATTACAGATACTTACATCATTTGTTATACGTGCTCTCGTACGTGCTATCCACAGCCAATCATTTTCACTTGGCATAGAGTAGATGTTATGTTTCTCCATTTCACACCAATGAAAGTATTGCGTGTTGATTGAATTAGGTTTGAAATATGCCTCCTGCTTCAGCAACCGGTAAATAAATATTTTCATTGGAAAAATTCACTTTTGTAGGATGGATATGAAAACAAAAAATGAAAAGTTTCCAATTCTCTTGTTCGAATGTTTATTGTTAGAAAGCATTCGTTGAAACTTCAGATCTGACCATGATATTCTATAACATGTGTTCGATGAATATTGCAAGATCTCTCTTTCAGATGTTTTTTTCCTCATCATGTGAAATAGAGATTTATCTATCAAGAGAATCTATCGCATTCTCCTTGGCATTTTGTTTGTTTCCCAAATCACTAATAGCGATTCAATATATGTCTATAATTATGTAGATTTTCATCTGTTTTCAGAACCATATTGAAATTTTTTCACGGAAATTCAGTTGAGGAAGTGTATGTTTTGTTAGTGACGTTTCTATATTGATGTCTACGTTCCTGATCGGTCCGATGTAAAATTCTGTTACACAAATTTTTTTTCAATATTTAGCATTTTTTCTGGAGAAATTTTTTACTGTGGTTCTCATTTGTGTCACATGTCGGACTCTGTCACAGGTCGCCCGGTAATCTCCTTGCTACAAAAAGATACATACTTAAAAAAATGTACAATTACTGTGGGAAGTATGGAGTTCGTCATAAGAGTCAACTGACCTGATGCCCATTCTTACATTCGGTGTTACAGGAAAACTGACTGCAAAAAGAAACAAAATTCATTAATTATTCAGTTTTTCAAATACTTCGAATAGATCCATGTTCAAAAATACCGGTTTAGTACAAAAATGGGTGATACATCGTTATTTCGAAATGCTTGTTTTTAGCACATATGGAAAATCATAAATAATATGTAAACCCAATGATAATATAAAACATATTTGAAACGACGATTTCAATAATTTTGATTTCGTGAAGGACAGCAATGATAAGTAGTTGTTTCTACAAGTTATTTAATATGATATAAATCTGAAATACTTACGGCCAGTTGCACCGCTTTTCTTTAGTTGTTCTTTATCTGAGCCAGGCTTTGTTGCAATAGATTTGCCAATCAGCTTCCTTGTTCCTTAACGATTGAGCCAAGCTTAGTTGAATCTCTGCTGAGTTGAAGCGGTGCAACTGGCCCTTAGTACTCAATCTTCGAAAAGGAGTTACTTTCCTTGCGACTCCACCATTTTTTCAATTTTTAATTTTATCATGTTCAAAAACTTGTTTCATATTTGTTATTTTTCTATCATCATGAAATTTCACAGCATTCATATTATAATTGAATGATATATGACTTGTAAAACGAGAACTTTTAAATAATTGTATTTTTGACTGACCTTTCACTCATTTGCGTTACTTCATACAGTCATACCAATATGTAGTCTGGATCTGAGTCTTGATTTGGAGGTACAACCTCTCTTCAAAAGCACTACCATCAACACGAATCAAGTTCAAATATTTTCAGAGCTCGTTTCTTCTTTATTATGCAGATTTGGAGAAACTAGCCGAATACTGTTAGGAAATGGTGTTGAGACCAGCAATATTTTTCAAATGAGATGCCCGCTTTATCGTCATACAACGACCGGTTTTTGATTTTCTGATGATTGACATTGTCAAATGAACATTTAATTGTTATTTCATTACTTTTTCCCCTGAACCATTTTGATGAGTGTAGTTACTTAAAGTATGATATGCCATACATGAAATAACGGTGAAAATTAGTGAAAGGGGAAGTAAAAGAGAAAATCGTGAATTTTCAATCAGATTGGTAATATATTCACAATGCAATTCTTTTCTAATTGTGACAAGAAACTTGGCGAAAATGTCATATTCCATATTCACTTATGTAATGATTTGTTGTGGAACTGTTTGTTTGTCCTTTCTTTCAATCGAAAGAGGGAAACTAAAGAAATTTTACAAAAGAAGTAACATGAAAAAAATCAACAAGCACTGACTGTTGATAGTCATGTGGCGAGGCACGTGTAGAATCATTCCGAAACTTTTTTTCATTCAAGAAAAAAAGAAAAAAACAGTATCTCCCCTGCTAAAATAGCGCGACGGGCGCTGAATAACACAGAAGTCACAATTTTTTGCCAAAGTATATCGAGCAGACGAAACATTATTCAAAGAAAATGTAGTAATAAATGAATAGTAAAAACAGTAAAACAAAATCATCTGGCCATCCTTACTGACTTCCACCCTCAAAAGTTTAAACTTGTGCGAGCAATGTATTAACAATGCCCCAACTTTCAACGTGTGAATCCCAGTAATATGGTTTCGAGGCGGGAAACTGAACCCCGGTCTTTCAATTGACAGACGGACGTGCTTACCTCTACACAACCCAGAGCTGATGTGTGTTTTTTTGAAGTCGAAAATGATTTTTTTTCTACATCATTACAATAGTTGAAGAATAGAAGTCTACTACCTCCAGAATGGAAAGCATATTCTGGATTCTGTTTTTGATTAAAGGAGAATTGGACTTTTTTCATCACGAATGTACTATTTTGTAGTTCCAATATATCGGCAGGTATCGATTCAAAATTAGCTTGTTGTAATATTTTCTGATATTCAGAAAATACCAAGTCATGTTCGAGAGCATACATAATTTTCCTAGATTGAGTGTAGGATACTTATGGAAAAAACTATAATGGAATGAAAAAAAAAAGATGAAAAAAGGTATTTTTTCAACATCGAATTGCTCTCTATATAACGCACTCACAATGATCCGTTCATGTTTATACCCCTTAAAATTCACCCCATCCCTCATTTTTTCGAATGGCACTATGCATTGTTTTTCGCAGGAAATATAATCGTAACATCATTGCTTATCTGGCGATGAACTTATTTTTAGAATGTATTACTCGCTTATTGTTCTTCTAAAGGCGGAATTGCTTGGTTGTTGGTTTCCAGAAGACGCCTCATGAAAATTGTTCTTGTTGATATTCCTTATGACTCGCTCAACATATTTTCTCACTTTTTCTAAAGATTATCCTAAAAGCAAACTGATTTTATTTGCACTTGACGCGCGTTTCGCTAGAAGGTTAACATCTTCGGGAGAATAAAACTGAAACTAACACATTTTTAGTTTTTCTCCTGAAGATGCTAACCTTGAAATGAAACACGCGTCGATTGCACATAATATAAGTTTGGTGTTAGAATAATTGATATTTACAAGAAGTGAGAAAATATGTTGAGTGATGTAACCGCGAGAAATCGACCTACAATCGCCCGTTTTTGCATGTTAGAAATATTTATCCATAAACCATTGATGCCGAAACCAAAAAACGAATATGACTTAATAATAGTGTGGAAAATATCTGACACAAAAATATGGGTGGGAAAATATGGCGTAATTTGAGGTCCACTCTCTGTTGTGAATGATAAATGCCCTATAAAGAGGTAGAAATAATTATACACACTGTTCATTTTTGGGCATATCATTTGCATAGCATTTCTGAAATTTCACTGTGGATAATGGGACAACGTTGTCGAGAATGTATTTCTGTTCTCATTGGTCGAATATTTCACATGAAATTGGTCTACTGGTGCGGTTCTATTCTCATGATCGTAAAAAAAAATATGTATGTTCTACTGAAACTGTTTCAAAAGAGTACACTTCTCCCAGCATTACTCTGATCCTGGATTTTCATGGTTGAAACTTAGTTGTAACACAACATACCCTTTGAATTTTTGTGAATATGTCTTGCTCTGCACTCTCTGATAAATATTTTATTACATTGGACTCATCAAAGATTCATTATCATTATCATCGAATCAAAGACAAAATAAATGGTTGGTTTAAACTTCTATTGTTTCTCTTATTTCAGCCTATTGAAACCTCACAATGAAATGAAAATTATAAATTAAAGAAAATTGAAATTGTAGAGAGTTTTTCTATTGAGAAGTGACTCTAACAGGTGTTTTGTTCGACGAATAACCCCGCTGCTCCTGATAAATGGCATAGGGAATTGATAATAGGACGAATTGTTCGAGGACTTCGGTCGATATTGTTTGATTTGAAATAGCATTGATCACATTTTTCCACACTCGTATTATAACAATACAATTATTTGCCCACAATCCGTTTAATAATTAGATCCATTATCAAACGTTTGAAAATATGTAATGTAATGAAAAAATATTTATATATAGTTCCTCATCATTTATTGGGTGTAGAAAAAATAGTGTTTGGAACTCTCATGTAATGTTTTGCATCCCGGGTAATCCTCGTGTATCAATAACCATCATAACATGATCGTTACATTATATATATATATATATATATATATATATATATATATATATATATATATATATATATATATATAATGTAATGATATATATATATATATATATATATATATATATACAGTGTGGTCCACTAAGTCTGCAACAAATGGGAAACTTTTTTATTATCGATTTCTCAGAAAATTTTATTCTTGACAAAAAATGGTGCATGTTCCAAAACTATACCAAGTGTACCTGAAATGGCTTTATGACAATCACCATACAGGATAGGCCAAAAAATATAAATTTCTTTCAAGAGTAAAGTACCCTTATTTCAGAAAATATAGAAATATGTTGAGGAGAAAAGTTGCTTAGAATTAAAAGTTATGTTCAGATAGGAAGTCATGGCCTGCTATTCGAATTTTTTTTTTTTTCTGGAAAATTTTGAATTACCACCGTATGATACATATTTTTACTATTTGGATTCAATATGTATTTGAAGTAGCTACAATCAAATCGGTTTGGAGTATTTCTTATCAAATTAAAGTGAATTTGTATAATTTATATGGATTTGTATTTTTTTAGATGACCGTCAACTTCTTGTTTGTTGCAACGATATTTAACAGAACTCTAAAATAACACAAATATTTTTATGTAGTTAGTAAAGTACTTGCCTCGTTAAAAAAAGTATTCGAAGAAGTTGACGGTCACCTAAAAAAATACAAATTCATGTAAAGTATACAAATTCACTTTAATTTGATAAGAAATACTCCAAACCGATTTGATTGTAGCTACTTCAAATAAATATTGAATCAAAATAGTAAAAATATGTATCATACGGGGGATATTCAAAATTTTCCAAAAGAAAAAAAAATTCGAATAGCAGGCCATGACTTCGTATCTGAACATAACTTTTAATTCTAAGCAACTTTTCTCCTCAACATATTTCTATATTTTCTGGAATAGGGGTACTTTACTCTTGAACGAAATTTATATTTTTTGGCCTATCCTGTATGGTGATTGTCATTAAGCCATTTCAGGTACACTTGGTATAGTTTTGGAACATGCACCAACTTTTGTCAATAATAAAATTTTCTGAGAAATCGATAATAAAAATGTTTCCCATTTGTTGCAGACTTAGTGGACCACAATGTATATATATATATATATATATATATATATATATATATATATATATATATATATATATATATATATATATAATGTACTATATCCTATCACAATAACAATAATGCAGTAATGACTTCGTATCTGAACATAACTTTTAATGCTAAGCAACTTTTCTCCTCAACATATTTCTATATTTTCTGGAATAAGGGTACTTCACTCTTGAACGAAATTTATATTTTTTGGCCTATTCTGTATGGTGATTGTCATTAAGCCATTTCAGGTACACTTGTATAGTTTTGGAACATGCTCCAACTTTTGTCAATAATGAAATTTTCTGAGAAATCGATAATAAAAATGTTTCCCATTTGTTGCAGACTTAGTGGACCACAATGTATATATATATATATATATATATATATATATATATAATGTACTATATCCTATCACAATAACAATAATGCAGTAATAATGTGATAGTATTAGTGTTGATCCTACCATAATTTCAGATGAGCACAGTTATATGTAACGTGAACATTTATTTTTTTGCCAAAGCTGGACATCTAGTCCAGAAACTAAAGATCCGAAACAAGGGGAATGCTGTGAACAAATCTATGCGTTCTTCACTTGTGGCTCAATTTGTAGGTCGTCACAGATATTTTTAAAGGACCCAAAACTTAACACGATTGCGTTCATGGAAATGGCCGAAAATGGCCCCTCAGAAAAATGGGTTTCCCGCCAATATCTGGCTAAATATACGAATTAGAGAATTAAAGATCGTCTCATTAACTACAAAAATGATTCTTATCATTTTTTCCGAAAACTCAACAGTTTTCGAGATAAAGGGACCCAAAACTCTCCTTATTTCAGCTGCCGCTTGGAATTCTGTTGTCTATGCATTCGCTTGGAGGCGTGCGGTCGAATTGTTTCATAACACAGGCAAAAACTGACATTTTTCAATGATTCAAAGTTCAAGATAATGAGGAAACCCGTAGCTATCATTCCATGTATTTCGAAGTTCTTTCTTATTTGGCAAAAAGATCTAATAAGTTGTGAAAGTTTTTTCCGCACCATTTCGACACTGTTTCAATAATTTGTTAACATTTTTTTAAAAAATAGTCTTTCATCGGAAATTTTTTTTTCATGGGTCCTTGGGGGGTCTTGAATGATCTCTGAATGTTTTTTTTGTACTTTCCCGCGCTCTAATAAATGATCCATTTGTTTATTTACATTTTTCATGCGATTTCGGAGTTATGTAGAATCTGCGGAACAACCGCGAATTAAAAAATCATTAGCCATAAAAATAATATATGTACTCGGAAACTAGAGCATCTTGGCTTCAAAACGATGTGCATGGCAAGTCGAAAAAATGGCTAATAATTCTTGAAGATTAGAAGAACTCATAGACTTATTCACAGGTTCGTCCCTTCATTTACTGGACTAATCTGCGAAATTATATAATAAAAAAAATTGTTCTAAATTTCCGGGGCTTGGTTTATGATTTATTTTTATTTATTTCCATAATCAAAATACCTTCCAATACTGCGACACTCAACAGTGTTTTATCACTTGTCCATTTTTTGTTCATTTGAAAAAAAACTCTTTCGACAGGTTTCTCACTTCCAGGAAGACATATAACGTACCCAATAATTGTAAAAAAGTCTGTTAAATGATGATTGTTGGTACGAAAGTACTGGAATAATTCGACCCAACGGTTTCCATTAGCAACGTTCTTGGCATTCCAGCCAGAGATTTTTTCTTCTGTTGCAGAGTTGGATATCAGTACGACATTTTTCATACTTAACTTCTGCGGTATCATCTTTTCGTTGTTCTATAAATAGATACTTTTGATGCAAAGTGATATTAAAGGTACACTTGCGTTTAGGCAATATTAATGTGTTAGAAATCAATACCTTGTGTTACACGATCGAAGAAACGTCCGACTTGAACTGAAGTAACACAGTGCTGTCGTGATACTCACTGAGTACTGAGTCCAGAATACCAGTACATGTACTTATTTTGGCAGAATTGTTTTGCAGTTGTACCGCACGAATAAATCTAAATCCTTCTCGAATAGTAGTAAATACTAAGAACGCTAAAGCTCTTTTTGGTAATTATGTCATGAAATGATACAAAATCTGCCTTTCCGTGCGAGGCGCGTTTGTGAAAAGAATTTGGTCGATTATCAAATCCATAAAAGTAATATTGTACACTACTTCCGAATATTCATATTTTTTTTAGTTTCTCAATATTGCCTTATTGTAATTTTTTTTTCTCTGCCATATCCTCATTGAATGAAAAATCATTTTCAGTAGTATATTTCCGTGATATCAGTGATAAAAAAGTTCTTGGATTAGTATGGTTTGTGACGCACCAATGCTGGGGAATTTATTCGATTGTCTTTTTTCAAAGTAGCAGATGGAGTCAATGACGAAAGAAGTTTGATCCCACCAATTAAATTACCAATCCGATCTCCTGACTCTACATTATCGCACACAGAGGCGGATATACCCACTTTGATAATGGATTGCGCTATAAAATTTTATTGCGCAGCCGTAAAAATCGTTCATTATCGAAACGAAAAACTACTTCACTTGTTGGCACAACGTCAATAAACAGAGATGTATATCCTGTCAGTTCTGTCGTTAGAACGATTAAACATTTTTTGTCGTTTCGTTCGAATTCATAAACTGGTCTTTTATGATGAAGATAGGAGAAAAATGACCTGATTGTGCTGCATATCAATTCTGGGTGGAATCATGGAAACGGAATTCTTTGTGAGGTACCGTCTAGTACAGAGGCGCTCAAACGGTCGATCGAGTGCTTTTTGAGTCGATCTTAGGAAGAAATTTCCGATATAGAACTATTCACAGATTTTGTTTTAGAAGATAGGTCACTAGAATAAAATGAAATGAATAAACTACCAAAATTTATTCGATCCACAATTAGGCCAGAATAACACCCTCGCCCTTTCTCTCATCGCAAAAACCCCTGCTAGCAGGAAAAGGCGGCGGTACTTGTCAAAGACAAGCCTCGCTTGGGTCAATTTATTTGTGCGATTCTGCATTTTCTGATATGAAGATAATTAAGTCAATATATCGCAATCGACTAACTGACGAACATGATTTGCACTCGGTAATTACGTACCCTCTTATGAAAAGTATGCCGAGGACATGCAGTGCCATGCTTCAACATCCAAAGTCACTCTTCAGTTAGGTTTGGACACTACAACTCCTTTGTTTTGTAAGAACCAATAAACCCGCAATTTTGAATATTTTTTTCATTGACATTTTAGAGTAGACCTACACTCAGAGTCGATCGATCGTTGTCTAACAATATTGAGGTAGATCGCCAACAGTTCAAGTTTGAGCACCCCTGGTCTAGTATATATCTATGTACCATAATAAATACAATGTTATTGGCGATGGGTGAAATCGAACACCAAATTTTCCAAAACATGCTCTGTTAGGCAATTTTATGCAGAAAATTAGGCGATTAACACAAAAATAGGTTCGTTTGATAGTTACTCCAGGCAAAGGCTGGATTTAAAAAAATGTGTCCTATATTTTATTTTTTAGTCAATTGCATTAGTCACTGCACAATCCAAATATTTGGGGAGACATAAGTACTGTCTTCTTCACTGGGTTTGCTGAGGATGTTATGAATTATGGAGGATTGCACTAGTTTGTCCACTTTATCTAGATTGCTTGATTACAAAATCATGTAATGATTTTTTTTTGTTCAGCAACAGCGAGGTTATCCGATTCAGTTGTTGTTTCTTTCTATAATCTGGGTTCACATCAGCAGTTAGAATAATAAAATATACGCAATTCTCGAATATACCAAATAACAAAATAAACGTCTTGTAATTAAGAACAGCTCGAAATGAATTTGAAAAACTATTCCCTCTATAGTTTATTTTTTGGGTAATTTGTTTGTTTAGGTGTGCATAATCTGAATCCTGAAGGAAAAACAAAACTGCTGCTTTTTTTTATCGTTCACTGAAGGTGTTAGAAATTATGGAACGATGCAATAACTTTCCTAACATCCATAGAGTATCTGTTTCGGTTGTTTATTTTGTACAAACCAACCATCATCAAATCTTTTTGGTTAGCAACAGCGACCACTGCTCCTTTGTTTATTGGTTTTAGTTGTTGTTGGTCTCTATAATCCGAGTACATATTAAAATATATTCAATTCTCACATACATTGCCTTTTTTTACACTCACTATTTTGAACCCTCCATTATGTATTAGACAGTCCATAATTAATCAAACATTTATTTATTTCTGAAAAACTACAGTTTTTATGACAAATTTTTTGGGGGAACAAAACTACTATCCTCTTCATTTCTTTTGCTGGGGATGTTATGAATTATGGAGAATTGCACTAGTTCGTCCACTATATTTTTGATTTGAACATTGTTCGATTACAAAATCATGTATTTATTTTTTTAGGTTAGGAACAACGAGATTATTTGATTTAGTTTTTGTTGCTCTCTATAATCTGGGTTCATACTAGCAGTTAGAATAATAAAAAATACGCAATTCACATATAAAGGTAGTATTTTGTTTCTCGAATATACCAAATTACAAAATAAACATCTAGGAATTGAGAACAGCTCGAAATGACTTTGAAAAACTATTCCCTCTATAGTTTATTTTTTGGTTAATTTAATCGTTGAGGTCTGCATAATCTGAATCTTGAAGGGAAAACAAAACTGCTGCTTTTTTATTGTTTACTGGAGGTGTTAGAAATTATGGAACGTTGCAACAATTTTTTTAACATCCTATAGTAACTGTTTCGTTTCTTGATTTTGAACATACCAAACATCATCAAATCTTTTTGGTTAGGAACAGCGACCACTGCTCCTTTGGTTATATATTCTATTCTCACATACATTGACTTCTTTCTACCCCCACTATTTTGAACCTTTCATTACGCGTTAGACAGTTGATAGATAAAGGCTCATTTAGAAATCACGTGTATGGAGACCGCTTCCCGAATAGTTTTTCAAGAACGGTGGGATATGTTACATTTGACCTGATAAATTTGATCTCATGACTACATTCCATTGTCAAAAACCCAAATTCAGCAAATTTTTGCATGAATTTTTTTATTGAATTGAATTAAGAATAATATTTTTAGGAAATTCAACAGTTTGATTGAGACATATTTGCTACACCACCACTCAAGTCGAAGATAAGTCCAATTACGATCACTCGCGAATAATCGCACTCGGCTCACGACTCGTGCTCACAATTTTTTGATCGTGCATAATAGGCTACTTATCCTCCTCGTTACGTAACTATTGTTCAATAGTTAAATTTTCCACAAAATAATTATAATCATGAATATAAGGGTGTGTTACTGACAATACTGAGTATCAAAATAAGCATCTTATAGGAATGAGGAATATATCAAAATGAACTCAGGAACACGAAGAAATGAATAAACGAATGTGTCTCCTATAGTTCATTTTTGGCCAACTTGATCGTTCTTGTTAATACTTTCTCTTTGGTAAGGATTTTTACGATTGCCCCAGAAGTGTCGACTTATTATCTTTGGTGCCGAAGGATAATATCGGATATTATCCTACTAGAAGGCTACGTATCAAGGCCGTACCCAGAAAAAGTTTCCGGGGGGGGGGGGGTTGTGGCACCAGGCGGGGCCGGAGGCCCTCCCAAGAGGATGTTAAAACTAATTATCAAATATCCCATTTTCACGCCATTTCAAGCTTCATTAACAAAAGTTAGCACGACACTGAATAATAAATAATAACAACAAAATAATTTTCCCTGTTAATTTGGTGTCTAGGAAAATAAATAGATTGACAATGCAAATAGACTCAACACTGTTTAGTACAAAACAGCACAAAATTATGTCTGTAGACAATAGCAGTTACATTACAAAACAAAATCCATTCTTCTGTTCTTTTTTCTTGCGAATTCATCGATCACTTTGTCTGTTGAAATTTTATGGCTTCTATGAACCGACATGAGAGCCAGTCCGCTCAGTCTGTCTTGTCCACATGGATTTCTCAAGTACGTCTTCAATCGCTTGAGAGTGGAGAAGGTCCTCTCAGCAGTTGCAAAGAAGCAAATATTTTCAGGAGGGTGAATATGTTAGGAAAAAGTTTCCTATTATTGGCTTAATGCCTCAATGGCACAAGGAGGCTTGTCGAGTTCCATTTTTTTTCTCAAAACAATTTCCACAGTGATAACTCACTAGGTACTAGTTCTAGATTAACCATCTTTTCATAAAGTTGCAAAGATTCAACGTCTATTTTCTCGTTCGTTGATCGTTCGTTTAGTTTCGAAGTAAGCCCCCAGTACTGTACTGTCAACATATAAAAACGAAATTTTTTCCGAAAGTAGTCAGAGTCAGTGACTTGCGAAAGCGAATGGCGGTCTTTTTTTCGTGCTGCTACCTATCGTGATAGCGCCTAACTATATGCTTTACGGCAACTTACGTAATGAAACGCTTCGGTCTACGCCGTTACCGGCGGATCACGTCCATCCACGAATTCCACGTAGGTGAATGGGTCAGTAGAATTATAATAAATTTGACAAATTATTTACGCACATTTTTAACTAGAAATTGGTTTGAACTCTTCATTATTTACCTACGAAGGCGAAAAAGAACAATTATAACTTGAGAAATGCGTTTGAAAAATCTTTTTTTTTTGAAAATTTCGTGGGGGTTTCAACCCCTTTAACCCCCTCCCTCCCAGGGTACGGCCTTGCTACGTATGAAGATGCTGGATCAACTCAACTGTTTCGAGATCCTCAATGTTTCCTGGAATTTTAACAAAAAGTTTTTTCATCAAGCAAGTCTAAAGTCCAATTCATACAAAACGATTCAGTTCACAGTATTGGCGCATGCAAAAAAATTCTTATTCTCATACAAAACACCCCAATCATTTTCACAAGTTCAGCAACACTGGAGAACGTTGAAAAACTCCTATTGATATCAATGTTTTGATCTTTGTATTCATTTTCGAATAGATAATATGCGATATTTTTCTGCATAATTAGGTTTTGATAAAAATAGCACATTCAACAAGTGCTTATCGGTATGAAAGCCTCAAGTTCGATAATAATAACGACATAATAATGGGCTTGTGTGATATCAATTGGAGCCCGCCATTTCTAAAGGTAATTTGCCATGAGTCCCTTAATTCAAACATAACAATCTGCAATTTCATTTGCATTATTAGATCTGATTTGATGGCTCATTTGATTTGGTTTTCCCCACACATCATAAGGATCTGACAAGATGCAGTATTTTTTAATGCGTTATGGAAGCTTTTTGCCATTGGCAATAGATCTGAAAGATTATCACATAAAAAAGTTATACTGATCATGATCTCCGGCATTAAAATCGGCAACTAAGGTTGAGAATCTACTTCTAGGAATGCAATAATGATATTGAAAATATTTGTGCGAGAGAAGTTCTCCATACACTCTCAGTCAGATTTTACATATACACTCGATTCTTTTTTATTACGAAATGATAATTTGAAGATGGTTTCGAGAGACTATTCAGTTCTATTCATAGATGTGTGTACATCAAGGTGGGGAGAAAGGGGTCAGAGATTATATTTCTCCAACTAGGTATTACTAGTTTCTGTATCTCTATTGTAGTGGTCGTAGTACCGGATATGTTATTACTTGCAAATCTCACCATGAAATGAGGCCATAAACTCAATGGATGTCATAAATACACGAATAAATAAATAAATGAATGGAATACGGTATTTGCTAATTCATCACAATTTTCAGCATTTTACGACCGGGTGTGACGAAAGTTAAAATTATTTTCTATAAAATTCAAATGGCGAAGATTACACTTGTGGAGTGCGAGAGAAATCGGCATGAAAACCAAGATTATACCTTTTGGATCTTCACCGAGTATATTCATTACTCTCAGGAATAGCGGGCTCACAGCTACAGTCGGAAGACAGGATTGGATGATAGCATTTTTGATATTCTGGTATAATATTGACGGAAGGAGAAAAAGCTGGAAAATATGAACCTCCACTACCCATTGAATCATATCTACGAAGTCGAAAATGTTTATGGAGGCGAAAGACAGTAAAAGTTGATGACATTGAATAAAATGTTTTTGAAGTGAAATATTCCAGTCATCTGAGTGAAAATAATAAATTGAAGTAATGTATGGATAACTAAAAAATGAAAACAAAAAAATCATGGAATATCACAAAAAAGTATTATGGTGAAGTTTCAATGCTTCACTCCGCATCAGACCCATCTGCGGTTGAGAAGTTTGAGTCCTAGTGGTGGGAAACACTAGATAACCATTCTCCATCTTTGAAGTGGATGAAAGATGCTGAAGGGGAGAACAATCAGAAAAAAATGAAATATAACAATGAATGCGTTCAATTTCTTGGAAACAATATGAGGTACAAGTTGGGGTGGCAATTTCTTCTCAATAACAGCTAAAACAGGTCAACCAAACAGATTTGTAAGATCATTCAATTGACAAAGCTCAACAGTCCGAACTCTCCACAAAACAGGTTATCTATCATTGCCTTGAGTTGTGATTTGACTCATGAGGTAGCTCCACAATACATCCGTCTATCTATAATTGAAATTTTATTGATGATGGCTGCTTACCAAACGTCGCAGATATCCCAATATCTTATTAGAGAAATTTCATGACTCGTTCCATTGAATACTCTCATCTATCAATATATTTCATATGAAAAAAATTTCCGCAACTACATTCTGGTTATAACGCACGACATTTCGATTGCTGATATTGCAACCTATTCTATTTCGTTTCTTCCATTCGAATGAACTGTGGTTAAATTGTTACAATGTATTAATCTTAGAGACTAGAGACTAAAGATTCAGATAAATGTTCTCCTATGACTCCCTTTTATATTTATGTCAAGGCAGATTTGCACTCGTGCCATTCTTCTTTCTCCATTCTATACTTGGACTTTTCACATATTTTATGAACACCATCAATATAATGAAGTCTGTATCCTAATAAATGAACAGAATGTTTATTATTATCATATAAATAATTTCGATATTTTATTCATCTCACTGGTGCTTCAACTGACCTCTCAATTCCATCAGATTTTCCACTAACCTCTTTCTATTCGACCATTTTCGTCTTCATGAGTTTTTTGGCAGGTTCCAATAGAGTTGATTTGTATAGAGAGAAACAACCACTATCATTCCTCATGCAGTATCGTGAATCCTATCTTTTCATTGCACACTATGATGAGGATCTAGTTGAGTGTTACGCTTGCTTCTCGCCATCTCTCTGTGATATTAGCCTTGACGAAATGAAAAAGTCTTGAAGACAATCGGTCTGCTTTGCAAGAAGACCGCAACGAAGATGGTGTGTCTTACGGCACTGTTGGTCCCTACTCATAGTTAGATTGACCGTTTGTAATAATAAAAACGCCGTCGGTAATGTTTTGAATAATACGAATCGACAGCATGACAAATTTACATTAAATAATAATTAATCGCACCGCATCAATATGCATGTGTTCTTACAAGGATAAATAGAAATGCATTAATACCGGGAAGAGAGTTATCTATTTGACACATGTACGGGTTCGTAACATAATGAATATGCCTCGACTCCTTCTTAAGGAATGACACTCGTATGCAGAAATGTCGGAGGAATCTATTAGCAAAGTTTAATATCTCGATGTTTAAATGGTTTCACTGAAAGACAACACAGCTAGGATGCGTTGTTCACTTTATTCTTGATTGCAGGTCTAACTCGATTAGGACATCATGATTATTCTGTGCATTGAGATATTTTCCTGTTATCTTTCAGATGTTCCTAATGAACAACAACACTCGACTCTCCTGAGGCAACCATGATTAACTTGTCTCATCTCTCAATATGTCTAGAAGAAAAAGAAGGAAGAGCCACTAAGACCAAGTTATTTCAATTGATACCTCAGAATATAAAAAAAAAACATAAAAATCATGATGAATAGCGGAGCGACAAATTTTTTGAGCGATTTTTCTTAGTCTGCCTTAGGAATAGGAATAACTTCAAACCAAAACAAATCATAATATGCCATTAGTCCATTTCAAACCCTTTGCTTCCCTTGATGAAACGTACTGTATACTTCCAAGGAGTATGCCCCATAAATTTTTATCAATCTTACTATGAAACTAATTCAAGTTGTAACTGCTAACAATGTAAAGTTTATTTTCGTCACATATTTTTGCAGTACACTCGTCACCCTGAATCATTGAATAGTAGGTATACCTTTATGATTTTTGTACTTTGGACGATATTTCAATGTGAGACAAACCCAAGGCAGGTAAAAAACTTTTCAAATTATTGTTGAATTTAACGAAGATGAATGCTGTTTTTCACATTGAGTATCATATTCCTGTTTTGCAAATTTTAGCTTGAATCAATTTCCGATTCTGAGACAAACTGTAAAAATTGGTGGATGAATTCAATTGTTAGTCGGTGTGGCGAAGCGGTTCAAGGCGAGTTTCCTATATTAAATTTGGCTCTTTCACTGCTGGTTCAATCCGCGGTCGGTGCAGAATTTTTTTGGTCGGCTCGATGCGATAGGCAATTGTTGGTTGCCTAGATACCAATCCTGGTAGGTGGGACATCCGGATTGAATATACCAACCGACCTGGTAGCACTGTTGGTTCTTCTGTGTTTCCGAACAGTTGAGATAGCAAATGCTAAGACAGTTAGCTGCCCTTTGCCCGCACAAGGCTCTGTTTTCTGGGCAAAGTAGAGAGAGTGTTTGATAAAGGGAGAGTATAAATGAATGAAGTCCCTTACTAAGTTTCAGCAGCGTTTTGACATTCAATGATGTATGAGGATTATGTTTCTTTAAAGAACAGTAGATGGTGTTGTGTCGCGAGAGTACCTATTGATAGACATGGAAAAACACATTGATTTTACCAACGATAACCTGTCATTTTCCGTATTGAATCGACCAATTGATACCACTAAACTATGAAAATATATCTCGAATTTGGTTCACACTGAGTGAAAGATGAATGATCTACCTGCCTACCTGACTACAATCCTAACAATAAATTGAAAAGCGGGCTGAAAGGGATAGGTCCCTTGTCACCATTCATGCTGTTTTTACATTTTGCTATTTCTAGACTCTCACATGCATCGAGTAGTCATCAGTTTATTTACAGTGAACTAGTTTTTCGGACTTGAGGGCTGTGTCCTGGAATAGTTGAACTCCTTCCTGTGACTCTACTACGACTAATGGCAAATCTGGAGGTACTTGTGTGTTGATACCTT
Source organism: Zygogramma bicolorata (assembly GCA_032362365.1). Classification (NCBI taxonomy): domain Eukaryota; kingdom Metazoa; phylum Arthropoda; class Insecta; order Coleoptera; family Chrysomelidae; genus Zygogramma; species Zygogramma bicolorata. Next base: position 125,850 of record JAVJAQ010001895.1, on the reverse strand, counting down.
GTGGTCGGATCCTGTTCTATTGTACGTTGGATTCTGTATTTCTGTCTGGCTTTGTCAATATCTTCAGAACGGGAGGCCAAATTTTGTTTAAGGACAGTCCCTCTTAACCTCTCAATAAAGTTATCCGTTATTTAACTGATTATGAAAAGTGAGGATTTTTTTGTCATTTCCATCAGTTTTCAAAAATGTCACTTTGCATGTCAAAATTAGAAAAAACAATGTAAAACAGTAATTGGCAAATGGATTATTATAAATAAACGAGTAAATTTGTCATATTGATATCATACCGCAGTATACAACATACTAGTTCCCAACGAGACGGCCCAAAAACTAGGTGCCATTTTATTACTCTAGAGACCGTGTAAAAAGTATGGGGAACGACGTAACCAAGACTTTTGGACCACTGCCGTCAATTTCTGGTGGCCCGATTTTCCGCCATAATTAAATAAACATTGCATCTGGAATCGTCATTTTGTATAAAATTATTACTGACGGCATACTGTTTATATTAACAGTAGTAGTTAAAAATTAAATTTAAACTTATTGCCGTCAAAAAAAAATGGCACCGGAAGTTAGGAAAAATTTTGAAAATTTGAAAGTTGAGTATTCATTTTAGTATCAAATCATTATTGACGGCAATAGCATAATTTATTATACTTTGTGATGTTATTTCGTGTTTTATTAATGCCGTCAAAATTTACTGGCACCGGGGTTGAAAAAAAGGGTGGTCACCTCAACCTCGGGCACCCTGGGTGCAGAATTTTTGCATAGTGTTTGACACTTACAAAAAAATTATATTTCACATCAAAATCAATAAAAAAACGATTTAAAGTTGGTGCCGTCAAAAAAAAGTAAACGAAGTCAGAAAAATTGTTTATTTACGTCTAGTAGAGGTACTATTTTTGTATCAAATTATTATTGACGGCAGTTGTAAAATTTATTTTATTTTATCATGTTATTTGATTTTTTATCATCGCCGTCAAAATTTGGTGGCCCGGGGGTTGAGAAAAGGGGGTGGACGGCCGCCTTTGATGCTTGCAGCCTAAAATATTAAACTAAAAATTCGGAAAAAACGAAAAAGTCAGGAAGAGGGCCTTTTTCTAAGTAAATTAGTTAAAGAAATTGCGTGGATTAAGAATCTAGGAATCTGAACACGTACCGAGGGGTGCTATTATTTATAAATAAACTAATTCTAACAAAAATATTTTTTTTTATATATTTTTTTTTTCATTTTTAATCTGCAGACTTCTACAAGTTTATTCTTCTTATTTAATCTCTTCTGAAAATGCCATCAATCCAGCATTAATAAATGCTTCTGTTTACAAATAGCCTGACGTCGAAGATATTCGAACTTTGTCTTCTAAAAGTGAAAAGTAAAAAACTAAAACGTTTTAAAGTCAAAAATTTTAGGAAAACACTTTGTTTTTTTAGCATACAGTTTATCTGTTTTAACCAGCAACAATATTAAATATTGGCACGAATTAAATGTATCTTTTATATTTAATATGCAAAATAATTCATGTAAAAAAACGTGTCACGTCCCAAGTTGAACGCGGTTAAATCGATTCGTAAAAAACAATTCACACATTCAATATTTTTGACGGCGTATCACGTCTTGTACGCTATAAACTTTTTTTAATTTTAATAGCCGTCGGTGCCATTAAAAATTGACGGCACAATAATTTATAATATAGTATTCTCAAGCAGTTTAATGATATTAAAAAAAATTTTGTAATGAAATAATACTAAAACCCTATTCAACGTAAGGGGTTACCACCCCCTTTTTTCAAGCCCGGTGCCAGTAAATTTTGACAGCATTAATAAAACACGAAATAACATCACAAAGTATAATAAATTATGCTATTGCCGTCAATAATGATTTGATACTGAAATGAATACTCAACTTTCAAATTTTCAAAATTTTTCCTAACTTCCGGTGCCATTTTTTTTGACGGCAATAAGTTTAAATTTAATTTTTAACTACTTCTGTTAATATAAACAGTATGCCGTCAGTAATAATTTTATACAAAATGACGTTTCCAGATGCAATGTTTATTCAATTATGGCGGAAAATCGGGCCACCAGAAATTGACGGCAGTGGTCCAAAAGTCTTAGTTACGTCGTTCTCCATACTTTTTACACGGTCTCTAGAGTAATAAAATGGCACCTAGTTTTTGGGCCGTCTCGTTGGGAACTATACAGTTATGTTCTGTTCGATTGGTATTGTTCAAGATCTCGCTTCGAATGTAATAGCTAATGAGCGTTAGGATGAGTGTGAAACTAGTAAAACCTTTCACAATGTATATGATAACGTTTTAGTCATAAAAATGCTCAAATATCGAACAAACAAGTAAAGTGACATGGAAACAATATAATAATAATAATAATAATAATAATAATCGTCTTTATTTCTTCAAAATGAAAAAGTTACAGAAACATATTATAAATTTTTATAATTAGAAGAAAAGGGCGGAGTTCAGTCTAAGAGAGTAGAGTACTCCCATAGACTGCTCTTCCACTCAACCCTAAAACATACCCTGCTACGTAATAAATGTGTTCAAGTATGGAATATTGGCTAAATTATGAATGTGAGGATCGCCATCACTTTTCCTATCCATGAAAATATATTATTGATGATCGAAGAGATATTTTTTTAACTTCATTTTGAAGTTCGCTATTGTTAATTTTTTTATGTCCAGTGGAAGGGAATTATATGTTTTGCATATTTGAAAAGAAAATGAACGCTTGAAGTATTCCGTTCTGAATTTTGGTGGTGTTAAAGTACCTCTATACCTTATATTTAGATTATGGACATCTGTGCGGAATGTTAACTTACGATAAAGATAACTTGGTTTTTTAGTTAATATGAGTTTATGAAATAGGCAGGCAGCATGAAACAATCTTCGTCTATCCATATTAAGCCAATTTGCTTCAACCAGTTTATGAGATATTCTTTCACGTCTACGAATACCATATACAAATCTTAAACAAGAATTTTGGATTTTTTGAATCTTTTTTTTATACTGTTGCGTGAGATTGGGGCCATAGAGTGAGTCAGCAAAATTAAATATTGATAATATAATCGACTCACACAACAATAATTTGATAGAAGGAGACAGAACATGCCTAGCACCGTACATAGTCTTCAGTGCTAAGTATGCTCTCTGCATAAGTTTATTCACATGCATTTCAAACATTAATTCAGTATCTAATATTACTCCCAGATTCTTTGTTTCATTCACTACTGTTAATACCTCATTATTTATATTAATATCTATTTCATCATGTACTATATTATTTCTCGAGTCAAATATCATTACATTTGATTTACTTGTGTTGATCTGCAGACAATGAGATGAGGCTGTTTCAATGAAGTTATTCAGGTCATCATTTATCAACGCATTTGCTGCTTCAGCATTGATTGATTTGAAACTGTAATAGATCTGCGTATCATCTGCGTAGCAGTGAATTGAGCAGTGTTTAAGTGATTTCAGAATGGTAGACGTGTACAAGGTAAACAGAAGTGGGCCAAGAATTGAACCTTGTGGTACACCTGATCTGATGTTCAAAGTTGTAGAGTAAGTATTGTCAATACATACTTTTTGTTTTCGACCCAATAGATAACTCTCAAATAACTTTATTGCATGTTCAGATAAGCCCATATAATGTAGAATAGCCAATAAGAGTGAGTGATTTATTGTGTCGAAAGCACGACTAAAATCTAGGAGTACCAAAGCAGTACACAAACCTTGATCTCTTGCCCTAATGATTTCATCAACTATATGCAGAAGAGCAGTGGTGCAGCTATACCCTTTACGGAATCCGGATTGAATTTTAGGAAGTAATTGATACTTCTCAAGATGTTCTTTCAACTGATATTCTATAGCTCTCTCTAGTACTTTAGATAGAGTAGGAAGTATACTTATACCTCGTAAGTCTTTGAGTTCGTTTGGTTCAGCTTTTTTAGGAAGTACTTGCACCACTGCTACTTTCCAGACCTGTGGAATAACTTTATTTGTTAAGCAAAAATTGATAATGTGTGTTATATAAGGTACAATATGTGGGCAGCACATTTTAATAAGATTCAGATTTAGTTCATCACAACCTTTGGCATTAGTCTTAATGTTGCAGATTGCTTCATATACGAATAAGTCATTTATTTCTGAAAATTGAAAGGGATCTTCATTGATTAGACAGTTATTTTTGTAAAAGTTCAAAAGTTCATCTGGAGGTTCTGCAAAAGGAACTGAGTTAACAAAATAGTCATTAATTTCATTTACACTTTTCATATTATCTGGTATTTCATATGATTTCTTTGCTACCAAATTATTTGCCCTTAGTATTTTCCAGAACTGTTTACTATCACATGAATTGAATTGATGTGTAAAATAAGCCTTTTTTTCATTTATTATGGCTTTGTTTACATAATTTCTCAAGTCCCTGTAATATTTTAGATGAATATCAGATTTCGTTTTTTTATATTTTTTTAAAGCCTTATCTCTCAGCGACATCATTTCTCGAAGAGTTTCAGTCAACCAAGGGCTGTTGGGTTTTGTTACTCTCGACGTAACAATTGGAGCGTGCCTATCAAAAAGGTTCATGAGACAGTTAACAAGAAATGAAATCTTCTCATCTGCGGACTCCTGATCAAAGATCCTAAAAAATGGGGTAGCATGAAGATCGTTTAGAAAAAAGTTTTGATCAAAAGATTTGAAACTTCTATATATGCATATTTTGGGTTCCCTTTTTATTTTTTCAATTTGAGTTTTAAGATAGACAATTTGATGATCAGATATGCCTCTACTGTCTAGATATATAGGGAGTAATTAGAGAAAACTCGTTTGAAACAGTCTTTACAATGATAGTAAAAACAATTTTGTTTATGAATGTGTCGAATTTTGAGTGAAACTTTCAGACGTGTCGAAACGCCGTATATTTCTGCAAGCTCGCTCGTGCTTAGACAAAATACAGGGGCTCCCCAAGCTCCGAGCTTGCTCAGCATTGTGCTTAGTGTTACAAACGTTATTTAGATTTCGCACCCTGTGTGTTACATACTTTCAAAAAAATTGCGAAATGTGTTACATTTCAGCACTCTACGCACGCTGACATTGAACAAAATTATAAAATGACAAACTATTTAAGTGAGGTTATAAAATACCACAAACTGATGTTCTGCGATGTCTACATCTATGAGTGACGTATTTCACACAAACTACCACTGAATTTCTGTCTATCTTTTGAAAACTTAAGGAGTTGTTTTTTGTATTGTTTGTCCATTTGATATTTTTGAAGATTTATCAGATAAGATTTTTTTCTTTTCATCAAGCTATCAAAGAAAAAGGTTCCGAATGTCTTGTTCATTTTCTATGTTGTCTTTTCTTTTGATATTTTTATACTTTACCACTAGATATTTGAAAATATTTGTTTCTTGTCAGTGTTTTTTTTTCATTCAGATGTTTCAGCTGTTTTAGTAGAGGTTGTCATAATTTTTATGTTTCACCCATAATGAAGCATATTTCATCATGAAAATTTGGGTCAATTTTCTTCATTCGATAGCTAGAATTCTCATTCTCAAAAATAAGTTTCATAAATGAAAGTGTTTTTGGCAAGGTTCATTATCTGCTGAAAAAGCTGATAAAACTGCTGAAAGTCAAGTAGCTTGATAGAAAGTACTTGACTTTTCAAGTACTTGATAAATAAAAGAGCAAAAGTTATCACAGCTCGGCTTATGTTAGGTATAGATTTCCAGTTATTTTCTACTAGTGATTCAACAAAAATTACTTTCCCTCATAGATTTTGTTGATAATCTTTCGTATACATTTTTTCCACTCGATTAACTGTCCAAGATTTATATTATTTCCTACCCGAGCACACGCAACAAATGCTATAAATCTGTGCGAAATACAAAGTTTGCAATTTGTAAATATATACCCGGAGAATCTTGCGAAATCACTGCATAGCCATTATAAATCATCGCCTGTTATTTCTACTCCAATAACTGTAATAATAAAAGAAAGACCAACACCTCTGACCCAGAAGGTTCAGCAAACAATAAAAGCACATTTATTTAAATCACGTTCGATTCGAAAAAATGGCTCACGCCAAAGCGCTGGCAAAACTTCATGCAAATGACATTCTTCTAATTACGAAGATTTAGAATGTACGCGGTGAAGACCCATATTGTTTGATGTATTAATCATATTTAATCACAGATAGGGGCTATAACATCGTATGCTCAGTCGACTGAATATTCCATGCTCTGATCATGTTTAATGTTGTCCTTGTGGTCGCCTCTGAGTAGAAGTAAACTGCGCTGGACTCGAATTACAGGAAGTTCTACTGGACATCCATATAAGAGCATCGATTTCCCTTCACTTCTCAATCTTGTAGTATGACCATATTTGGAAATAAATAAAATTTGTATCAGAATGAACATATTACAGTAAAATTTATAACAATTTTATCAAAGGTAATACCACGAATCCTTCGAAATTTATCGATAATTTTTTATTTTCCACGAAAACTTTTTAATTTGCCAAAAGTATGAAAACAAACCGTTGTATGAATAAAAGTTTGAGACTTTTGAAAATGAAAATTTATCTCATTAAATTTGAAGAGCGAGTTGTATTTGGAGAGATGATTTATTGAACAAATCAAAGGAAGGAACAATTCAATTCATCAGTATTTCATTGACACATCAAAAAACAAATTGAATTTAACAAAGAAATCATGTTACGCCATCTTCATTTCACTTGAGGAAACCTCAAATATTTAAATCGGTCTATTATGCTAACAAAGTGGAAAGTGAATGACTTTTGATAATAAGTTAATTTTCCAATCATGATTATTTATATTTTAACCTTGTATGTAAGTCAGTTCGACAGAATCGACGTGGTAAACCTTATAGTTCTGACAGTTCGAAGGTAAACGAAGTTTTGTCAAGGACCAGGCAGATTTATCAGTATAAAACCGAACGATTGGCTAAAATATCCCGCTCCTATTGGTTGAAATGCCAAAAACGTCACATTTTGACAAGTGAAAAATATAATCATCACACTGTCTTCCTGGTAAAATTTTATCTTATAATTGATGAAAAGATGAAATTTCCATAATGTATTAATGCTCACAACCTTGGAGTATGAAAGACCGACACATATCATCAAAACATTTTTCTTGTTGGTCAGGGTTCTTGGGTAAACGTTTCGATCTATACACCGTTTGGCAGCATCAGTGTATAGATCGAAACGTGGGAGTAGTGTTCACCCAAGAGCACCGACCAACAAGACTGTATGATCTTTTTTTTTCATTTTTCTTGTTTTACATTTGAAGGAAACATTTTTTTATGAAAATGTCAATATATAGTTACTTGGTAGAATTGATTTTATTTTCATTTCTCAATCGTCAGTTCCGTTGACATCGACTTGACTTGACCTAATTCAGAAACGTCAGAACGAACAGATTGTTGATTGATATATCTTCAGCTTGATACATTCAAAGAAGTGATAGAAATATCTGACATATAAACAACAAAATCAAATTCTTCCTTCTACAGTAAACGATTGAGCGGAGTTGACCTGTGTCGCTATCACTACGAACGAAACATGGATGACTAGATTGGGCAGCGTAGAACAAGTTTGGGTGAGTATTTATGATTTTGTCTGAAGTCTCAGCAATGCCACTAAATCACTCCACAAAAACTCTTGGGTTTGCAGTAGATTATCTCCAAATTGAGTCCAGATTATCATCTTTTACAATAATATCCAATAATATTTCGACTTGTAGAATTCCAAATATGTTCACACAGTGAGCCTCATTACTTTTATTTATCATTGTTTTTTCCAGTAAATGATTTGGGAGCACTTAGTAGGAAGATATGCTTTGAAACTGTTCAGTATCGTTATTTTCCGTTAGATATAGCATTTTGATATTAGATTACGAGATGGTTAATCTGAGAATTTGATATATCTGTATTGAAACTGAAAAAGCATAGTCCCACGAAATGAGAACTAAAAATAGGATATCTGCAATATCGTCTGCAACAGAAACCATGGTGAACTTTTCATTGTTAGTTATTTCCTTAAGAATTGAAGAATGTAATAGAAACATTTACTTTATATTTATCGTGGGGAATATCAGCAAATATCTTCCAACGATTCTTGTGAGAAAGTGAGGGGTAGGAGGTATGAGAGGGAGAGAAGAAGAAGGACCGTGGGCATGAGAAAATAGGCACTCCCTTCTGTAGTAACCCGAAGGGTGAGATTGAGGGGGGCTATCGAATGAATAAAATTAAGATAATAGAAAAAATCAGAAGAAAATGGAAAAAAATTAATACATAAAAATACCAGTTAAATAGGGTTTCTGATTTCTCGACCTGTTTTCGTTCTCGAGCTTCGAGAATTCTCGAGCCCAAATTCCCGAGTCTTGTCGAGTCTCGAGCCTTTCTAAGAAGACCTTAAGAAAAAAGCCTTAAAATTTAAAATAAAAAAAATCACAACATCAACGTATTTTTACTTCGTCAACTTAATCACCAAGAAAATACTCTACTAATACTCATAATTAGCTGTCTAGCTAGCTACTAATTACTAGTAGGAACCAAGAAACAGCAGTACGTAACTATTACTATGTAATCTTTCAATCATTCATTGGTATTATCAGCACAGCACCAGCTTAAATTGAGATGAAAACATAATAAATCTTTTAAAATATCCATTACAATAATCAAATCTTAAATGAGGTTATATTTTAAGCTTAACCCTCTACCAACTTCTAGTGGGAACTAAGAAACAGTACGTAACTATTACTATGTTATCTTTTAATTATTCATTGGTATTATCGAGCTCGAGAAATTCTCTAGTATTCAGATTTTTTTCTCGTCTCGAACCAAACCGAATTTCTCGAATCTTCTTGAGCTCGAGAGTTCTCGAGCAGAAACCCTACAGTAAAATGATTAAAAATTAACAGAAGGCAAGATACATTTCAATTTGTTATATAGTCCTAGTCCTCAGTCCTCGTGTTGGAGGAAAGATGATTATTGCTACTAATTTGACGTGCTGATTTGTTTTAGGTGGGTGTAATCGCGAGGAAGGCTCTATTTCGGTAAGGCGGATTTGTCCATCTGAGGGATGAGTTAGTTCCTCACATCCTGATTTTCTACGCTGGGTTGACTGAATGCATCGTTGTTCAGGATTGAGGAAGATTCCTCAAATTCTCTTCTGGACTAATATTCCTATATGTTTTTTCAACTCAAATATATGCGGTTTCAGATAAAATCGTCTGTCTTGTGAATTTTTGACATCGGTCGTTCGCAAAATAATGGTAAGAATGCATTTGAGGATCCGTCATTATAACAGCGTGTATAAGAGCACTTGGAACAAATGATATTAACTTGATTGTAATCAACAGGAATTTTCTCGAATAACTTTTTCCGCGGAATCGATTGTGATAACCAAGTTGGGCCTATCGTGATTTTAGCTGATAGAAACAATGATGGAGGCTAGTTGTGCAACGAGATTGTTATCATCATACCAGCTGATCGGACCTGATAACCGAAAATATCGTAATCAAGATCCTAAAAAATATTTGGTTACCCTAAGGGGATCTTGAAAAGTATATGCAAATGTCCCTGAAGCTCTTTGCTATCACCCTTCATTTCAAGTGCTAACTGGCTGGGAGACCTAATTATATATTGAACAAATATCCCACTTATGTCAATTGAAGTGAAAGAAATGAATCTGAAGAAAATCTTGAATAATAGGGAACATGCATGATCCTTGTCATCTTAAATCAATAATTGACTTGATAACGTACAAAAAATATAAATAATCTCGAAAATATTCAAATTATTTTTCAAAGTGAATCATTTATTGTGATTTCTCTGGATGACGCCACAGGACATGTCCCGGTGTTTGTTAACTTTAATGGCTGGTTTATAGACTAAACTTCTACTCTTAATCTTTTACTTTCACGACAACTTTTAACATTTCTTCTATGAACCAGGTATTAGCGTTTCAGTTACTTCATAGATATTTCCAATTTTAATTGCTATACAGATTAAGGAAGGGGCTTGAAGAGTTTTTTTACGAGTATTCTATGGTACCAAAGCTCGTACCGAAGTTCAAAACACTATCTGAAATACACCAGATGATAGTATACAGGGTGTAACTGAATAAGTGTGAAACAGTCAAGGAGGTGATTCCTCATCGAAAAAAAGATAGGACCTTTCATATAAAATTACTTCACTGAAGCATCCCTTGTTAAGATACAGCCCCTTAAAGGAGGTACATAAAATTTAAAGTAACATAGAACAGAACAACAACACACAATTAGTATTAATTCAATTTCGAAAATTCACAAACTGACAGCGTCATACCAATTTAATTGTCACTATCGCTAATAGCGACCTACTAGATAGATTAGTTTCGTATTTTTGCATTTATGACGATGTATCTCTGTAGTTGTTTGTAAAATAATTTTTTGCTGCGAACTGGTTTATTTTGGGCAAAAAACCCAAGAGACATTTTTTGGTCAGAATGAAACAGGCTATCGGAAATGAATTTTCAAATGGTAAACAAATAATAAGAAAAAAGTTACATTGGAAATAAATTTTAGGGGTTGTGTTTTTCACCCCTCACAACCATGGGGTAAACCAAATAAATAACTGGATAAGTATATTTTTAGTGCTACAAATAGTCAGGTTAATTTCAATATTGTAACTTTTTCAGTGCTTGTGAAAAAATTGTTATACAAATTTTATGTACCCCCTTCAAGGGGCTGTATCTTAACAAGAGATGATCCAATGAAGTTTCTTTATATGAAAGATCCTATCTTTTTTCGATGGAGAATCACCTCCTCGAATGTTTTACATCCATTCAGTCACACCCTGTATTATACACCGAGGTGGGAAGTGATTCGTTCCTGTCGTGAGATCAGTTAGTTAACCGAGACGCAAAGCGTCGAGGTTAGCTTTGATCTCGAGAAAAAATAGGAAAAACAATGGTGTGAGATAATGAGAAGGCATAATGTATCTACAAAATCTGTTCATATTGTCGTGAAAATCATTTTAACGCAAGTATGTTATATTTATGTCCAGTTTAGTGTGAGCTAGCCAGAAGTGAGTTTTGCTCAGGTATTTAGTAGTAGAGAATTCAGTTGAAAACTAACAGCTACAAAATATTAGAATATCTTCTTACAATTCATAACATATTCATCTTATATTTGCAGAGAATAAATGAATTCATCATACTTGAGGAACCTCAATGATATATTATTACCTATACATTATTAAGACATAGACGTAAACTAGTTTTGGTGAAATTTTGATGACGTTACGTTTTGGTATAGACTAAACTTCTGCGTATATTTATGATTACAAATCAAGGTGATGGACTAATATATACCATATAACAAAAAAATTTCCTTGCAGCTTTCACACCTTTGATATCCGCATACGTAAAACCGAGATTTTATGCAAAGTATACTGTCGTCATAAATGTATCAATTTTTGGTAAATTGCCCGATTCTGCTTGGATAAATCTAGTTTCAGTTATCCTCCTAGATTCACTACAAATCTAGATATATTAGAAATCACCACAGGAATACAGGTTTGAACTAACTATCCAACGTTGGTATGAGGTCACATTTCGTTTCGACCAATTTTTCACTTTTTTGTAATATTTCATGAATTTGAATAAAAACTAAATAAAAAAAACAGTTTAATTATATTGTGACGATAATAAAAATTCGAGAAAAACTATTCGAGACAAATTCAAATATTTTATCGAAAATTAATAACTAATTAAGAAATATAATCAGTTTTCAATCAACTGTTTGTTTCAGTTCTCTTGTTTGGCTTCATTATTATGATTTTAGCTTTCGAGGCAGCTTGTTACTATAGCTAAAAGAAATTCTAACCAATACCACTTCAAACGTCAACTACATTCAAACGTTTATTCTCAGTTTGATCGTAGGCTGTGAGCTGAATAAACCAAATTGCTATGGACATCATGTACTATTATAGAAGCATATTCGCTTATTACTAGATGCACAATACAGACTGAAAATATCGTCGATAATTTGTAGGCGATTTGTTTCAATGCAAAATGTTGTGGATACAACTTCAGGTACCCACGCGATTCACATAATGCTATCTCGTGGAGTATCATTCCCACAAACTGAACGGGGAAGTAAGATGGCTTTTAATTTCATTCCGAACACATTCTAGGACGTGACATAATTGAAATTGACACCAGTTCCGTCGTATCATCGGTGTGTAAGTGATATATTTGCAATTATAAATGCAAATTGGCGGTATACCAAATAATACAGCGACTAACATCTAATTGGTTTACATAACTAATGTCACCCCGCTTATTAGTATCGGGTTTCATCTGTTTCGTACCAGGAACAGCGTGAAAAATATATCAGAATTTGATGAATTCTTGATTATCCTAACGGTTCAGTGATCCACAAGATATAACCAGAATAATAATGATAACAAGCTATATATTTCCAGAATCATATCGAACTGGGTACAAATTGACGATCCGTAATACCCCTGTGAGATTGAACTTGCTTATTGAAAATGTAATGATATTTTGCATAAAATAGTTAATTTTCATCAAGGATCATTCATTCAATATCAACATTTGAAAAAATGGAAGTTCAAGCGCAAGTCACTCTGCAATGAATGATATTGGAACATTTCTACGGTTCGGAATATTATTACACAATATTCGATTTGATACTTCGTCGCGTTTACTATACGTATACCCCCTTGATGCTTCTTTCCTTCTCATTATATTCAGCTGGAATTCCCTTTTATTGTTTTTATTTATAAGAATATTTTCTGTTTATTTCTATTCCTTTTCAATTGATAATTTTCATCTATTTGACTCTTTGATGATAATTTTTTAATGTTTCAGATTGTATCAATTTTCTACTTCGAAAGATGCTATCTTTGTTGATGCATTGAGTATCAGTTTGGTATTAGGGTAATTGAAGCCCAGTATATTTCCACTATTTGAAGACATACAGATTTTAATTTTCACATACATACAGGATGATGTAGCGCATTCGTTGAGTCACTCAACTGATACGTGAACGGGACCTACTACGATATTACGAATATAATGAATTCTTAATATTCTGCTTTGCCTTGAAGCTATCGAGAAAAGTATGAAAAAATTCCAGAGTATTATAATAACGCCATATACCTAGTTTATGTTTGATATTTTCAATTTGAAGAAAATAATTTTCTTTGAAACTTTTTCTAGAGATTATTTCTTTGTTAATGCTGACAGTGTTTCGAATAAATACTTTTCTTCTACACCCATAATATAATTATGTCGATAATCCGTTTCACAATGGGATCCACTATGTACAGATTTTTCATAACGTATACAGATTTAAATCAATTGGAAATCCAATTCAGTGGCGGAAGTCTACATTGAAAATTCGGTTCAGAATGAAATCAGCATTTCCATTACAATGTGTAATGTATTGAGATTAGCAATAATGAAATAAATGTAAATATTTATTCCACTTCCAAATCAGTGGAAACCTGAAATAAACTTTTCAAGCTGCACAATGAATGATCTTGACATTTTATGAATATCAATAGAATATTTATAGTTTCCCCATATCCATTGTAATACCCGAGATAATACCATTAATTACAATTTTGTAGAATTTTTCGAAGCGATTACCCTTACTATGTTCAATGCAGATACAAAAAAATTCAATATTTATAGTTCTCCATGCATAATCGGATGTAGAAAAAATAGCGTAAGCAACACTCATGTAATGGTTATAACATGATATTGAAATATTCGAAACGCTAATTCTGTGAACAAACCCGGTATATTAAGATTAGGATTAAAATATGGGGCTTATGTGCTGAACAGCCTACTACACCGCGACCTTTGCAGGTCTATTGTGCGTGTCCTCATGTATGTTAGAGTTCCTTGTCTAGACCCGTCCTTGTAACTAGACTCCATAGGCCAGACCTCAAGTTCTCCATATATTGAGAGGGTTGTGGTTTTTCCTCCCCTAACGTTGCAAACCTTAGCCTTGACAGACCGTCGCAGTAGCACAGTATGTGTGCTGAGGTTTCCTCATTCTCTTGGCAGAACCCGCATAAGTTGTGTCTGCCAGTCCGATGTTGTTCATATGTTTGTTGAGTCTACAGTGTCCTGTCAATAGCCCAACCAGAATTCTAGTTGAATGCCTATTTTGACTTACTAGGTACTCCGTGAATTTTGGCGATGGTTCTTTAATGAACTCCTTGGCCTGTCTCATACCCGGCGTCTTATTCCACCATTTTTGAGATTGTTTTCCCTTCCAGGTGCTGTTACAAGTTTTTTGCAGCGCTTTTGCTATACCACAAAAGGGTTCTGGGCCAATGGGGGAGCATCGTGCTAGTGAATCAGCCTCTTCGTTGCCCTTGTATCCTGTACGGCCTGGTACCCAAGCTAAAGACAGTCTGTTTCGACTGCCTAGCTCTTGTAGCTTTTCTAGGCAGTTCCAGACCAGTTTGGAATTAACCTGCACGGAGCTAATTGCTTTCATAGCTGCTTGGCTATCAGAGTTTATAACAATGGTCTTTTCCTTAAACTCTTGTCTTAATAACTCTTCTGCGCAGTGGCGTATTGCTGCAGTTTCTGCCTGGAATATCGTCACTTTGTTACCTAAGCTAAGTGAGACTTTTGTCTTTGGTTTTACTATATAGATTCCTGCTCGTATACCTTCCTCGGTTTTTGAGCCGTCTGTGTAGCAGGCAATTTCTGCATTGATTGGAGGTCCTCCCTTGCATGCCCCTCTGCCTGTTATAATTGTTTTGAAGTTTTTCTCGAAGCTATACTCGGGAAGCATCTCATCCGATGGCATTCCCATTATGGGGTCGTTTTCCACCTTTTTGTTTAGCTCGTTGTACACCTTACCGTGCAATGTGCTTATAGGTGTTTGCCCTCTGGTCAGTCTACTGGTGACTGACCTGGCTTCTCCTTGAATATATATGTGTAGTGGCGTTAGGTTCATCAAGATTTCTAATGCGGCTGTTGGGGTTGTTCTCATAGCGCCCGTGGCAGCCAGGCAAGCTTGCCTCTGAATGCTACTTAGCCTTCGAATTGCCCCAGCCTGCTGAGTCTTTGACCACCGAACCATATGCTATCATGGGTAAGATGACCCTGGTATATGGCCATATGATCATTTTAGGTTGTAAACCCCAGTTTTTTCCGCATATCCTTCTACATGAGTTGAAGGCTATAGAGCTTTTTTGGATTATTTTTTGTAGGTGTTGATTCCATGTCAACTTGTGGTCAAAAGTGACTCGCAAGTATTTTGCCTCTTGTGGAATTTCTACCCCGTTCAGAACTGGTGGCTTCAGCCCTCTGAGTGTTTTCTTTTTAGTGAAGACTACTAGTGTAGTTTCGAGAGGGTTTACAGTTAGTTCCTCCTCCTGGCACCATTTATTTATTATGTTTAGAGCAGTTTGTGTATGCTCCGAGACAGCTCTTGCGAATTTGTCCCTTGCGATAATCGCGAGGTCATCGGCATATCCCAAACAATGCATACCTTTGGATTTTAGCCTCATTAGTAGTTCGAACCCGGTATATAGGGTTGATGAAATATTCTTAAGAATTCTATAGAATAATATTCTGCATGAAGGAATTATCTCAAAAGGTACAGTTTGTGAATTCATAGTAGAAAATCTTAACAAATGTACCATATCTCTTGGTAGACGTGTTCTTTGAACATTACAGGGCCTCGCTTTCGTGTGAATCGGTGAGTTTCGGTGCAATTCTTACGTTTTGGTATAGTATAAACCCCTATGTAGAAATGTAGGTGATGGACTAAAATATACCATATGATATAACACTTAACTTCCAGCTTTCACTTCTTTGATATCTGCGCACGTAAAATCGATATATTTTGTATAGTATACCGTCGAAATACATATAATTTCGGTGAATTTAGTCAGTCATTCTCCTGGATTCGAAACAAATCTAGAAACACCAGAAATCACCACGAGAATACAGGTTTGAACTATTAATCCAACGTTGTGTCTGACGTCACATGTAATGGTGATAACACGATAGTTGCATAATATACTATTATGGCTTATCGGTATATGAAAAAAATATTTCTGCAGAAATTCTAAATACCTTCAATTAGCGAGAGAATTGAGTTTTGAGACACACTGTTTCAAATGTTTGTTTTTCTCAATAGTCCTCTATTATTCGATCAATTATTTTTTCGGCTTTCTATATCAGTTTTTCTCTTTCAATTCATCAATTACATTCTATTTTATCCACCTAACAAGTTTTTGACAGGCTTGGACAGTATGGTTAAATAATATAGACAATGAAAGTTTGAACCAATACCGTTCAACACTGTCAAGCACATTCAAACAAAGGATACCGTACCCGAACTATCGGATATCTTATATTGAATTGAATCCTGAAAATTATTTCCAAGACAGAATGCCCTTCTCGTGCTGTGCAATATGTTAACAGATTGTTTTCATGGAATTTATGATGAGATTTAGTGGTAATCAAACCGTATGTAGAGAACGGTGTCGATTCATCGATAGTAGAAGTCAAGTTCCGCTCAGTATTTCACGCTGCTGGAAAGCCGACATGAAATTAATTATCGATTGCGCCTAGGAATTCAATTATATTAACAATTCCAATCATGGCTCTATTGAAATTTCAAAACGGACACTGCCATTCATGATGGTTAGGTATAATTTAATAACTATAAATTAAGTTATAGACAATCGATAATCACTGCTTTGGTAGTGGAAATACAATATTTCCATAGACAGGGTCGGGATGGCTGCTAGAAAAAAATATCAGTCAGCATATTTTCGGTTATAATTGCACGAGTGCATGAAAATTACCGATAGTTTTGCAAGAAAGCGTGATATCTAAAACTTGCAAGAGTTTATTTTAATATTTTGGCGAAAGTGCCCGAGTCCGAAGGACGAGGGCCCTTTTACAAAATATGAAAATAACCGAATGCAATTTGTATAAGATATCACGCTTGAATGCAAAATTATTTTTTGTTCATTTATACTTTCCTCTATAGATTGTATGGAGTACTCACCAAAACGCGAAGTGTTTTTCTATTTTTGAAATCTATCTTACATATATTTGTGTTGTTTACTGACGTCTGGCGATACGGTTTCAAATGTGTTGTTATGGTGACTTGATACAATGCAATTACCGCTGTAAGTTTTCGATAGTTGCATTACTCTTATGGGACATTTTATATATGTTTTATCATAACATTCCTGATAAAACTTTTGTATCGTGAAACACGTGTACCGGTTTCATCTGGTGAAAATCACACAATGATTTTTTTCATTTACGTTATTATGTATCTTCATCAGTTATAGTTTATGCCAGAAATGGGTTCCATATCTCAATGAAAAATGTGAATTATTTGCATATGCACCAATTTTCCGGATATGATTGAATTTTCTTCCCAACCACATGCTTATGAAGTTAGTTCCATGAATGTATTATTCACGGTTGCCCCGCTGGCAAGTACATCCTTCTCGCCCCATATATGTGATCCTAGAGACCTGTCGAACTTCTCTCCATCCGGTATCGTTTATCAATAGATCGCCCGACTTTAAAATTTCTTACCAAGGAAGATTTATCCCAATGTTATAAGAAAAAATCAACTTCTTTTTTCGCCATATGATACCATTTTTGATGTTTTTTTTTTTCATAATTTTGTAAAACCAGTACTTACAAAATTTGGAATCTGGTTTCGGTTCAAGTCATTATACTCTGTATGGAATCAACGTGTAAAACATTCCAGACATTACACGATACCAGAATACATTATGTGACTTGAAATAACAACTCAAAATCTTCCTGATCCTTCTGTTCGGCTCTGCTCAACACCGCAAGTGTCTTAATTATGGGTGTTCAGTTTCCATTGTTTCCTACTAATTTATTACTGTATGTGAATGTCATTGATTCTTTTACAGATTTCAAATTACCATTCACCATGTCTAAGTCATGCTCACTAACAAAGGGGCAATTCGTGAATAACATTTGACAAAAATGAGACATTGTATTCGAAGTAGGACAGCGTTTCAACGGCAAAGGAAAATATTGAAATGTTCCCCTTAAGTACCAATTCCTAGACTTTCTCTTTCGTATTTACTACCAGTTAGAAGCAGTGAACCGATTTCTCGATAAAGGAAGTCTGTCGATTAGAAATTAAGATATTACTCATGAAAAAAAAACATTTTTTTACCTATTTTTTGATAAACATTTTTTTGTTGAATTTGAATTTTTCCGCAGTTTCTGCCAGAAATCTGAAAAAATCGAGTTTGGCATCGAAGTCTCCTTTCTAAACTGCCGTCTTATGGTTTGCCTCCTCAGTTGTGTGCTTTGTTGAAGAGTTTGTCTGATAGGTCTCTGTATGTGGTTGTTGATGGAGTATCATCTGATATTCCCCCAATAAATGCAGGTGTTCCACAGGGTTCACTTCTGGCGCCCACTTTGTTTCTGCTTCCTATGTATCAATGATTTGCTCGAGACAAGATCTTGTTCAGTACATAGTTTGAAAATAATACAATGGGGTAACATGAATTTGGTGGAATGTAATGCTAGAAAAACCCAAGCATTTCTCTTCTCAAGGAAAGCCGATCTATTATCATCTAGTATTCAGATGTCAGGAGTAACTATTCCTACAAAGTCAAGTAAGTATGCTAGGAATTACTATCATTAATAATCTCTCATGGGAGATCGATCGCTAGAGGTGCTTCTCGGAAACTTGGATTTCTATTTCGTGTGAGGAAATACTTCACTTCTCGTCAGCTCCTAATGATCTACAAGGCCCAGATACGACTTGTCTTGGAATATAGTTCTCATGTATGGAGTTCGGCACCAAAATATTCATTGAGTTTCTAGATTTTATTCAGAGAAAGACAATCCGTCTTTTTGGTGATTCTTCGCTCACAGACTCGCTCACTTCATTGGAGCATCGTAGAAGGATAGGAGACTTGTCTCTATTATATAGATATTTTCACGGTCGGTGCTCTTTTGACTTGTTATCAATCGTTCCACCCTTGACAATATCTACACGGATGACTCGACGAGTACATAATTCCCACTACTTTGTTGCGAACTTGGAGACCAGTTGAACCTCTCTTGCTCACAGGGGATAATAATTGAGGAATTTTGTTTCGAACCTCCATGACTATATTATTTAACATATTTGACACCTGTCAAAAACAAATTGGGACGAAAAAAGAAAAGCAGAAAATAATAAAATATGGTGGTTGAATCAGAAAGATGGTCCTAAGAAAATTACAGAATATGACGAAACACTATGAAGAGGAGATGAATCAATTGATAAAATATGAATGATAATCAGAAGCCAATTTGAGCTAGAGCGCCCGATTTGTATGGAAATTTTCCAATCTGCACCACACCGGATACACTGAATGTCTGAGTTGAATCCCTTTGCAGGTTCTTCAGGTTTCAATAAAATCAATCAGGTCGCCCTGGAAAGCTACAGCACTCGAAATCAGTAGGCGTTCATCGAGAAATTATGAATAAATAAATAGGGAAAATAAATGAGTAAAATTAAATTCAAAATCAGAACAAATATTTGAAATGAATTTTATTTTCTCATCTACTAATACTCACCGTTCAATTATTTCTACTATACTCAATTATTTCTGGATCTTCAAATGCATCGAGAAGCCTATTGTACTACATATCAAATCAATTCGAAATTGTTTTCTCTGATTCTGAGAAACCTCATATTTTTCCTATAGATGTGGGCTTAATGCTATCTACTAGAAAGCAACAATACTCCAGTCTGTGACGGTGAAAAAAGTGCAAACTGTGTATTTATCCCATACAGCACCGATTCGTATGAAACTTTGGATTCAGGATCCACATACCCTCTTTTTCAAAATCTACCCTATGCCGAAGGTTGCTGTCTCCCTGGGGGTGGATGCCACCCCTTCTTGGGGGTGAAAAATTTTTTATTGGAAATAAGTGCGGAAATCAATAGATTGACTAATTCTAAGCACTTTTCGTTCAATGAAGTTTTTTCTGAGAAGCAATACATTTCGACTTATTCGCGAGTGAAATTGTCGGTTTTCAGGCAAAAAAACACGTTTTCAGATCCTTTTTCGCATGTAATCGGTAGTGTAGTGGTTAGCATATCTGCCTATCAAGCGGAAGGCCGGGGTTCGAATCCTCGTCGGTCCACCGTGCTGGGTAATCGCACGTTAAAAGGTAAGGCCTCGTTGATCCATTGCTCGCACAAGTTTCGACTTCTGAGGGTTGACGTTCGTCAGCTGGTTAACGGAAACGAACAATTTTAGAACAATTTTTTTTTTTTTTTTAGAACCTGCGGAGAGCAAAATTATAGCTTTTGAAAAAACAAAGCGATTGTTTTTTTGTGATGTATGCAAACCCACTACAAACTGAATAATTTCTTGTTGGAAGTTGATTGGTATTTTCAAACGCCAAAATGGAAAGTTTCTACGTACAATAAACAAACACCAATGCATTTTCCGGGAAAAATTAATTGGACTTTTTTTGAAGTCCTTCGGAAATCCTTCATTTTTGTTATTTATAAAAGTATCTAGCATCAAAACTGACCGAGGTATGGAGGAAATAATGTTGAATCCAATTTTTTTGTTGAAAAATAATTGTGAATAACTCATCCTCTCTTCCCCCCTTTGAAAAAAAAATCGTTGTTTTTCCATAATTCACTTTATTCATGTTCTTATAATGAGTTCTGAGTTTTTCATCAATTGAAATTACGTAGTTTTAGAAAAAATTGAGATTGAAGAGAAAACATTATATACGTAATTCAGCGAAAAATCACAATTTCTTAGAAATAACTCGAAAAATATTGATCACATGCAAAATTTTCTAGAGTACAAAATTGAAGGTTATTCTTCTCGGATAATTTTTGTGTTTCATTTTTTTCTGCAGGATAGAAATAGAGTAAGATATGGCCAGTTGAATATTGTGAGGGTTCGCGCAAAGTACCTTTTTTGAGCCCGTTCAGCATGAGCCTTCTCGAAAACATAATCTGAAACAAACAATCATGTGAATGAGCTTATAGCTCTTAAAAAAAGCTACAAAATGCTTTTTTGATGGTTTTGATTGCTTGAATACTAAGCGAGTTATGGGAAAAAAACAAAAACATTTTTTTTAGATATTAGAGTATGTACATTAGTATATTGAAGAATACACATAGTAACTATATTTTAGGCCTAGGTGGAAGAATAAAGGCTTTTTGAAGGACTTCAAAAAAGGTCCAATTAGTTTTTCCCGAAAAATGTATAGGTTTTTGGTTATTGTACGTAGAAATTTTCCATTTTGGCGTTTGAAAATACCAATCAACTTCCAACAAGCAATTATTCAGTTTGTAGTGGGTTTGCATACATCACAAAAAAACAATCGCTTTTGTTTTTTCAAAAGCTATAATTTTGCTCTCCGCAGGTTTTTCGATTACATGCATTTTTTTCCAGTTATTCGCGAGAAATGATCTGAAAACGTGTTTTTTTTTACCTGAAAACCGACAATTTCACTCGCGAATAAGTCGAAATGTATTGATTTTCAGAAAAAACTTCATTGAACAAAAAGTGCTTAGAATTAGTCAATCTATTGATTTCCGCAATTATTTCCAATAAAAAATTTTTCACCCCCAAGAAGGGGTGGCATCCACCCCCAGGGGGAAAGCAACCCTCGGCACAGGGTAGATTTTGAGAAAGAGGGTATGTAGATCCTGAATCCAAATTTTCATGCGAATCGGTGCTGTATGGGATAAATACACGGAAAAATGGTCATAGACTGGACTACAAGCGGTGGTGAGATACTAACTCGCACTAGTATGACGGTTCATATTCAAGGGTCTGCGTTGTATGCGCAGTCCACCCCTAGGAAGGCCCATGAATACTACTCCGCAGACCAAAAAAAAAAGCCCCTGTTAGCCCCTGTTAGAAATTTTTTGAAATCGATTTCGATCTTTTTATCTGAATAGTTGTTATTTTTTCAATGATAAAAATATTGTACGAATTGAAACGAAAGCAAATAATATCACTCTATAAGTTTTTTAGGAGAACTAAGCAAAATAAAACACTTGATTCTTCAACATTCCTTCGAGAAACGCACCCCTATCGAGATATAAGTGATTGAAGATCGAAAAATGACCTCACTTCACCATTTTCAAAAACATATTTCAACTTTTGGCATATACTTTTCACCCTCCTCTCGCGTGAAATATTTTATATGAGAGTTTTACCTGCGCGTCATTTTCTTTCATTTTAGCCTCTTTTCATTTACCATTTTTGCAACTGAGTTTATTAAGAATATTGCAGATTCCCAGAGGGGTTGGTGATATAGGATGACAAATAATGATCGATCTGAAAGGTACATAAATATTTTTGTTTGGGCTGTAATAAATGATTTTCACTCAGCGACATTCTATCAAAAAATGTATCTCTCTTGAAACATAAGTGATTGAAGGTCCAAAATATTGAAAATTATATTTTTCAAAAAACCGCATCTTTTCTTCTACAAGATTATTCTGTGTGTAAGAGTAATGGGAAATATTTGATGGAAGCGAAAATATAATTTTTTGAATATTATAATTTTCATGCATTTCTTTATATTTGAAAATCGTTGAAGTATAAAAATAATTGCTGTCGTGTTATTTGACTTCGATTTGATTATTCAATTTTACTGTTAGTATACATCAAATTAACGAACATTACATAAAAAAATTATTTAAAATGTTTTCAAGCGGTTTTCATATCGAGTATGTTATCCCATATTATGAACCACTATCAGAGTAGGCAATATTTTATAAAAATTAAATTGCGGAATTCACAAGGTGAGAAACGGTCCGACCTTCAATCACTTTTATCTCGAAACGGGTACGCTTTTTGAGAATTTTTTAAAGAATAAAAAGTTTTTCATTTTGCTCAGTTCACCTGAAGAAATCATTTCTGTCATATTATTCGACTTTGATTTGATTATACAATTTTTTTGTTAGTATACATCACATTAACGAACATTGCATAAAAACAATTATTTAAAATGTTTTCAAGCGGTTTTCATATAGTATTTCTTATTCTATATTATGAACCACTATCAGAATTGGCAATATTTTTTTAAAAATAAATTGCTAAATTGACTAAGTGAATGAAAAGGGGTACGGTCCGATCTTCAATCACTTAAGTATATCTTATCGGGTACACTATTTGAGAATTTGTTAAAGCATAGAAAGTGTTTTATAATAATAATAATAATAGTTTATTAGTTCTCTAGATTATGTCTAGCATAATATAGAACAAGTCAAAATAGTACAGTTATAAAAATGGTTATGAGATGAATTAATTACAAAATATTTTGCACAAATTGTGTCAGAACCGTTTTTTCAATAATATAAATAAAACTTATGTTACAAACAGCTACATGTAACAAGTCATACATGGAAAAATCTAAAAAAAAAGTACAAAACAAAGCAAATAGTTTAACAAAAGATAAAAAAATATGACATATGCGTGCTTGCGCAAAAAATATACAAATATCAGTTAAAATCTGTGTCTTCCATATACTCACTTATAGAGTAGTACGCTTTCTTTAGTAATATATTTTTGACTACTATTTTGAATTCATTCAAAGGAAGAACTTTGTAGCAGTTTGGCAGATGATTAAAAAGGCTTATTGCCATGAGCTGGCCTCTGAATGAGGCCAGCTCTGTTTTGGCATATGTCAGTATATGCATGATATACAAAGAGTGGAAAGTCAGGATTTTCAGCTGTACAAATATATTCTTACAACTCTCTCTCCTGTCCACTCCAGCGATATTTCTCACGGCTCTTTTCTGGAGTTTGAGAACCCTATCAGCCTCATTGGAAACTCCCCATACTATGATCCCATATGTCATTACTGACTGAAAGTGTGCAAAATATATTATCATCAATACAGATTTTTCGACGATTTTTCTGAGTTGGTACAGGAGATAACACTTTGGAGCGAGTTTTTTGCACACTCCATTTATATGGGTTAGGTCAGAAGAGAGTGGGTCTGTTCGGCCCTCCACTGCAACCAACAAGGGTTTATTGTGGTTTATTTATATGGGTAGTCCATGTACAGTTTTCATTCACATGCAGCCCAAGAAACTTCATAGAAGGTGCTTGAGTGATAGATCTGCTGTTAGATTTTAGCAACAAGCTGTGGTCGATTTTGTTATTTGAATGACTAAATCTAATGAACTTTGTCTTCCCCATGTTCAAAACTAGTTTATTCGAAAAAAACCATTCTTCAGATCTTTTGATTTCATCATTGGCCATCGAGACTGTTTGCTTTATGTTGCTCCCTGTGGTGATGAGGGAGGTGTCCTCTGCGTACATTATACAACTTTCATTACATATATCATTAACGTATATCAGATATAACAGAGGACCTAAAACAGAGACCTGGGGAACCCCTATATCATTTGTTGTTTTCAATGAAGTGTGGTTGTTTGCCTGAACATACTGCATCCTGTTTGTGAGATTACTTTTTAGCCAATCATGTACCACTCCTCGGAAACCGTACAGTTCTAGTTTTGTTAAAAAAATTTCATGGTTGACAAGGTCGAATGCCTTGCTTAGATCCAAAAAGGTACAAACTACCTTGTTACCTTTGTCTAATTCCTCAGAAAGTTTATTTACAAGTTTCACCATTGCATTTGAGGTTGATTTGCCTTTTTGGAACCCATATTGATTCGAGTTTATTAAATCGAACCTATCCATAAATTCTGTTATTGCATTAGCAACATATTTTTCAAAAACCTTAGCAAAGGGACTCAGTAGCGCTATTGGTCTGAAATTTTGAACATCTGTGACGCTTCCCGATTTGTGAATCGGAATAATTTTTGCCACTTTGAGGCATGATGGAAAAGTACCTTCCTCAAGAGAACAATTCAATAGATACGTTAATGGTTGCGTCAACAGATTTGCACAATTTTTTATTAGATTAGTTGTTACATGATCATCACCCTGTGAGTGGGAGCTCTTTAGATTTAGGATAATGTTCGAAATTTCTGATTCAGTAGCTGGATTCAAAAAGAAAGTTTTTGGATATCTATTTTTCAGCGTTTCATTAATGGGTTTGTGTGTTTGGTTGATTAGAATGCGTGGAATATTTTTGAAATAGTCATTGAACTGATTGGAAACTATTTCAGAGTCATCGGTCAAATCATTATTTATTTCAAGTGTGATATTCGATGTTGAAGAAGGGTTTTTACTAGTGGTGGGTTCAACTATTTCCCAAGTTGCTTTTGTTTTATTTTTCGACATATTTATCAATTGAGTATTGTAATTAAATTGGGCTTTGTTTAGTAGTTGGTTGTAATTTTTTTTATAACATTTGTAATAAAGGATTGCTTCTTCATTTCCGTCGCCACTTAGTTGATGAAGATATTTCAATCTCTGTCCTGATATAAGCAAACCCCTTGTCAACCACGGATTTCTTCGATTATGTTTCCTGTTTACCTTTCGCTTTAGCGGAAAGACAGAATCAAAGTAAAAAAATATGGTATTGGAAAAAATGTTTCCACGTTTCTTTCTTCAACAACGAAGTGTATATTTCATTACAATAGCTGCCTGTATTATCTGAGAATCGCATCGAAATAGTTTGTGCAAAATGATCACTGAAATGAGTGTTGACTACTCTTCTCTCATTTGCACATATTATGTTGTCCAAACATGCCTTGCCCCTAGTTGGTTCCATGATTATATTGACCAGTTCACCTGAAGAAATCATTGCTGTCTTTGAATCCGATTAGATTGTATTTTTTTGGTATCTATCAAATTAACAAAAATTTGATAAAGAACATATCATTAATTTTTTTTATGCGAGGAATCAATTACAATCGGTTTCTGACAGGCACTCATTTTTGGTCGATGAAGTTGTATTTGCATGCTTCTTGATATAGTATACCTCCCAAATTGTAGATAGTGACTCATCGTACAATGTCAGGTTTTTAGGGTATTTGAAAAAGCGGAGAGTTTGTGAGACAGTGGCGAAGTAAAACTTGATTTGGACTTGATTTGGAACCCAAGTACCTAGCTAATTTATGTTCTATTTCCGTACTACCCTTAAGTCGCTATCTACGATTTAGGTACTGTACTATGGGGGTTCCGCTTGCTTAATCTCAATATGCATTAAAATCGAGGCGTTTATACCGCATGCGGTGAAATCGCATAGTCTGACATTGCAATAACTAGTAATGAATTGATAAAACTCATAACTCAAAACTCGTGCTTTTCATAACCTACCTATAAGTATATTCATAACTTTTTCTTCAGAACTCATTAATTTCAAAACGTGATCAGGTATTAACAATAATAGCGCCACTTTGGCGCCTCAATTACCATGTTAATCAATTAAATGAAATAACAACAATTCCATTTTATGATTGCAAATAGGTCGTACGCGTATTCCTATGTAAATTTATCGTTCGACTTTGAATATAAATATATCCATCTGGTTCACCTTTACGAGAATTCTACCATTTTTTTCTCAATTGTTGCCATTCACGTTCACTATAGATCATTATGAATTTATTTCGCTCGGAACGTTCGAGTGTTTTGGATTCGATTCGGAGAATGAGTGTGATTCTTTGTTTTATGTTGATTTTATTCAAAGAAGACAGCTAGCTCAATTGCTAGAATGAGCAAGTGGATACGTTGTATAAATCTCTGGGTATGATAATGAGCATTATGGATGACTTATCCGTTGGAGATAATATGAATGACTGAAATAAATTCGAGATCTTGTACGATTTGTAATCGTAGTGCTTTCGGATGAAAGCACATCGATACATCGATACATACAGTAGATCATTTTATCCAGACCACACGGTTGAGGAATCTAGTAACCAATTGAATGATGATTTCTAATCAGAAATCACAATTATTGTCGAGGCAATGAAAAATTAGGTCTAGACAGTCATAAATTCACAGAATCACGGTATCAAACAGGAAAAATGTACCTTACCAAGGAAAATCTCAATATCATAAAAATACTTAAAATAACCAAAATGATAATCAACACATTCGCCTCTCAAGCGGAAGACCGGGGCTCGATTCTCCGCCGGGCCGCCGTGCTGGGTAATTGCACGTTAAAAGGTAAAGCCTCGTTGATCCATTGCTCGCACAAGTTTCGACTTCTGAGAGTTGACGTTCGTCAGCTGGTTAACGGAAACGAACAATTTTTACATGATGGAAGTAGCCGTAACTGTGTGGTAGAGATCATCACGACGTTCGAGAGATGAAACCTCATAGGTTTTTATACCACTCCTGTTTGTAACTAACGTTTACTATAGTTTCTCCCATACGGATGTTATCGAACGAGAACTATAAACTTTTTCATTTTCACAGTTTGTCATTACTTATCGGGTGTGGAAAAAAAGCGTATGCAACTACCATGTAATGGTTATTAATACACTCGCATAAACCACCTTCGGCTTGTTTCGTATCCCAGTAAATGCTTGTGTATTAATGACCGTCATTACATGATCGTTGCATAATATATAATTTTACTCAAAAATGAAACTACAGTAACGTCATTAAAATATATAAATATAGGTGGTGTAAAAACAGGAATTTTTGTCTCAATATAGTTGTGCTAACATAGTGAATAATATATTGTCTCTAAAAAATGTGAACATTTACGGATATTGATTAAATTTTTTAAAACAAAGCTAGCTCATATCGTTACGGTTATATAGGTACAATATTTTCAATAATACATTGACCAAAAAAATGATCTTCGGAATTTTTCGAATAATTTCACTTCATAATTATTCTAGCATTCGATTCTAGTCACCTAATATTCATTTGATTCATTATTGAAACTAAACTTTCAATCACATGTACTAATTTAATAATTAGATGAAGAAAAGACTGGCTGATGCGAAGTTGAACACACCATTTCCGGTTTCTTGAGCTGCGACTTGAGCCATTATTAGTCCACGAGAATTTAAATATCTGCCTCTCTAGTAAAAATCAGTGATAAATATTGTATCATAAATATTAATATCCTAATTTATTTGAACATTAGTCATTTTTTTTCGATATCCATGATATAGTGGTATTTGATTATCTCTGTTTCAACGCGAGTAGAATATTTAACCAATATTGGAATTCGCATTGAATTATTGTGTTTTCAATAACAATCTATGTTAGTTCAACATCAATTTTTCTACTTACTATTTATTTAGATTAGCCCAACCTCAAATCGGAATTCAGCCGATATAATGTGCTACTTGGAAATATCAATAGAACAGTGAGACAATGCAGCTGAAGTGAATTGAAGTAGATGAGCCAATAATAAGGAAAATCTGTAGAATATGTCAAAATCAAAAGGAAAAATCAAATATTTTGATAGAATTCCGCAGAAAATATATGAAATTTGCATACATGAGAATCCGTCATGAATTTAAGGGAATCCTTCGTGAGGCTTCGACTTCCCAAATGGAAAAGAGTCCTGTGAGTCTTATAGTAATTCTGTATGAGTCTCAGTAAACTAGATATGACTACTCGTAGTATATACTTTCAGAAAAGTAATTATGAGAGTTGCATATGAAACCTACCATGACAACTTCTAGATGATTGAAACAAATAACTTGAAATCAGTCGTGATTACTGCAAAAATAATTACATTAGTCAAAGTCGATTAGATCCAAAAAACACGCTTCAAGGTGAATCATTCTCACATCCGCCACGAAAGGACGAAAAAAATCAGTGTCGCCCAGCATGCTATGGATGAATATCACAGGATTACTTAGCAAATTTGAGTTTGATCATCAGAGATACATTTGAAAGTCCAGAAATACTAAGAATAGGTAATGTCAGAGGATTCATCTTATCCAGTCAGCTGTTCATTCTGATATTATAAAGTTAATTAGGATAATTAAAAGAAGACTTTGAGTAATTAGCGTAATTCCGACTTCATGGATTTCAATAAAGGATCGGGCAATTCCACCAGTTTCTTGGCGAGACGAGTTCATTTTAAGGTCCGACAAGAAGTTCTCACTCATCTTCTCAGGAATATTATTGCAAATTGTACCTCAGTGCCCTCCGTTCTGAAGTTCAGTATCAATTTCTTTCCTGAAGATGCCAACTTGGTTAGTAAAATCCGCTTCAAGTGATATCAATATAGTGTTAGGGTAATTGTTAACTGTAATGGTGTATCGTTGAACTCATGCTTTTATTTCTTTAGGAGTTTTCAATGAAGAGGGGAATATAATATCAGAAAGGAATCGAGGATATACCATAGTTTTTTCACTGCTACATAATGACGATGAAACGCATAATGTCATAAAAAATTGTAAATTGAAGTGGACCGAGGATGCTGCCCTGCGTTGCATCACCTGACAAATGATCTGGTTCCAGACCAGGACATTGGAGTTTTCAGTTGCCTACCCATAAAGACATACACTTCGTAAATAATCTCCGCAATTACTCTCGTGAAAGTTATGAGCAGTTATAGTACATAAACTTAGCAGAAGTCATTGTTTAATAGTCAGATCAAAGAATATTCATTCATATCCTTGCTTCATGGTCATGATGTAGGTCCCGAGTATCTCTTGCTCACACAAGCCCTCGAATGAGCTTCAGAGGGGTTTCCTAGAAACCAGGGATATTCGTTGAAAAACATTTTTAATATTTTCTCTATCTACTTCAGCAAATGGCGAATGCGCTAAGATAACCGTAGATCATTTTTGTGTCGTCATCTATTGAAGTCAACATTCTTCGATTCATGAAATGTACAATTTATTGATCTATCGATTTTTGTTTGCTCCAAAACAAAAAGCAAAGATAAATTATCAATAGGCAACCAGGGAACAGTAATAAAAAAATGCCATATACAAAATTTATAGGCAATAAAAAAATTGAATGTAAAACAAGAAAGAAAAGAACATGATCTGTTTTCATGTATGTACTACAATAACATCTTCGGATGCTATAGATAAAAAATACTGTTGATGCAACAGTTTCACCAAGTAAAGTACAAAAATCATTCGAGATATTCAAAATATAGAATTAGGAGTAAAATACTATGCCCATAACTATTGTGAATTGAAGACTATTTTTTTGTTGCATGAACTGTGGAAGAATCGAATTTATATTTGTTTGGATTTACTGGTAATCTGGTTGAATTGAAATTCTAAGAAAAATTTACACAATGATTTATGGGCATTTTCTCTTGTCGACGATACTCGAGTCACGGACTCACTAACTTCTTTGTAATTGAGAAAAATCAGCGATCGATCCCTTTTCTTTCCGAATTTTATCACCATTGCTCTCCTGATACATAATCGTCGTCCCCTTGGAATTTTCATCACAGGTGGTTGATCCCACTAGTAAATTCTTTCCACCATCTTCACACGATCTTGGAAACCTCCCAAATCTGTTATCCTCTCGGGGATCTTTTGAAAATCAGACTAAGGACCTTCAAATCATACCTCTTCTACCTTGGTTCACAAAATGTTCTCTCAATAGCACAGTGTTATTTTCAGTGTACACTCGAAGATGAAAAACATATTTACGATGATTATATCTGAAATCTCCGAAAAGTTTTATTTTTCAATTAGTTTCATTACGCTACTATTTATTGAAGACTGGTACTAAAATTCATAATAGACAACAACTTGTTAAGTGCGTTGAGTTCGGTGTTTGACTGACTTGAGCTCTGTTAAAAAGATTCATTTTCATTCCAAAAGTAATGTTCTTCTATAGATATGTATACAGAAACCGCATTTTCCAAAACTTGACAAGAAATTTATATATTGTTCTTCAAATCTGGTGAAATATTTACCGGAGTATAACAAAACTATTTATAACTTTTCTTCAGCAAGTGATCACTAACGGATGGCAAGAAACATATGAACAAATTTAAGCCTGAAATTCCTGAATACACGCAGACTGTAGCTAGAGGATATTTGTGAACGATAACGTGCTTCCTATAACGTCATCGGTTCATTTAGGGTGTACAAAAAAAAACAACTGCACTTTAGAGAATAGCTTGTGAATTGTGATTCTGAATTGCGGCTTCAATTCATTCTCTCGTGAATTGAATTCACAAAAACAATCCAGACGTAACAATTCAGTGATAAAAAATCGCATCTGACAATTCACAATTCACTTTCTTCAAGGTTAATTGAAGCCAATGAATTGAATTCCCTGACAATGAATTCCATTCACAATTCTGTCCAAATCTGAAATATAGGTTTCAATTTTTGTTTGACGATTCTTAACTACTTCCTTGATTTTTGCCACTAATTCTTCTCGATTCGAGTTCAAAATAATTCCTCTCAAGACAGATATCAACCACATTAAAATGTACTGCTTAACTTCTTGTGACTCCCAATTTTTTATTTTCACTCAGACCGCCCACACCTGTGTACATGCTCTTACATTATCGTAACTTATTTGAAAGTTACTCAGTGAAAATCATAGTGATGGTATTAATATCAAAGGAATAATAAAATATTAGTAGTACTTATCATCAAAAATTTTAATCAATTCATTTCCAAATATAAATCCATTAGTGACCGAATACTCGAATGATCACATAGATGTGAATCTCTCCATCACTGACAATGATTGTGAGATAAAAAATTGAATCGCCATCCAAAACCCACAGCTGATTCGGTAACAAGAATACGCAATAAAAAATCAACTTGTGTGGCCCACGAGCTCTTATAAATCTGTATAATTTCATATTTAATGTATACAAGCAACAAGGTACTCGCTTTGTTCATGCACTGAGAAACAAAAGTGGATTAAAAACTATTGTGATCGCTTGCGCAAGCAGGAACGTATTTGTTGTAATAAATTATAAATGAAACGTCAATTTGGGATAGTTGCAGCTTTCTCTTTCAGTGGAACCAGACGGCTGTGCTGGGAGCTTTGGTGACATGGAGACCTTTGGTCAGTGGGTCAAGTTCCACGACTGCCGCAAGTCCTTGAAGTAAAAAAATGCAATTTCGAACAAATGAAATATTACGAAAATGATATACTAAATAAATTTGAACTGTTATCTTGGTTGAGATATTACACTAACACCAAAATGATATTTGCCCCCGACGCGCGTTTCGCTAACAAGGTTAGAATCTTCAAGTAAAGAAAGTGCAAATAATATCAGTTTGGTGTTGGGGTAATTGGTGTCTACAGGAAATTTTAATATTCGAACCAAAAGTTCCAATCTTATCTTTTTCATATTATTCATTATTATTTTCCAGAGGTTAGTAATTGATCCAAGGATCCTGTTCTATGCTGATGAGTCCTAGTGAAAGCGAAATTGATCATCAGCTGCCCATTGCCACCATTAGGCTTTTTTCCATACACTCTGATAGTAATGCGAGATTAGTTGTAATTGAGAAGACCTCCTCAACAGTATTCAAGAAGTTACTGAAATGATTCGAAACAGTTACCAAATGGATGGGTAACAAAAATGCAAAAGTTCTAAGAGTTAGCGGGTATTATACTACTGATAGGACACTGTGGGGTGGCTACAAAACAGAATTCCCAGCAAGTTTACAAAAACTCGATAACCGAACAGAAACAACGTATCGGAGAACTGCATTTACAGGAATGCATAATAAGAATGAATGAACACAAGAGGATGAATCAGGAATAGGGAGGACGACTGGGCTAAGTGACAAGGCATCAAAAATGGTCTGAAAATGAGGTTATCCACAAGGAAACGAGTTGGTGAAAGAAGTCATGGAAGATGGAAGCTGTCTACATTCTGAACGAAAATTCGATATAGATATTCAATGAATGGACCAATTCTAGCTCATTAGAAGAGTTTTTCTTGAAACATATATTTGGGTCGATTTTACCTTGATTCCAGTAGGACTAGTATAGACGATCTCAGCTCGAAAATGTATTAGTCATAACCTGAAAACGATTGTAGATACCGGCGACTGAAACGTTTTGAGAACACTCAACTTCAAACTCAATTTCAATATTTTCCTTTATTTTTATTCTCCATGATTTCTGTTATTTTCTTGTTAGTTATTATGTTTTTCTCTTTTTCCTTTTAATTTGTATTTTTCAATAGATTTTTTTTAATTGCCTAATGAATTCATTTTTCTTTTCAAAAACCGCAATTGAATCTCATTTCATTAATCACTATCAGTTGTTCTTTTCAAATATCTTCCCAAAATTCATTTCTTTCATCATTGTTTTAAGTGATGATTCCCATATAGATTATCCGTATTGATTTGACCATACCTCCATTCCAGAAATTTGAGCTCAAAATTATTTGGTAGATATAATATCTACACATATTGTTGTGATTTTGTGGAAATTACTGAATAATTGACAATTTTCATCATATAACCATTGGATTTTGATGGGGAATTTGATATAATTTATCTTAGTTTTCAATTTTTATCAGGAATTGGATGATAGCTAGGGGCACAATTATAAAAAAAGTTGAACTAAATGTACAAAACGATTATTTCGAAACTCTAGTCCGTAACGAATGAATAAATAATTAATGAAATATATTTTTCGATGAGTGAAAATCCTTATCGAATCTAATTAGGCAAGAACGCACTCGGTATTCGCTATCAACAATCATAATCATTACAATTTTTATTACCATGCCCCACTGATAATTCAACTGTGTCTGAAATGAATTGGGGCCACTGAACTCGGAGAGTGGAAATCAAGTCACCCATGCTCCAAGTATCATAAGCGCTGTTCTTTGTTTTGCGTAAAAGTTGGCAATGAGAAGTATTTTTGATACGAAATAACTCCAAGTAGGTGGTCCTCCACTTTGGCCATTATTTTATATTTTCGGTTAAAACAATAAATATCGCAAGTGAAAAGTTGAAACAATTAATAAATCAGACGGTCTGATGATATTGGCTAATCCATTACCCTGGTGTTAATGCATTATCAGGACCGGACTGGTTTCTTTGGATTTCAACTTTCTAATTCGGATGGATAGATTTGAGGCTGATGTACATGCATCTCAATTTATATTTTTTGTATATTGTATATTGTTTGAATCGTCGTAAAATTCTAACATTTTCAAAGTTACTTAATGAATCGGTGAATGAGTATGAGAAAGGATGATATGAAAGCAGAAATTTCTAATTTCGTAAGAAAAAATTGCAAAATTCGAACGCATGTGGCTCCTGCTTCAAATGAACAACACATTGAAAATAAGACTGGGGCGGGCTTTCTCTTCCTGTTTTTTTTGGTTTTAAGTCTTTTTATAGAAATAGAAATGTGCTCCTCATTTACATACGTTGTCCAAAGTACATGTAGGTCTAATGCAACACCCAGTATCACCTGTATAGAGCATACAGAATTTATTCAGGCTTGGACAATAGGGAATTTGCATAATTTTTTTATGTTGTTAATTCATCATTCACATCTTTATGACGTAGAAAAAAATTTAAATAGGCTTGATAATATTCAAATTATCTTTTGAAATGAAGTTCAAAACATTGAATAAAGATCCGTTCACACCACCAATCAGTAAGCGCGTTGGATGATGTCAAGTGACGTGCTTCATGTTCGTTTACTCTAAGCGCTTCAGTTTCAATTGCTCTACAGATCATGGACGAAACCAAATAATGATCATTAGAAACTTGGACATCTTTATGGAGAATATGAAGTTCGAGAATTATTTATTTTTAACAAGTACCTATCAACAGAGAGTCTTTGTGAATTTTTTCTGATTCAAGTTCTTCCATAGAAGTTTTGAAATCATTTTTTTTCTCATTCGGAGAAAAAAAAAACAAAAAAATTATCAAATTAAATAGTATAATACGACAATGCCACGAGTGTGGAAAATCACTTTGGCACTAAAGTAATGTGCCCCATTTTCCTACGACCACCTATTTTATTAAACAATACGTAAATATCGTATCGTGTATATGTCGCTACAATTCGCGATAGAAAATGAGCGATACGCCCCCTATCGACTTTTGCGAGTACACTCAATAGTTAGATCACCGTACTCTAGTTTGCATGTGTTTAAATGGGGCTGCTGTGTTGACTCTCCAGTCATTTTGGATTTTTATGATTTTTGTGTGTGTTCGAGCTTTATTAGCTTTAATTAAGTTTGAAAATATTCCTGTGAAATAATTGGAAGGTTTGCTGCTTTTCATTTATTGTGAGCGTATATTTATTTTTTGTTGTTTTCTGGTTCTATATATGAACGACTTAATCTTTTATAGAACCTCTACGGTATGGGTGATAATGTATAATTCAATGTGTAATGCATAATTCTAATTAGGAAAAATCATATCAACCAGCTGAAAACTGCCACTTCTGATACTTTGATATTGCTTCAATACATTGAATAAATTTTATATTCAATTGATCGAAGTGAATTTTTCCAGCTGGGAGATGTAATTTTCAATTATTTCAGGTGTGCATTAATCATTAAATTATGCAATATTCGTTCAGTAAGCCCGACTTGATAGCAGAAATTCATAAATCCAGGTCTCATCTAGAAACAACCTCGAGTATTTCGAATTTTACAATGTTTTGATAATGAAAAACCTTTTGATTTGTTCAATGGAATGTTCTTTGAGTGTTCAACTGTCGATTGAGTCACTTCTAACACAAAAATTAATGATGAATTGAGCAAAAGGAACACGAACAAAAGGAACACGAGAAGATCGAAGCTCCATATATACACATGCAAATGTAAACATGACAATCTAACAATGGCCAGTTCCGCATTTCTCCGCGCTAGCGTTGCGATCTTATTTTCTATCGCGAATATGAATTCACCTTAACAGCAACCTGACAGCTGACAGTCCATAGAAGGGTACTTGCAATTAACTATTGATGAATATAGATGGCGTCGACCAGAATCGTTGCTTCAGTGTAATTGTTTTTGTAATAAATACTTATGATTGTTTACACAGGAGACTCATGGCAAAATGTTTATAAACTTGCTGAAGAAGGGCTAAGAAAAATTAAGACATGGCTTGATTATAATTTGTTGACCTTAAATGTGAGTAAAACCAAATTCATGACATTCTCTCTGCAGACTACCGAACAGCCTCGACAAACTAAACTGAAGATAAAGAGCTCGAAATGTGATACGCATCAACCATGTGTTTGTGAAACAATAGAAAAAACCTCAACTATAAAATATTTAGGTGTTATTCTGGATCACCACCTCAGATGGGATGAACAAATAAGTCATGTCACGAAAATATTGAGAAAGCTCATCCACACTTTCTATAACCTACGTGATATTCTTGATAGAAAGAATTTGATAATTTGTTATACATCTCTAGCAGAGTCGGTAATACGATATTGTATAACAGCATGGGGGGGAACATTCTATAGTACAATGAATTGCATGCAAACAGTGCAAAACACCCTACTAAAAATAATTTACAAGAAACATAGATTATATTCTAGTGAATTTCTATACAGAGATACCAAATTACTCAATGTCAGATCTTTATATATTTTCCAATGTCTGGCATGGATTTACTCAAACATGAAAAAATATAAACAAATCAAATCCAAGGTGAGTAGATTCACTGAAACAATTCAACTTCCATTATTTCATAAGACTCACACTCAGAGATTCATTTTTTTCTATGGGCCAAAACTCTACAACATGCTCCCAACACACCTGAAAAATATAAGTACCCTACCTAACTTTAAAAAAAGGCTGAAATTATACCTGATTGAAAATGCAACAGTAATAAACAAAATCTTTTGAATTTCCTGAAAAAATATCACACACGAAACCGATAAGTTAATTTCTTTGGAGATCTCGTCTCTCCTCTCCTTCTCTCAAATGCTTGTTCACTTCAAAATACAATATAATAAAAATGTTATATAGCCACATAATTAGCTACTCCTCTTTCGTCTACATATCTAATTTTTGTTTAATGCAATAGCCGCGTTGTTTTCTTTATAAAGTCGTAAGCTTTCATCTAATTGAGAGAATAGACACAATACAAGCATATCGCTTATGCTTAGGTGTTATTCTCGACAATTGATGAATCATTAAGATAGTTTTAGCATATCACCAGGAAATTATGTAATTTGATATTTGAATTGAATTGAATAAAGAATAAATAAAAAATTGAAAAAAAATTGAAAAAAAAAAATTGAATGGACATTATTGTTGTGTGAACTGTGAATACTTAATTAGTGTATTGAGTTGCCTGACCAATCTCAAGTTTTTTGGTGTCAGTCTATGTTTGAATATTTTTTCTATAAAAAGTACATACGCATTTGCAATAACTTTTATAGTGAAGTGAAGAAATAACGATAATCAGGTTGAGTGTGAGAGAATACTTGTATCTCTTCGGAGATATAAGCGCTAACTCTGCCTTTTGCCAGTATTATTTTTATTTTTTTCACCTGAGTACTGTCAATGAAAGCATTTATTATTATTATTATGTATCTGTCGTCTAAACAAATCTAGTCGGGTCCGTACTCCCCTCTGATCTGACCCAGTGGGCGGACGCGCTAGTATAATTAACCAATGACCACTCCCCACACCGCGGGGTAAGTGGTCACTGGCTCCGAGAATCATGAGTCCTGAGTAGACGCAACGAACCGAGAATAACGGCCTTCTGCATGCGGCCGGCCAAGATCTCTGCCGCATTACGGCATGCCGGTATGATCTTGAGCTCCGAGAGTAGCGTTGGCCTGGAACCACCGAGAGCACCTATAATCAGAACCACTAACTTGACAGAATAGTCCGGGTGGAGCCTGCGGAGTTCGTAAAGTAAATCCTGGTACTTTGTCCGTTTTTCCTCCTCTTTTCGGACGATATTCGTTATTATTATTATTATTATAATGACACTTCTTCTTCTTTTTCTTATTTTTTACGAATGATTATTTACCTATCAGTTGAGTTTTAATATAAATAATAACAAAAGGTAGAAGCAATTAATAATTGCATTTGTAAATATTACAGGAAATGATAACAATAGATAGGAGCTTATTGAAAACCTTGCAGGAAGTACTTTCCGCACGAATGAGAATGAAGATCACTTTAATTAAGAGTTAATGGAAAATATCTTGAAATACATTTTTTTGGATTTTCTCTCCCTGAAATTGATAAAGGGGAAAAAGCTTCAAGTTCTTTCAATACATGTTTCCAAGGCAAATTGAAAGTATATGCATTTTTGATATATTTTTTATTCACTCTCCAAAATCATAAAAAAATCGATGCGTAACTGACAAAATAGTCTGTCAATCTTGTTTTCTCATCATATTGCAGTTGGATTATTTGTCCTTTAAACAGTTATTATAACAGTTATTATAAGAACTTGAAACTTTTTCTTTTTCAATTTCCAGTGAAGAAACAACTCAAAAAAATGATTTCAGGACATTTCCAACTCCTCAAAAAATATTTTCGGTGGATTATCCGATTGGGCTTCGAAAAAATCAGTTTAAGTCACTCTCCTAGATTC
Source organism: Zygogramma bicolorata (assembly GCA_032362365.1). NCBI lineage: Eukaryota > Metazoa > Arthropoda > Insecta > Coleoptera > Chrysomelidae > Zygogramma > Zygogramma bicolorata. The sequence goes on along the minus strand of JAVJAQ010001895.1, from coordinate 87,372 downwards.
ACCACAAATCAAAGTTTACTATAAATCAGAACAGAAATAAAGGTTTCAAATATTTTTCTCACAAGAACAATTTATACAGTATGAATATCGATGCCGATATATCCGTTGTTGTGTCGTCTGTTGCCACATTTCTTTTCGACCACTGGTGACACTTTTTGTAAATTTGAATTTCCCTTCCTAATTAATTTTTTTTGAAATGATATTTCATGCACTCAAATAAGTTATAAATAAAAGAAAAAGTACAATTATTTAATTATAATGTGACGATATTGAAGATTCGAGAAAAAAAATTTGAGACAAATTTTAGGCATTCAAAGCTGCAGTGGTGGGGAGAACTGAGCTTAAACAACAGTAGATGTATTCATTCATCTATTCTGGAAGATCCATCTTTTCAAAAATTCTAAAGAAATTTGAATTCTTGCCAATACTTTTAACAAAAGATATTTATGTCGTTTGAATGCTATGCTATTACCAGACTCAATCCACTCTTGGCAACACACTTTGTTCGTTGACGCATGCGCTGGTTAAGTTATTTTGAAAATTTTTCTGTGTTTTGGACAGCTTTGGTGGATATTGCCTTGTTTGAGGAACCTTATGTGATATTGAGAATAATTTCTATATAGTTGTGCAGTAATTTAGTGACACGCAATGATTGCTTGTTTTCTTGGCATCAGGACTGTCTATGTTTTATTGATCTGAGAATAATACACACATGGCTAGGAAAAGTTTATTAATATCTAGTGTTATGTTTTCTTCAAAAATTGTGTTTTATATTGTGGCTTGGAGAAAAGGAAGTCACACAATTTCCGACACTCTTGGGCGGGATGATTCAAGAGGTCCGGTCCTGGCCCGGATTCTCAAATTGGCCATAAGGAATTTGCATGGGCCACTTTTGCGTACATAACCTGCACGAAAGCCCATAATATGTCGTTATACGCCGGTACTTACTCGATATTTATGTTTAATTAGCAGAGGTACACGTGTTGCCGAACTATTTATATGTGATTGTGACCATTTACATTGTAAATAATATCGTTAAGCAGTGCCAAGACTGAAACGGCCGTTTTATTATTGATTCGGGTTTGTTGGTCCTTTTCGCGGGGGAATTTGGCATTCTGAAACAATGGACGATATTTTGTGCGCCGTATTTTTGATCGTTTAATGAGAGTAATGTCAGTGTGAAGAACGTTTGTATTCAAATAAGTTGTGGCCGATACCTCACCCGCCTCGCCTGTCTCGTCGAGATATGCCCCCATTATCAACAAACCGTTAATTTATGGTGGGTCATGTCAAATGATAATATGGTCGATGTCTGGGAGGAAACGATTTGGGACTCCGAGGTACTGATGATAATGCGTTGTTTTTTCGACGGGTTTAATGGTAATGTACATAGGAGGGTATCCTAAAAGCCACGTGATTATAAGAATGTATTATTCCCTAGAATTTATCAAATGTTGGGATGAGATATTGAAATTTGGTAGAAGGAAAAGTAACATTCAGATTCAATAACAAGTTATTTTCAATGTTATTTTGCACGGAATTCTCCTTTAAAATCCAACAAATAAAAATCTGTAGTTTTCAACTAATTTATTTTATCATAATTAGTGAAAAATTATAATCAAAGAAAGTTGATGATTTGATTTTTGGTGAATATTTTGTGTGGAATTAGTGAATATCTAACAGATTTTTTGCAGTTCTTTCCTACTTTGCCTCACAAACATAATAAGATATCAAGGTCGAACAAAGTCTGTATAAATACTGTTACATATAAAACTTTGTTTTGTTGTTGTGTAGCATCGGTTGCTGAGGAGTGTTTTCATGACACCTTATTCAAAATGTCTTTCGATTCCGTCTCCAATACTGTTTTTTTCGAGAATCGGACCATTTATTCCAGAGATAACAGCACCTGTAGTTCATTTCAAAAAACTAGTATCATTTCAGAAGGAGAAGTCAAAACTTGCCTCAAATAATTTCGTTGCATGTTCAAAATTATCACTCCTTGGCGGTATAGAAGTATGTTGAGTACCTTTCTAAGACTGCAAAATCTTCCTCTATTGCTCTCGTTATTCCAGGATATAAATTAACGTTTTGTCTGACGATTACCTCGTAGTTTATCAATACTATCATTCCTAGGATAACAAAACAAAAATATATACAATTAATAACGACGAAACGACGTAACAAACATAATGGAATATTGTTGGGATATTATCGAAGTAAACATTTTTTATTCCATCAATACTTCGCGATTAATTCACGTATCTTAAAAAAAATGTGGGGGCGTTATATTAGTCGATCTAAAGGGCCATTCTAAGGGATGTGAACCTTTCAACAGGTTTGGATATTTATCTGAACGAACAGTAAGTAATATACATTTCGATTGGATATCTGTAACTGGATATATTGCAAAAAGATATCATTTTTTCACACAAGAGCCTCGACAGGTCTCCAACCCACAACAAAGGGGGATAATTCTGCACTCGCCGGGTCATCCGTATTGGTACTGCCAGAGATGGAACGATTGCCGACAAATCAGAAGACCACGTGAAAATGTCTAAAAGAGAGACAAGTCTCCGACCCTTCTACGATGTTCCAGTTGAGCGAAGAATCACCAACAAGAGGGATTGCCTTTTTCTGAACAGAATCAAGAAACTTCAATGAATGAATTGGTACCGAGTCCCAAACATGAGAACTATATTCCAAGATCTGTGCCTTAAAAGTTGACGAGGAGAGGAGTATTTCTTCTTGCGAAATATAAATCTAAGTTTGTTCGATATTATCCCAACAATATTCCATTATGTTTGTTACGTCGTGTCGTCGTTATTTATTGTATATATTTTTGTTATGTTATCTTAGGAATGATAGTATTCATAAACTACGAGGTAATCGTCAGACAAAACGGCATTTAATTTATATAGTTCAAACAATAAATCTAAGCTTCTGGAAAGTACCCTTAGCGACATCAATCTCACATGGTTTTTCCATGAGAGATTATTACTGATCGTAAATACTAGCATCAAAATGCTTCACCCAGTAGGAATACTTTCTCTTGACATCTGAATACTAGATGAAGATAGTTCCGCTTTCTTCAAGAAAAGACGCCTTTGGTTTTCCTAGCATTTATTTTCACTAAGTTGATGCTACCAAATTCTATAATTTTTCCCAAGTCATTGTTAACTCTATTGGCGCTAATACTTCTCCGAATTTTTGTACCTGGTGCTGGTATGGAGACTCTGGAAGAGAAACTAGTATGAAAAGTACTGTCGCCCCTGAAACTATGCACTGAACAAGATGTTTTCCCCAGCAAATCATTGATACAAAGTGGGCGTAAGAGCTGAATCTTCAGCAACAACCACATATAGAGACCTTTCAGATAAGGAACCCTTCAACAAAGCACACAACTGAGGAGCCAAACCATAAGACGGCAGTTTAGAAAGGAGACCCTGATGCCAAACTCCACCAAACGCTTTATAAAGTTTAGTGCAACAGCTAACGTTTCCCGAATTTTCGATGGAATGTTGCCATGTATATGAAACATACGTCACATAAGTCACTGGTTGATCTTTTCATCACTACTAGAGTTTTGGATGAACAAATGTCTCTTAGATGTTTTTCAGGAAAAATGTTACACAAAGATACACAATCGGAGGATAAGAATAGAAAACAGGAGTTGGTTACAATATAACACCAGAAATATTCCGTATTATCCTGAATACATTCACAATCAAACTTCTTCCTTCGCAGGAAACGGTAGATGGATACATTTCACTGTGGATTGAAATATGTTTCGAATATACTTGAACTATTCACCTAACTGAAATCGCTAATATTGTTGGAACAACCAGCTAAATTTCCATAAATAAATTAGTGTTCGATAGAGAATATAAAGTCCATTCAAAGGTAACCTCTTTGTTTAGGGCATGGTTCTGAGAAAACAGCCCTTGAACTTCATAGGCCAGTGTGACCATTCAGATTAGCCAAATGTCATCAAATAATTGATCGAAGATTAGCTGAAGTATTTAAATTTTCATAACCTACTGATTTTGATATGATAGAGGGTGGCGTTTCCGCCAGAAGGTTCAATATTTTTCGAGACCAATTTCCATTTCAAATTTTCCTGTCGAATCAATTTTAGAATTCAAGTGAGAAGAAACGGGTTCTTTATTAAATGCATCGTGTAAGTGAGGTTTTTTACATTGAAAACTGTCCTTTTCAAAAAGTTCTTGAGGAACACTGGAGCCAGTCACGACGTGTTGTAAAAGTGTTTATGAAAAAGAAAGATGATCTATTGCTTTCACACTCAATGGAAAAACTCGATGGCAAGTCATGAGAGATGCTTCATCAAAATTGCGTCTCAAGAATTGCGTTTTCTATTTTTCAAATGATTGTGAAAACGAAACCACCCTTCAGTAAGTATTCAAATCATCACTCTCATAAAAACGTCAATTAAATTATCAACTTCCTCAATAGTTTTGATAGTGGGAAAGATTTGATTCTCGAATATTGCGCCAGTTTTCTCAGTTATTTCACTGTGAGAATAATCTAAAGCGAAAGTAGATCAGCGATGTCTTCTAGCTTTATCTCGGATCAGTATTCACATCGAAAGATCCCTATCTTGGCGACGTGTCATCTCGAATCCGTGAAAGAATGGGAACAAATATAAATCTAGTCAAAAGCGTTACACATTGGCAAATCACTCGGTATCTCGCATCTATGCTCGAGTACCAACAATAGAACCCTTACTTTCTACGACTCAATAAAAATACCGAGATATTCATTGCTTTCTATCGAACGTAAAATCATCAAGTGCCATGATCTGATGGCTAGATTAATGTGATGAAATGGACGTGCTGACAAATTCCTTATTGTGGTTACTGACACGTACATCTAGATTACGTACAGCGCACATTCGAAGTGGGATGACTGGTTTGAATCGTTCGATATTTGGAAAATTTGAACGAACATTTCATAACGATATTGGTTTGCGAATAGCAATTAAAAGATATATCGGACAACTCTAAAATGAAAATCAGTCAAGAGAGATGAAATAAGGAAAAAATATTTCCTCGCAGTACAGTGTACAGTGAACCTTTCCCAACAGTTACTCCTTTGAAAATCTTGTCAGAAATGTAAATAGTTTCGATCGATTTGCGAAAATCTATTTCAAATGGACCAGACAGGTGATTGTGAGAGAACTTTGTGTACTACTCACTATGCCAATTGATATTTTTCTTCAGCTGTCATAGTCACTCAGAGCAATTGGAGCATGCGTGGACATTCGCTAGGTATCTTTGCGAATGAATGCATAAATGCTCTTTTTCTCGAGTTAAATTCGTGGGATGAATCGAGTCAATTGGATGTTAAGTTGGGTTGCATGAATTCACCTGTACTTTTCAAAATTGACAGATGGGTTGAAACATCTTTTTATAATCACTAATGAAATCGATTACATTTTGTTAGCCTGTTATGAAGAAATTAACCATCAATAACAAAAAATCAAATCGTATATTTATCATAATGATAATGATCATATAACTGCATCTATATCTTTTATTTACTGGAGTCAAGCATATATTATTGACTCGCTCACTTCATTGGAACATCGTAGAAGGATCGGAGACTTGTTTCTCTTCTATAGATATTTTCACGGTCGGTGCTCTTCTGAATTGTTATCAATCGTTCCACCCTTGGCAATATCTACACGGATGACTCGACGAATACATAATTCCCACCCCTTTGTTGTGAATTTGGAGACCTGTCGAACCTCTCTTGCTAAAGGAGCTTTTTTCAATAGAACAGCTGAGCTTCGGAACTCCTTGCTGAAAGAGGTCTTTCCTGAGGCTTGAAAACTTAAAAAATTCGAAGTGAATATTGATTCGTATCTCCTGTCCCTTGATTCACGCAGTATTCTTTGAACACTACAAGGCTTCCCGTTTGTGTGAATCTGCATATAAATAAAAATTATTTGGCTCCAATACAAATCTCACAATCACAACAAAAATTGAATTTTCAATATAACCAGTTCTGATTATGACCACACATGTGTTATTTCCTTCTTTCATAATATTTTAAATACGAAGAGGAGTTAATGTCGCATTTCTCTAAACACCTGATTATCACACCAACAATAATTGCATTCCAAAAATAGATAATTTCCAAAATGTCACAGAAAAAAAGTACTATTATCTTCACGTTTGGAACTTTCTTCAAGAAGAGTCATGGGTTGGCATATTTTTCATTGTATGTAGTTTTTCACAAATTGAGTTTATTTTCTTAATATTTCTTGATGACCCCATATCGTTGAAGATCTTCGTCATTTTTTCCTGTCATAGTGGACAAGCATAATGTTTGAAATTTCATGTATTGAAAGCGCTGAACGGACATGCAGGAAAAACTTTTATAATTGCCAGATTAAACTGACAATTACACATAATTGACAACAAACTGACAATTATACTAAATTGTCAGTTTGAACTGACAATTAGATATAATTGCCAGTTTAAACTGACAATTATGTATAATTGCCAGTTCGAACTATGTATAAGTGTCAGTTTAAACTATCAATTATAATATTTTTTCTGCATGTCTGTTCAGCGCTTTCGTGATTTTGCAACGAAAGCTCAAAACTGTTAATTGATTGTGAATTCATGTGCACTTTTTATAGAAACAATAACAAACATAGACCACAAATAAAACGTAATATCAGTCAAGCAACTCAATATACATGATCTGATATTTACATAATATTTTGTTTAATAAAATAGGTGGTCATAGGAAAAAAAGGGTACATTACTTGTGATTTTCCACTGGAAATTTAGTACACTATTTCACCTACATTAAAAAAAATTGTTTATCTACACTCGTACTTATATGCCCACAACCCGTTTTATAATGAAATCCATTACGATACAGATTTTTCATTACGATACAGATTCTCAACCAAAAGAAACTCATTAGTTTTCAATTAAGCATGATGTGCATGCTCTGCATTTGACATTTGTCAAGTCAAAATCGGTATAGGTATCGAATTTTCGAAGAATATAGCCAAACTTCGATAATCATAACAAAATATCTGATACCAGCGATATGGAGAATTACCTTCGACACCTTCACCGGCAGAAATAGAGTTAGAATGATTGAATTTTTATTTTGACAAATGCATGATTTATCTCTTTATTTTTTCAATATAGTTAACTGAACTCTCCGTAACCGAGCGGTCTAAGGCGCTGAGATAGAAATTTGCTTGTTGGACTAGTTAGAAGAGACATTGGTTCGATTCCGGCCTCGAGTAACCTTTTTCTTTTAATTTCTGATCTTCTTTTCTTTTCCCATCGTTTTATTCCTCATTCCTCGAAGTAATACCATTAATAACAATTTTGTAGAATTTTTCAAAGAAATTCGTTCGATTAGTATTATTGTGTGCAATACAAATATAAATATAATATTTGTAGTTCTTCACTATTAATCGGGTGTAGATAAAATAGCATATGCAACTCTCATGTAATGGTTATTACATGATCGTTGCATAATATACTATTTCAGTACCATAAAAATTTTCAGTCCCTGTAACTCACGCTACTCGTGCAAACCCTCACTTCGGTGGTCCCGCCAAAATCACGTCGTTCGTTACACGAAATGGAAGTTTTTCAACTGCTTAGATAGAAAGCTTCCGTCAAAAACTTCAATCCAAAATACAAGAAGATCGTTTTTTAACCTATTCGTCGTTTCAAAAAATTACATATCCAAATTCCGCTCCTGTGGTCGGATGCTGCCAGTTAATTTCGATCAACATATTATGCAGATAAATTACAACATCAATTATAATTTGAACCTAATCAGTAGTAGCGGTGTGAGACATAATAATTTCGTGGCCAAAAATCTCATTACCCTCGAATTATAAACGTATTTGCGAAAGAATTTTCGTCGAACCTTGTATTTCACACCGAGTTCATGAGGCCGCCCTGATGTTCAATACACATTATTGTTTTTTCACGTCGGATTTCATTTACGAGCGCCGTGGTGACTTTTAATAACCCGAAAATAGCAGACAAGCCTGTGATGTGAAGAACAATTATGGAACGTAGACATTATTTTTAACTCACTGATGAAAATGGTTAAAGGGAGAGGGTCTTCAAATGAATCGTAGAGAGTAATTGAGACAAGAAAAAATTCATTACAAAATGCAATTAGAAACGAATAATTCAACAGAGAACTGCTATCAGTAAAGATGAGAGAATTTTTGATAGGGTTGTAGGCTGGTTAATAAGAACAAATCATAGGCAAAAAGTCGACCATTACTAGCTAGATCTATTCCATGCTCCTGAATATAATAGCTACTAAAACTCTTCAAGATAAGGGTATTAGATTTGAGATCAATAGGAATTATCTTCCGGGGTATTATACCCGTTTAAGTGGACATTCTTGATAGGAATTTCCCTTGATGTCCTTGACGAAAATAGTAAAAGTATATGTTTTGGTGAAGGAACAGGTCGAGGAGGGCAGCTTCTGACATCCTCCAAAGAGTATTTTCAATATTCCAGCGGCCCTGAATACATTCATCTTCATAGTTCAGAAAATGAAGCTAAGAAAATGGTAAAACCTCGCAATTTTTTAGTCCAGCACCGACTTGTACAAAAATTTGGGATTGGGATTTTTACACCCTCTAGTTCATTTTCTATATTGTGCCGTCGTACGCTTTTCGTTTTTTAGAGGTGAAAACTACCCCTAATTGTCAAAAATTATGAAATAACATTAACAAAAACCAAATATGGGTAAAAATATTTAAACAATGATTGTTTCATGCTTTAGGATACAACTTCATAATCTTTGTTATAAACTACTCTTGAAAACATTGAAATTTTTATAATATGTCTTCGAACTTTAGAATACACTGGTGAGAAATCAATGAAATATACACTCGCACACACGAGCAGATTTTTCTTCTTCTCTGTCGTCCAGTATGAATGGAAAAAGTGGAACATATAACGTATAACGGCCGATTATACCGGTTATGTAGATTACTACGCTCCGAAGCGGGTAATTCAAATTTTTCAAAAACAAGATTGATCGATTTTCTAAGCATAGCTCCTTCATTTTATATATAGAATATAATTACTTAAGATCCCTTTATTTTTGAATGGGGAGAGTTCAAAGCGCTTGACTAAGGTGATGTTAGATCGTAAATCTCTGGGTTAAACGGCTATATCTCGCCGATTAATCACACAACAGGAAATCTACATACAGGGAAATTTTTTTCATTAAAAAAGCTACAATTTAGTACTGCATCGTTTCTTTCGTATCTTTAGTATTTTGAGAGATATTTATAAGTGAAGGGTTAAAAACACGAAATTGAAAAAAATTGTTTTCTCTTCAAACTCCAATTTTTCTAAAATTAGGTATTTTGAATTGGTTAAACTTCGTGGGTGTATTAGTAGTACATATTTAAAGAGAATCACAAAAGGGTGGCGATCAATTTTAGTTAGGAGGTACTTTGGAGGTAGTTTTCACATATTTTTTTCGTAGAAAAGAGCGGGTATCGATCTTATTTTGATCATAAGTCGATCAATTTTTATGCTAGGAAGACATTTTTTTATTTGTTATAAAAGCTCTAATTGAATACTTTGAAAAAGATTCTATGAGCTTTCTTCGAAAAATGCAAATTATTCTCGTTATTCCGCTTTAAATCTTCCAATTTATACATTTGACGAAAAAAATTAATTTGCTGAAGAGATGATTGTGTAACACACATTATCTATGCTTAAATAAGCAGAACAGGCTTGTGGGGAGTGTGAAAGACTACTGGTTGACACTGACAGTAATATGGGAATAACCTTCGATTACCTCCAACAGTTGACTAGAACTTGTCTTATACAGTTCCAATCCCAAAAGGAAAGAATTGGATCCTTCGAAAGAAGGAAATACTTGGAGCAGTTATCTCCTCTGAACACCTTCAGGTTTCCATACAGGGGTATATAGTCGCAGACTCAGGACAGAGATATCAACCTGTGCATTTCAGATGGTAGTTCACGACATTTATGTGTGGAGCGATAGGCAGAAACAGACTCATACATTGAACAATGAAAATATTCCAGTGACTGTCAACGAGTAACGTTCAAGTTGGTATTGATCCGCCAAGAGAATCCCTCTTCAATAGCAAGACTTGAGAAGTTGTCTCTGATCTGAATTCCTGGCCTGGAAGTTAATGAAGCTGCTGATTCTTTCAAAAAGGAGGGCGCTGCAAGCAGTTCCATCGAATCAGAATCTGTTATCTGAATCGCCTCAGGTTTTGCCAAAGAAACATTGAATATCTGTCCTCCAAGAAGAGTTTCAGACTTCCCGCGAAACCAACTTGTATTGGCTCATCCCAAGCATTTATGTATCTTGCGAAGGATACCACCAAATAATTGTTAGAAGATGATTAAACGACATATTCCTTGTGCCTGTCCGACGCAGCATGAATGTTTTGTTTAGAGGCTGGTTACATTTAGTGGAGTTAGAATAGGTGTGAGCAACACTAAATTCTTGCGGCTTGCAATGGAGGATCAAAGAGAGATAGTTTTTTTATATGAATGTGGAAAATTGTACAACGAGAAATTCAAAAAATCATAATGAATTTGAGAAATTACCATCGTATTGCACATGAATTTGATATAATATGCGCTGGCAATCGAACTTGCAAAAAAGGTTCGCTCCAATTAATTTTTAATCGGCGTACTTCTCGGAATCTGGAACAATGTAAAGAGAAGAAGTGAAGACAATTTCTTGAACTAGTAAGCGCGCTATGTAAATGTTTATATTGCGACATAACTGGGATGACTCGCCGTCGTCGGCTTCATAGGTGGCATCATTTTGAACAATTTGCGCGGCATTTCTCCGTAGAAATTCGCATGAACAGATGCATAAACTTGTAAAGACGTATGTGAACCTGGCGAAACAATGCCTTTATGTTTGTTAATTAGTGTCCAAAAACAGAATTCACCGGATGCCTTCCCTGCAACTAAACTCTCGTCGAGACGACATTGCATGCCAAGGACGTAGTCGCGGGAGTTTTGACCATTGAGGCCATACGATATTCGTTATCGTGTTCAACAAAGTATCACAATTTCAATGATTTACACAAGACTAGTGGAAAAAGTAGAAATTTTCATAGATGAAGATTTGGTTCTTCTATTTCCACGAATTTGATGATTTCAAAAATAAATTTTTTTTCTCTCCTCTGAATTTTATGCATGTTTTATGATGATCATAAAACACGTATAATTTTTTTTCAGAATCAAAAAAATTCTTATTGTGCATTAGATTTGAATCATTTATTCAAAAAAAAAATAATGCAATATTAAATGAGTTCTGTGAAAAATCATCAAAAACCATTATATTAATGTAAATTCTTTTTCTTAGTAGTAATCACTTGGTGAATTTCTTCATTTTCATATTCTCTGTTGGCTTTTCACTACAAATCATCCAACAAAAATCGGCCAGCATTGCTTCTGCCCATTTTCCGTTGTAGTGCCTCTCTATGTGCGATATATCTTGGTGAATCCCTTCACCATGTTCATCTGATACTGCGCCAAGGGTTTCGGGAAATAAATCTAAATAAGAATCTAAAAAGTGAATTCAATGGGACATATTTCACAACCTTTAAACGGTTTGGAGAATGAAAATTTTATTGTATCACACTAAATCTTGCGAAGTGTGAAAAACCTTCTATGGTATCAATATTGCAGTATACAATAGCATGTCTTACGATTGTGATAGAATTAAGTGGTCTTGCTTTTGTGTTGCGTAATGAGACATGAATGAAACCGCTAATTGGTTGCTTCTTGCATGGTGAAATTTTCGTTTGTGCTTCGACTCCAAGGAAGAGTCTTGTCCTTGAACTGCGGAACAAACGATTGAGACTGAGTGATCAAACCGTATTCACAATGATGAATGAACAAGCAGTACATAAGAACGTTAGGTCGTGAAATAGTAAAAACATGAAAAATTAATTCTGGATTATAAAGTTGATATCAATACATGCCAAAGTTGATAAAACCCACCTCGGAAAATATGTTATACAAAACGTTCATTCTTCATTCCTTTCTGAATTTCCTTCCTCAACCAAGAGTGGAGAGAAGAACGACATTTTAAAATTTCTCCAGTTTTTCAGTGGCGTAATATAATGATATTCAAATTGGGTTGTGGACTTCAAAGGAAATCACTTCCTGTGAGGACCTTCAGAAAAATCAGGTGGAAAATGAATTGAGCTATCGAAATATCAAATATTTTGGAGACTTTTTAGATACAAAGTGACTTTTGATTTTTTTAACTTATCAATCAGTTGTTTGTTGTTTGACAGCTAGGTCATCGATGAGTTGCTATATCGAATAGACATATCCTGTTATAAGTTGAAAAACCTTTCTCAATATGTAAATGTACAGGGATTCATTGAAAATCTCAACGTGGTCACATTCCTGCTGAAAAGGAAATAAATTTTTTGTCAAGATTATCAACCACATCAACCACAATATCAGATTTCTAACATCACACATAATAAAATGGCGTATACACAAATTTTGTTGTCACTCGGTATTTCTTCATTTCGAGCATCGATAAAATATATCAACTTCAAAAAACGAATTTAAAATACTTATTTCTTAATTGGGATGATTTTTATACCGATAACCATTCATTCATAAACGATTATTTACATTCTATACTCCCAACAGAATCAGGAAATGTGATGATCTACTAGTCAGGGATATATATGTTTATATGGAAACCACTTGGTGCATGGAAAATTGAATCCTATGAACTTTCGGTTTTATTTTCCAAAATCAACACTGTGTGATGTTCTAGCAGAAATAGTGTTATTTTTGGGAAGACATTTCGAATAGTTTCATTGGGGTTTGTCAAGTATGCTTTTTGTAAAATGTAAACATCTTGGTGCAACGGAATTTTTTTTTGGATATATTCCTTTCAAAATAGTGTTCGCAGAAAGAACCCAAAAACTGGATATATATTGCAGTCTCTTCGTCCAACTTATAGAATTAAAACGATTGACTTAATCCTCTTCTGTTTGCAAAATTTTGATATAACCGTATCACTGATTTCGGAGCTTGAAAAATTATGTTGGCTGCAAACGAATACATGGGATATTACAACCTTCATCAGAAATCATTAAAACAAGGTTTTATGTGAGAATTATATTGATGTTTTTGAATTTCTAATCACAATCTTGTACAAATTTGTACCTTTTGCAGAATTTTGATTTTGTTGATTAAATTTAAAAAGTGGCCTTAATGAGGGAAAATGCAACATACGTTTTTAGAAATGTTTCGTCAGAATGATCGTGAACGAAAGTTGAAGCCAAATATCAACAAAGAGCGCGATTACATTTCGATAATATAGTAGGATTTTTTTATATATATTAAATATTGTGAGGGAAATAGGAAGATAGCGAAACCTAACAATTTTTGGAAAGATTGATTAGTTCCAAGAAACAGACTTAACCGTATCAATAAACTAAACAAACACTAATTTTCTGTCAAACATTTTTCAACATCACTATCCGTTCGAACTATATTCAACTGAACGAGCTCAACCTCTATCTCAATTTTATCATTAAATGCAGAATCTCCTGAGGTACGTAATACAGAAAATAGTACTGAACTAGTGAAATTGGTCGAAATTGCAATTTGCAAACGGTCCTTTCAGCAGTTTCGAGAATTATTTAGGGTTTTGGTTTCAATTGAATTCAGCTCAATATTTAATACAACTGAGTCGAATCAAACTGATCTGGGGCAATATTTTTTTCCCTTTGCTTGAATGGAGAAAGGAGGTTTTCATTATAAAATAATTATTGTTGGTCTATTCTCCGTCTATTCTCCGTTGAAATTCACCAATTTCGAATGACTGTCTGATTCCAAAATCGGTACCTGTTGTAGGGTTTGTATTTATGTTCAACAATGTATTTGTCTAACAAGGTGACCAAAGTACGTTCGCACCTGAAGCATCTACCATTATACTATTTCAACAAATTCGTTGTATATCAATAATAATAAAACAAGTATTCATTTGTAGAAAAATGTGAGTACAGTGTAAATGAATATGGAAAGCCCACTGAAACCAAAGTTATGTGAGGGTGCCAGTTTTTATTGTGTTGATCAAGAGCTAAAAGTGAAAGTATACAATGTGGAAGAAAGATAAAGTATCTACTTACGAATTTAAACTCTGAATCGTTAAAACTGGGTTATATTGGTCACAAATTGATAAGAGATATCAACATCCAACCAATACAAATAATTTCATTGAACTATATTCGTCGAAAGTTGAACACTGAACCAGTAAAGAACAAGTGATGAAATATCGCATGATAAAAATTCGAAAAAACAAATGGAGTTCAATATTCATCGCATGTAATGAAATTGTGTACAATATCCTTATCCAGATCGAACACATATCTCTTGAATATATTCTCGAAGTGGTCAATACTATGTCTCACAGATTTTAGAAAAGTGCCTGGATTTTTTGTACATTATCCTCAGAATTATGTCGTGCTCAATGATCATGCGTCATATTCTAATGAATACTAATATTTTCATATATCAACTGCTTATACAGGGTGTTTTCAAAGTTGAGTCATTCATTTTGACTGCTCGTTAGACTCACCAAACAAACATTAAATACCTGGATGGCGAGAAGATTTATGGACTTCTGGCAAAATCTTCCAGGATTGGCTCATTCCAAGGCGTTTATTCACCCTTTGAAGTCGGAAACCAAACAGTTGTTGGACTACAGTAGGGACGAACTACGATGTCTAACTGGCCTTCTCACAGGTCACTGTCATTTGAATCATCATATGCAGAGAATCGGACTGTCTCTGTCTGGAAAATGATGAAACAGCAGAGCACATAATTTGTGCCTGCCCCGCTGCGGACCGAATCAGGTTTTCAGAGTTTGGCAAGGTTTCACTCTTACCATCTGACCTGAAAGATCACTCACCATACAAACTAATCGGCTTCGTTAAGAAGCAGGGTTTATTTGGTCGAGTTTGAATAGGTGTGAGCCACAATAAACCCTTGTTGGTTGCAGT
Source organism: Zygogramma bicolorata (assembly GCA_032362365.1). Classification (NCBI taxonomy): domain Eukaryota; kingdom Metazoa; phylum Arthropoda; class Insecta; order Coleoptera; family Chrysomelidae; genus Zygogramma; species Zygogramma bicolorata. Next base: position 72,299 of record JAVJAQ010001895.1, on the reverse strand, counting down.
GGAGGGCCGAACAGACCCACTCACTTCTGACCTAACCTAACCTAGACTTGCCAAAAGAAATAGTAAAAGATTGAAAAATTGGAATGTTATTACACAGTTTTTGTAATATTCTCAACCATTCCTATATAAAATCATAAAGTTTTCTGTTTACCGCTCTTCTCGGTTATGTAAATTTGGCAAACTTTATATGTTAATGTATGGTTCTGAAATGTTTGAGCTGGCATGGTAAATGTCATATTTATTGGACCCTACTTTTTTCCACCACGGCTGACACCAATATTTTATTTGCGAAGCTTGTGAATATTCGTGGATTCGCCTAGCAAGATTGTGTCTTAATCGAACAAATGGGGACAAACGGTATTCATTTAACGTGATAATAATGATTGTTTCCAAAGAATTGTCAATAATTTAAACTAACTCTCTTATTGTGCAACTATTACATAGGTGATTTTTGGTATAGCAACTACTTTTGACGAACCTGTGGAAGAAGTCCATTGTATCTCAAAGTGGAGTGTAGTAGATTTACGATGCAGAAAAACTCAAAGTCGTCTCCACAATTTAATATTTGAAAGATGTCAGTACGGTGATTCAGTACATGTTTCGAACCTACATAGGTTCATCATCAGCTGAATTTACATTGAATTCTACAATAAAGGAAGAGTTATATAATATTAGTTGAAAAATGAAGTATAAAATTTACTTACATGGAGATGAAAAAATAGCAAAATCACATGGTGAAATTCAAAAGGACATAAAAAAAATTTTTAATGACAATTATGATTAAGTTGATATTAGGGGAATTTGGGACATCCTTAAAACCATAAATACGTTAAAGATTGGGGGGCTTGGAGCCCTTGTGCCCAATATGCAATATTTGAAAAAAACACATTAAAGGATACTTGGAAAACACTACCGTTCACAGATTGAGTAGGAAATGGAGGAGAGTCAGCTGACAGAACTGTCAACTGTCGAAATTTTTCCAATTGTCGAGAAGACATGGAAATGCGGCACAGGGTCTGGCACACACGGAACGAGAATCAAAGAGCTGACATTTCGAGTCATGTCCCGGGTGGACAGATCCAACACCCCACATACAGGCCCTCTCGTTACAAAAATCAAAGTGAAATATTATAGAAGATTAATTTTAAATGGCATACAATATGGTAGGGAGCGCAACAACCATGATTAACACTGACATCTATCATCCATTCTTGGGATGAACAAGAGTTGCCAACCATCAAGCAAACATTATACAGAGTCCATGATAATTATTTATGGAAGATCAAGGCAGGAGGGGGAATTTTTAGTTGAAATTAAGGGAATTGAAAAACTTTCTGTGAACGGTAGTGTTTTCCAAGTATCCTTTAATGTGGTTTTTTCAAATATTGCATATTGGGCACAAGGGCCCCAAGCCCCCCAGTCTTTAACGTATTTATGGTTTTAGGGATGTCCCAAATTCCCCTAATATCAACTTAATCATAAATGTCATTTCTTTATGTCCTTTTGAATTTCACCATGTGATTTTGCTATTTTTTCATCTCCATGTAAGTAAATTTTATACTTCATTTTTCAACTAATACCATATTACTCTTCCTTTATTGTAGAATTCAATGTAAATTCAGCTGATGATGAACCTATGTAGGTTCGAAACATGTACTGAATCACCGTACTGACATCTTTCGAATATTAAATTGTGGAGACGACTTTGAGTTTTTCTGCATCGTAAATACTTTTGACAAGTTCTACAAGCAGTTAAATAAATGTCTCAACTTTGAGAACACCCTGTATAGTAGTCGATGATCTGGAATTTCTCTTGATACTTCTATCTGATAAATAATCAGGTTGTTTGACTTAAATTATTCCATGAAATTTTTTCTATATCACTTCCCTCACCCCCCTCAATATGGCTTATTGAAGTCGTAACTACAGCAGTGAAAAGTGCGGGGTGAATATTATCGAGAAAAGATATAAAGTAATTGAATTTTTATAATATTATAACTCAGGGATTTCGGGTGTTTATTCTCGATTTGGTGTACTTCGGTGCCTGATTTCAAAGGGTAAATACCGATTCTTTTCAAAATTGATTTATTGTCGAACCAATTTTCCTGATGAGTCGATTTTTGCATCTTCTTATATTTTTCATCGTGCATGTACATGTGAAAGTACAACTTTGAGATATTAATAACAAAACTCAATTCAGCCAGAAGAGGAATGTCAGTAGGAGCTGTTTCTCGAATGAACCTCAAAAGTTTCTCGGCGGCTAATAATCATAGTCAAAACCATAGCCGACTACTGACTTGTCGGGTCCAATTTAAATTATGTTTCCTGATATACACTACAATTTAGCATTTTGAACGTGGGTATCATACAAAGCCATAATGAGTTATCAATTTTCAAAACTAAGATATAGACTCAGCTGACTTCAATCTTCAGTTGTTATTTCAGCTCTTTTAGAGTAAAAAACTGATTGAATTATTGATTTTGAAGCCCTGGAGAATTTGTTTTCTTCAAACCCGAAAAAATATAGGGCAGTGATTGACTTTTTTAGATCCAACCAGGAACTGTAGGAAAATTGTGTTCGAACGGAGAACTGACTGTATGCAGTATACTTTCTCAAACAATCTAATTTATCATCTGTACTCAAGATTCTTCCTGAAGACAAAACATCGAAAAATGTTTTGAGAGACCACTCTGTACACTCTAAAGCTACTGCTGATTTCGAAACAAACATGAATCTTCAGAGTGTTTAGGAAGGAACTGCAGTAACGTCAGAAATAATCCTAGAATCGTAGGTACCTGATCAGAAATACTGTGCAAATTAAATACAAGAGAGAGCCCGTCCATTGAAACTACTGCTGTTCAAGCCTGTACGGCGATAGAAATTAGAGATGCAGTGAGCAATGAATGACACTACAAAAAAATCCTCGCACACGCCCGTGTCCCCCCATTCGAGCCGTACCTTTTGGGCAGCATTTAAAAAATTCCCGTCCGTCCTGCAAAAAACCATCGGCAAGACCATAGACCACGTGGTTCGCGGAAAATGTCCACCGTAACCCAGACAGGCATTTATCTGGTACTCACTGAATCTGCCATGCCGGCCGTTGCAGCAGCGACCGTTTTTGCCTTCTCTAAATGAGCGCGTCGCTCGCATACTAATGTCCGAACAAATGAATGTCGACAAATATTCGGCCGGTTCCAGAGAGAGGTAACTAGATGTTTATTAGCCAAAAAAGCGCACCCTTAATTGCCACTCGAGGAATTCGTCATAACAAGACGACGATGGCAGTGGACCGGTGGCTGCGGAGGAAGATCGCTCTGGTTGGAAGGACGTTGCGGGGTATTGATCGCCGCGGAGTTATGAATATTTACTTTTCGAGGAATGATTTTTGGCATCATTTCAGCAGGAGAGTTGTTGTGGAATTTTCAGAACACTGGCTGAATTCGACAATGTATATAAATGATCGTGATCTGCTTGTAGAGAGTCAACATCACTCCGAGTATAATTAAAGTAATGATTCTATCATATTCAGAGCGCTTAAATAGTCATATATAGGGTTGGTGAGTATAGATGCATGGAAAGTATGGGTTACCAAAGTGAAATTTTTCGATATAATGGGTACCTTGTATTGTGATATTGTTCAAATTAACAGTTGGCTTCCTGAGTATACATAACAATCCTTCCATATTCGAAAAGTTTGACATGCTTTTTTATTATCGAATTGCATGGTTTGGTTCGAAAAAATTAACGCATATTCAAAGTCAAATTTCGATTATTTCATCTTTACCCATCCCGATAAAAATTATAACGTGTAAATAATGACTCATGGATCATGGTAATGATATGATAATTAAACATGGAGCAGATTGGACAGATATGCGTTGAACTCTTCCAAAGTGTAAAAACATTCTCTCCAAAGTAATTGCTTTGATTTACTCTTAAAACTGTCATGTTTAGAGTTATTCTTAATATAACTTGGTAATCTGTTATAGTACCAAACGCCTGCAAAAAGGGGTGATTTTTTGTGAAATGAATGGCGGACTTTTCGCGTGACTAGGTCATTTTTATTTCTCGTATTGTGATCATGTAGATCACTTTTTTCCATAATCGTTTTTATTTTTGTGAATAAAGTTCAAAAGTTTCAGGAGATAAATAGACGTAACAGTTAATTTTTTTTCCTCTGAATGTATCGCGACATGAAGTCTGATAGGGAAGGTCAAAGATAAGCCTTAAAATTCTTTTTTGTAGGATGAAAACTCTCTGTGAGTCAGTCGCTTGACCCCATAAAATAATGCTGTAAGAGATCGCAGAATACGCATAGGAATAGTATACATTCAGTAAAGTTTCCCTATCTAACATAGATTTTAGAACATTAAGTAAGTAGTAGCAACAATTGATCTTTTTACAAGTATCATTTATCTCCAACTCCCATGAAAGGTTGCTGTCAAACACAGTTCCGAAAAATTTGGCAGATTTGGAGACTGCAATATTTGTATTATTCAGTGCTAATGAACAGTTTGAGGAAGATTTCTGAATAGTATGGTATTCGATACATACTGTTTTCTTAATGTTAACGATTAGCTTGTTCTGAAAACACCAATAATCAATCCAATCTCCAATCTGAATTCAGTCACACTAACAAAATATATACTAAAGTTGTTTTTTCTACGGATGCTTTACAATGTGCCACTTCTCTCATCGCTTTCATACGTTCGAAACTGAAAATTTCTCACGCAGTGAGAAATATCCGCCATTACAGTGAGAAATAATTTCTCACTGTTATCACGATAACCCAAGTCAGTCATGTATTGTTACATGTCTGATTGACAACGCTACGCCGACGATTCGCGTGCAATATCCAAGTAGCCCATTGTTGGCGTTTCCATAAAAACAAAACCGAAGCACTTCATAATTATTGCTATCAACTTACCTAACGAAAATAGTTTTATTTTTATAGTATAAATAGTTCAGATTTATTGAATATAATGGAATACAAAGATTGACCTCCAGAAATTGTTCAGAAAGCAACAGATGTTTGCAATAATTTGCTACCAAGCACATAAAAAAAAATGAGGATTCGCTTACAGAAACTTCATGGTCTGGAAAATTAAAGCCGAAAATACCTTGTTAGTTTATTTTGAAGAGTTGTCAAGAATATTGAAATCATCAACATTATGGTCTCAGTACTCGATGCTGAGGAGTACCTTAATTATTATCAAAAACTCTGTTGATATATCATAATACTTAAAACTACGTGAATTTTTGAAACGCAAATCTGAAAAATATGCTCTAGAACATTCAAAAATATTAACTTCTGAAGAAATTCAACAATTTTAATAGATGCACCTGATGAAAATTATTTGCTGATAAAGGAATGAATTGAAAATTTTCAAATTTTTATCGAAAAATGAATGTTTGGTTTTGATTTCAGGCTGCTTCATTTATTGTCCCTACAGGGGCATGCCGTTGTAATGAACTTCGAAAATTAAAAGCTGATGACATGGAAGATCTTAATTCGACCCTTTTAATAAAATTACCCGATACTTAAACCAAGGTTCCTAGAAATTTCACAGTAACAGCAATTCTACCAAATTTACAGAAAATATGTGAAGCTTCGACCATGCACAAATGAAACACGTTTTTTTTTATTGCAAAAATAGCGAATGAACGAAACAGCTTGTGAGGATGAATAAATTTGGCACCATGGCCAAAGAAACAGCAAAATTTTTGCTATTACCGAACCCTGAATTACATACTGGCTACTGTTTCCGAAGTTCATCTGCTATGGGGGTTAGAAATCCAGCAATGTTGCTGAATCTTATATCGATAACTCCATAGCTAACAAAATAAAAATTTTAAAAAGTATAGTGGATTCCATTCAGCTTCCAGCGCCATTAGAACCTGAACACAACAATGCTGTGGAAGTTCAGTACGTTTCCCCATCAACTTCAACTTCGACCGCAGCTAATATTTCACTTACTAGAAACATGTTGTAACAAAACAATTAACCAGGAATAACTTTACAGAATTGTTCAAATATAACTGTTAATTACTATTTTAAATATAATATAAAAATTAGTTAATGACATACAAGTATTATTGTATATGTATTTTAATTTTCAATACTTGAATTCAACGCAACCGTAGAGAAAGTACCTCTTGAAAAATCCTTATAACCCCAATAGTTTTTTATCCACATTCAACCAATTTCTGTACAAGTGACAGCTAAAAAAAATTGTTCAGAAAATTAAGTCGGACTGTAATGTTTCCCATACGTTGATATCAAAAGCCGAGGTTCCATCAAGCATGACTTAAACTCAGGGAATTTCTACACTCAGATAGGTACCACTTCAAACCACTGAATAACTGAATATCTGAAAAATAAAAAAGCGAGTTGAAATATATATAGCCAGGAGATACTCAAAACATCATTGACACAAAATTAATATACAATAATATTCGCTTTCATTGATAATAAGTATAAAAATGAATTCATGTACCTAATATGTATAATACGAAATGAGGTTGCTTATTATCAAAATCGCTCATTAATCTCTTTAGATTCAGTACTATCCCCAATATTTATAACAATGGGTGTGATATCTATATCACAAAGACCCTTTTCGCGTGCGTACCTTTTGTCTATGAGTGATTCAGTGTGTTCAACACATTTCACCCAGAAGTCCGCATTGCACTTTTGTAATGCTTCATTTCACAAACTCAATACCATCTCATCACTGTATCCATCTCTGCCAATATACAATTCAAGTAATTGGCCAAACTCAAAGGGGTGATTCTTCGAGTGATTCTTAGCCATAAGTTCACATAAACATAGGTCCGCTAATGCTTAGTTTTCAAGATACAAGGTGTTAATATTTGCAAAGTGTTCCATCGAAATCGGTCAATCTAAAAATTCGAAAGATGACTTTCGTGTTATTATGTTATTCGTTTAATTATAATTGTTGGTTTGCTAGTTTAATTTTTTTGTACCAAGGACATGCAATAGGATAATATTTATTCAATTTTTCTCATAAACAGCAATATACAATAAAAAGGATGAGAGATGGATATGAAAAAGTTGTAGTTTCAGTAGCACATACATAAATAATAATTTCAATCTAGTTATGGCCAAATCAGCCCCCCAATACCCTTAATAGCACCGCCAACTTTTAGGAAAATCGGCTGAAGGATTATTGAGATATTCAGGTTTTTTTTTATAGATTTTGACACCTCGTATCTTGATAACGAAGCGTTACCGGACCTATGTTTATATGAATCACCTCTTCAAGTTTTGCACCTATTCAAATAACACCCTGTATTTGTTATAAAATTGGAATCATATTGACATGAACAGTCAGTTTGTCCCTCCATTTTCCTCGCCCTGTATGAAAGAGATGTGCTCACTTTATACATATCATGGAAAGTATTTCGTTCTCCTATTTTCAGACCTTCAGGTGTATCAGCTATTATTTTTTTTCTGGAGACGACGCGACGTCTACTTTTTTCTGGAATTGATGTCATGGGTTCATATTCGTTTCTTTTTTTCATATGTACACCTTTCTTCGAGATATCCCAAGTTCATCTGCAACTCTCTGAAATACAATTAAGAAAAGTTATGATGTTTTGTGGTTTCAATGGTTCTTGGATAGATGAAGATGATAAAAAAGGTCCCCCCAAGCGCTCTCTCCTATTCAAAATACTCGGTCGAGTTCAAGAAAAATTGTTATGCTTGTGAATGGGTGGTAGTGAATGGAGAATACTTCCAGCCACAATCTTAAAAAATTATAAATATATTGTGACTGTTTTTGGCCTATCAAAGTTTGTTTTCTCATTAGGGCTTCCACACACCTGATTACTGTTGCGTGAAAATCCTTGTGATGCGAAATTATAGTCACAAACGTCTATTGTGGGGTTGGGATTTTTGAATAATTTGGGGATAAAACATATTGTATTGTACTTGCTTCGAAAATAATGATGCCAAGAAAAATAAAGCTTCGAAAACATTTTTTTGTCATATATTCTGCAAATAAGGATCTGCTCAAAGAGATTAATGGAAAAATATGTTACATAGAGGGTGTGCGATTAATTTGATCGTAAATTGATGACGCATAGGTAAGATTGGAATAGTTGAACTGTAGTGTCTCGAAAGTAGCGTCTCTTCATACCAACCACTTTTGAAGTGAGAGAAATGGCTCATATTTCTGTATGGGGGTCTAGGATGATTAAATTTTCAATGTCCATCATATTTTCATATTCCCGACTTATTTCAGACGAAAATAAGGAAACTTTGATATAAAATATTCTTTACAACAACTAAAGAAGAACTAGGTGAGTGATGAATAACCTGTGAGTACCTGCTGATGGGTTTCAAGGATTTCGAATACGTGCTTATTTATTTATGTTGACTCACACACGGCCTCTCAAAGAGCATGTCATTGAATTATCGAAATTATTTTCGGTCAGCTTCATGAAGCTATTCGAAAGAGTATATTTCGCAATGAACACAGAGGAAAGTGAAATGAAGCAAATATGCCGTGGAGACTAGAAATATGTATATACTGATCATTTTATGGTGCATGAAGCTATTTTTTCTTCTGACATTCTGAAATTTGGAAGGCCAACTGTCGAACGAAATGTGAAGTCTTGATACATGAAGTTTTCGTGATCCAACTGAAAGTTTCCAAGAACGTGACGAAATGATTTGATATTTATCAGAAAACAATCCAGTTGCTATTTTACTAGTTACAGGTTACAGCAAACCGAAAGTGAAAGTTAACAACGTCAGAACAATACTGTCGCTCGAATGAACCAAACCAACATTTTTCCGGAATAATACGTTTCTTGTTTCCAACAGCCGAATGACTTTCAATCATAATCCACGCCTGTTTGTCAGGTAATCTGTTAGTGTCATGTTGAATGAAAATAATGGATGTGGCGAATTGCGGAAAAAATATCAAACCAAAGACAATAGGGGAATGTAACTCACTGTCGTTATAAATACGGTACATTCATGTCTTGTCTTCAAACATTCAGAACCCTTCATTGTCAATTACGGATAGTTATAATAAACAGTTCATGCTGGGATAAACAATTCTAGTCTGCTGATGACGCGTTTGAAACTGAATGTGAACGATTGCCTCCGAACCCGATTATACTATATTTTGATAAATATTCATTTTACAATGAAGGTGTGGACATATTGTCATCTACGGAATATTCTGGATATAAGCGTTAAGTGAGAAAAATTCAAATGTAGCAATGAACATGAGGGAACCATAATTATAATAGCTGGACATTTCACGTATATCTCTCGTACACCCTACGGAACACAATTTTCCCATGTAGCAACTATTGTTTGTGATACATAATTCATGAGACGTCATCTAGTGAAATATATTTCCAGAATTCTGAATTGAGTCAATGCACAAAAATAAAGTGGGAGCGTAAGGTTGAAAGGTTTTGTCGCAACTGTATCCTGCAATGAGTGGAAGTATCGAAAACTCTTAAAACTAGGCACTATGGAAGAAGCGTACATCCTTTTGATGATATTTTTTGCTACTTCTAAGCGAAATGAGGTGTTTAAAGTACTACAAATGTAAACTAGGTCAATATTCGAGAATCAGTATTATGTACCCAAATTTTATAGTAATTCTGGGATCAGACACACACACTCATGCATAACCATTTATTAGTAATTTATATAAGATATCAAATATTACACATCAATACCTGGACTTCATATGTTTTGCAATCGTTGTATGTATACACCAATCCAACATTGATTGAATAAGGACATTTATATAATAGGATCATCTTATATTTTGAAACGTTTCAACTGATTGTACTCGCATTTGCATCTACAACAAAACATGATTCATCTTGGAAGGAAAACTCAAATGTCATTCTTTGATTCTCCAAAGAATGATTGGTAATTTGGATTGTATGAACACAGAAAGATTGTATTGAAATATTCGTTTGAATCAATATTGGATCACGAATATATAAACAATTAAATACTTGAACCATCTTCGAGACAGAACCAAATATTCTAATGATGATTTCCAAACTTCTGCCACTTTATTGGAAACTGTTCTCAGTCGAAAATGATAAAATTTTCTCAGAGAGATATCGACAGGTGGTAAGACAAGTAACCCATACTGCTAATGCTGTTCAAATTCATTGAAATTATATTTGTCCATGGGCAGTCTGACCTGATCTGATTGATGCAAGTCCCCTTCAACAAAAATTTTTCGGGAAGATACCTTGAGAGTTTGTTATTGACTTTCGAAATTTCGAAAGATAGAGCATTCGCCAAATATTGGAAATCCTGCGCGTAACAATATGTTTGTGTGTACGTTTTATTTACGTATTGAGTCAGCTCAGTACAGCTTTGCAGCAGTGTGCACCATGCTAAGTCAACATATCAATGTCAGGGCAATATGTTATCCTTCGTTTTCTCTTGATATTTTTGAAGAAAAAAAATTCTCTGTTCAACTGCTCGTTAGAAAAATGACTCGGGCGAAGAGACTACGTACAGGTCGGATCGAACACGATAAAATTATTTATGATATTTGTGAAGACAATTTAACTCATGTATAAAATATCCCATGAGCCGCCGTGATTTTGTCATTATGATAGCGAAAAAACTTTGCCCTATGTTTTCCAGCGACAAAACGGAACCCAACTCTTGAAAGCACGGAAACCAGAATTGTCTTTGTTAATTTTTCACTTGCGTTGTCAAAAGAGTATATCTGATCTGTGAAAATGAAATATAAGAATTGTGTTTTTAACAATTGTACTTCTCTGTTAAATTGAATAAACTAAACTGTATTCATTGAATTGTCGTGCCGAATTACAGTCGAGCTTTTTTTTGTCGAAAAATACTTGACATTATTTATGATTCGAGTTTAGTCGCCTTCTGGCAAATTGACTCAAAAAACTGCCAGAAAAAAATCACTCGTCCTTTGGACGGAGGCAGTTTTTTTCGTTGAGTTGCCAGGCAACAAAATTCTCATCGAAATGTCAAGTTTACTTCGACAAAAAAAGCTCTCCTGTTATTATAAGTGAGAAAAACTAGTGGGGAATCCCATTCTGAATGCTTTGCTTTACTTGCCTCTCCGTCTGTGAAACGTAATATTAATTTCCAGCCCTCCATATGGGGGAGACGGTTACTGACCACAAGAAGTGAAGTTAGACCTATTGTTCGATAGGCAGCAACCTGGTCGAATGAAGGGAAATTGTGTACTTTGGTGGATAATGAGAAGTTTGAAGAACTCTCTTGTAGATTTTCTCCATCGAATGATAAAAATAAACAAAAAATAGTTTCTGAAATTTCTATAGAAAAAAAATTCTCCTTTGAAAATTATCCCAAATATAACTTTCAGGAAGTCGAGAACGGTTTGTCGAAAAGAGACGAGTCAAGGGGGCGAATTGAAAATCCTATCAAAGTGAGTATCACAAGACTATATTTCCATTCATAAAGAACTGATTTTCCCACCAAAAATCACTAAAACTGATGAAATTTCACAAAAACTCTGTCTGACTTTGATAATTCGCCCTGTTCAAAATGTTAATAGAGTGGGGGAAGTCACGGCTGCACTCTATTGAGATTTCAAGATAAGCAATACGCCCTCTGGTTAAAAGTTTCAAACAATGTCAAAGAATTGTCAAAGTGGTGCTCATTAGTTGAAGTCTTGGTCGAAATGGCAATGCGATATTATTCTAGAATTTTGAAATAGGAATAAAATTATTACTAATGTTTATCAAGCACAATTCATGGTTAACGTTCACATAAAATGTGATGTAACTCTATAAATTGTAATAGTCGCTCACAAAATTTCATTGTACGGATTTTCAACAACGTCAAAGTCTTAACCTCAAATAGCAATAGTTAAATGAATGAATACGTTCATTTACGAAATCCTAATATACATACAATAAAAATAATAATAATGATAAATCATAAACAGTAATCATAAGCATTCAATGTTGTCAAAGTGGTTCTTATTAGTTGGAATTTTTTTAATGTGGCGCTACGATCTTGATTTGAAATCTCAATAGTTTCCTTGAGAGACGATTTCGTTGATCGTAACTCCGAAAATCGAGAAAGAGTTTCATTGCAGCAGTCACTATGGATTCCTGGACAATAACAAATCGGCTTTTTCGAGAAGATATATACATGCTTGGATTTTTTCAGGGAGTTTTGCCAAGTTTGTTAGTTGTCATTTCCTGATTTCTTGGAAATATTTCTGTATGAAGTCCAATCCTTCACGCTAAACTTTCTGAGGAATCACGTTGTAGTATACTGTGAATTTCCAACAAATAACACTCTTCGGTAAACGAACACGGATAAAAAAAGTGAACTTGCTGTCGCACGCTGGCAACCGCCGCCACTGATCCTGGATGCTTATAAAACCGACATTATCTTCCGCGGTTTTCATCACCACAGACTACGTGTTTGCGTATATTCACCAAATTAATAGGCTCGACAAAACACTTCATCACTTAATAATTTTCTCTATTTAGATCCTCTTCCTGTACGCCAACCACGTGAATTTTATCTTGTCGCGAATATTACCGAGCGCATTATCATACACATTATCGTGATTCAAAATCGCATGGTGTAATAATGTTGCGATCTTGCCCAGTAATAATAGTTTATAATGCCGGACATAAAATTCGCAGGCACTTTACAAATAGAATGGGGTTCGGTTCGAACGTAGAAAATGCCTATTGTGGAACACGGCTTGAGACCATTCACTATAAATTATGTTTCTTAACAGTCTCAAGTGTGAAAGATATAAACGGCGTTATGCCGTGGTGGCCAAATGGATACAGAGTGTTCGGTTTCAATGGTTCAAAGTTTTTCTTGATACTCCAATAGAGAATGCAAACAACTACAAATTCCTTGGAATAGATTGCACGTGAATGCAAGCTTTCATTAGATGTGCTATGAGATCAATACAGCTAGGAATGAAAGATAGAAAATTAGTATTCGAAGATCCATACGACACCAGGAGCCCCTTACTTCCAGAGAGTGAATTTGTCCTTAATTTAGGATTGCTTGAGAGAGGTCCTTTTGAATAATACCCAGTGAAGAGTAACTGAAGCTCAAGTTAGCCCAAAGCCTTTCTGTGAGAGGGCATAATTTCAAAAGTCAGGTAAATATTTCAACAAGCGATTTTTCAGGTGGAATATAGCTCCCATGACCTTTCTGCGTTCGTCTCCAAGAAAAATACCCGAAGCCATAGCCAAACTGAATCTATTTGTTCGATCTTGTATCGTGAAGCAACAGCAGTGTCTGCAGAATCGTAGTTACTATGTGATTTAATGTCTGCTAGAGGCCTTGAGGCACAATGAGATAGGGTAATGGAAGGAACTGAGCAACAGCCTTCTGTAGTAAATAGACAGCAAGAAGGTTTTTGGTCGAAACAAAGTTTTTTTAGCAAAACCCTTGAGGGATAATCTTTTGAAAAAACGCTGAAAGATGTTTTTTTCGGTGTGCCTACAAAGCAGCGATTCTGAAAAGAATGATAATAATGTCACCAGATTTTTCCCAATATAGTTAAGCAAAGCCGAGCGCGGTTAGTACTTGGATGGGTGACCATGCAGGGAAATACCGTGTCGAAAGCCCGTACAGCTGCAGCGAAATAACATATCATAGCTCGCAGACAATATATCAATGAGCACAAGATATATTGAGGATATGCCGTCCTTCGGAGGGGACGTAAAGCCGTCGGTCCCGAGTCCATGGATGTTGGGCTCGTTAAAGATCCCTACCTCTGGTTGGAATACCAGAGGGTTCGGCAAAATTTCCGGTTGGGGGAAGTGTGCTCACCGGCGTCGGTGATTGGCCTTGGTAGCGGAAATAGGCCGACGTTGAATAAATAAATGAAAAAAAAAATTACTAAATTTGAATTAAGACCAATCAGAAAGCTATCGGATCGTTGTACGATTGGATTTCGGATATGTCTGAACCTAGCCTTAGAATCACTTGTGACCTGCCAAAAAAAAATTCAATGAAAAATTTGAATACGACTAATAAGAATATACTGAACCTACGACCTCCTTTTATGAATCTATATTATGATCATCTCAACCGTTAAAAATATCGTGGAGGTCACGCAATAATATTCTTATATTTTATAGCTTCAACAAAGCAATGTCAAAGACCAAACTGTACAAAAATGAATAAATTTGTCCCATCCGGGCAGCCCGACATAAACCCATAAAACAATTGTATACATACCGGATGGTTCGTGTTCTTTTTTTTCTTCTGAGAAGCATTTGGTGGATTCTGCTACGCTATCGTTCTCTCTCATTGATTCAGAAATTGTTATGGAAATGTCGGAACACCGACAAAAATTTTATGACGGTAATTTGGGAATTTATATTTTTAAGTTTCGTCTTTTGTTCTGCGGAAACGTGTTTGGTCGCGACTCTATTGAAACCGGAATTGTCTTTTTCTTTTATCAAGGTCACGACTGAGGAGCATTGCGTTATTATCATTTTCGACTTATGACTTTTCTTCAATATAATTTTAAAAATTGTTTGAAGATCAGGAAATTCGGACGATATATTCAAATAGCATTCCGAGTTCTTGGCTTCGTCCTATTTGAGTAGTTTCCTCGACTACGATGTATTGCTGTAGCTGTTTGACGTTCATTCTTGATCTCACACCGTTCATCAGATAGACGTTTGGAATAACCTGTGGTAGAAGTCCATTGTATCTCAAAGTGGAGTGTAAGATTTACGATGCAGAAAAACACCAAGTCGTCTCCACAATTTAATATCTAAAGGATGTCAGGACGGTGATTCAGTACATGTTTCGAACCTACATAGGTTCATCATCAGCTGAATTCAACATTCAATTATGGAGATAAAAAATTCAATTGGAAAAAAAGTCACATGGTGAAATTTAGGTAGGCATTAAAAAATTTTATATTGAAACGAATAATGAAAATTTTGTGATTAGGGGAATGTTCATGGGAAAATCTATTCTTCACGAATGCTACAGCCAATTAATCACTAGTTTTAATTGCCGTCAGCCAATGGCAAACAATGTATGTTTTCTCTGATGAGGCTCCAGTTGATTCCAGCTCTCGAACCATCTTAACGAATTTCACGAAATGAGCTTCCATTCGTTCGGCTAAGTTCAGCTCCATAGTTGAAAAAACTTTCCTGAGATGCAGCTGACTTGCTACCCCCTCTCTTTCGGAAGTATCCTGCGATTCTTTCCATACACAATGAGCTTTTTGTTACCCTTTCGAGTAACCTAGACTCAGCCACGCTTCTCTTTTTCTGGGAATTCCAGTCATCTTTCTGTGCTTTCACAGATGAAGCAACTTCTGGATCTACGAATTTTAGCTTCAATGGCCAACCAACGTATTTGAGTAGATCTTTTTCTTCTAGTTAGCGTTTCCATTCTGAACCGTAGTAGTTCATCCCATCAAATAGTGCAGACTTGTTCTGTTCGAAGTCATTCATGACCATATGAATTACTTTTCTAGGTTTCAGACAGGACCTATGACCTGTTGACGCAACGTGTTCGAGTTATAACTACTGTGCACTTTCAGGAAAAAACAAATGAATATTTTCAGATAAAATCATCTTTCGCGAAATATAATTTATAATTTTGGTTGAAAACAAAACGAATAATCAAGTAAAGTCATTGACATTATTCCATAATATTGATACAGGATGTTCACTATCAACGTAGTTACTTATGGTAATTGCCACTTGAAAAGAAACTTGGTCTGAAAATTATGTCACTTTCGCCCGCTCAAATACAAATGATGGTGGTCATTTCCAGGTATAATAATCGATCATAAATCATAAAGAGCATCAAAAAAAATTAACAATTCACTCGAATCTCATTCCCAAATGATACGACGTTGGAAAAATTCCGAATGAAACTTATTGTGAAATCTGAGGTCCATGTAGCTCAGGGTCATTGTGCGTCAAAGGACAATGAGAATATCATGAAAGGGTCATTTGTCAGTATTCTTTCCGGAAAAGATGTCTCCATTATGAAAAGGTTTCGTAATCCAGAATTTCCGTGAATTCGTAATTTCTTCTCTTTCCCGGAGAAAATTAAAATATGAAAGTTATCTACGAAAACTTTCCTCCACTGGAATTCAATCAGTAATTGACCGTGATTATTCATGAAATTCGATGATTACCGAGCCGTTGTATTGTTTTCAATAGAATAGTACATCTTTATTTCTTCAGTTGGACGAAAATTTAGGGAGCTTCTACAAATTTATCGTATATTCTAAATGCGACCAATTTCTTCAGATAATATATTATGTAAAACCTGTCTCTGTATATATTCTTTCACAATAGTGATATCGAAAAACCAGTAGGTACGGAGATTTTTTCTTTCAGGCTGCAATGAAACATAACAACTTATGTAACCCCCATTTACAACTAAGAAGTGAATGGATCACCATCAAAAGAATCAGTCAGTATTTCCTGTTTTTTTTTTATTTTTTTATACTCATGGAGTATCAAATAGAAATTAAGTTATGTATCTATAATAAAAATGTTTTTCTCTCAAACGTGAATTGAGTTACACGTTTTTCATCCTCTAGCGGGTCTTTGTATTCTCCCAAGGTTTCTCTTTATTCGTATTTTCCTCGAAACATGATTCTAGTTTCTATAACCTTCATTTTCAATGCTCAATTCGCTTCAAGTAATCTCCATATTGTGATCATAACTAGTTTGGGGGGATAACGTATAATAAATGAAAACGAAGACTCAGCATAACGTTCGCTCGTTGTTCTCCATTCTCATCGACAATATTCGTAACAAGCACCATTCAATAGAAACATAAAAAAACTATTTTCTCCTTCGACTGCGTTAGTAATCAATTATAACTTGTTTCCCGTTTTCATTTCTTCATTTGTTATACGCAACCATCATACTCTCCAACGATCCTGTCAGATTGATAGAATACGTAGAATGTAGATCCTTTCAGCGCTTCAAAAATCAACACGGCATGAAATATTGATAAGTCATTGCTATTCTCAGTTCTCAGCGATACGCAACTCGAAATCGTTCGACTCCGATTTTACATGGCTGACATTCCTCCTCTAATTGGCCTACATAATATTTCATTAGTACGGATATGCATTAACGGCGCATGACGTAATGATTTGCCCACTTGAACAAATGCCTAACCGGTAAGATATTAGAACCGGATTGGACGTTACCATGAGCTTGAATTATGGACGGCAAGAAGTATTTAGACATTAACAACCCGACTCTGAATATTTGCATTGCTGCAAATACTCACTTAATCATGAACATTACGACCTCAACATTCGATTGCTGTGTCCTCGTCCCTCATGTCCCGAGCCGGACTGATCTGGTACGAGGGATGGTGAATATTGTGTTGTTTTGTGGAGCACCTTGGACATACTGAAATGTTCATTCAATGGGCTGATATCATTTGAAGAATGATAAAAGCTTTCGCATATTCAACATTTGATTGAAAGTATTTTGTAGCATCGGAAGAACTACCAGAGTAGAGTGTCTAGTAACCGGACCAATCGCGGTGCTATTTGCTATTACTTGTTGAACCTCATCCCACGGTGTTACACAAGGTTCCATACTGGGACCCACATCATTCATGTCATATGCTTAAATATGAGGTTAACTGACGAGTACTTCTATACATATATGGGGATAAAGATATTCACTGAGTTTTACACCTATCTCGGAAATATACTATCCATTAACAAATTTGAGAAAGAGCTCAAACTATGTACTCCAAACACTGAAGGATATTTATGTTACAACTTATGTCTAATTTTTTGTGGAAAAAATTCTTTCATGATTTATAAATAGCAAAATTTTCCACGAATTTTCCAAGTATCAGTGTGTTCACCATTCCTATCTGTTTTATTATTAGTTTTGATTGTAATTTCTAGTTTGAATTCAACCCGCTTATTCAACCTCTGTAATGTATGCTACATTGCGTACGTGTTTATACAGATTAGACCAACGCATCTAGCTCTTCTCTTTCGTTTGTATTTTAATGCAAAAATGCTCGAACACGTACTACACGTAGGGTTTGACTGTGAGGGGGACACATTTTGAAGATATTCCTATCGTATTATGTATTCACAATACTAGAATTTCAAATGGGAAGTGAGGTCTATGATACTCTTGTTGAATTTTAACACTTTCAACTATTTTTTTACCTTCATTTCTAATTATCTACCTGAATGATACTTGCTTGGCTGTTTATCATAACTACAAAAGACCTAATTCCGAGCACTTTGTATACTCGAAGAAATTGTTGATTTTCAGCCAATGCGATGTGCCCATTTTTGGAGTTTACAAGGACGGATAGACCTTGAACAGAAACATTAAGAGCTCTGATATATACTCCCGCCGATCGACGTTGTTTATTCTCGATATTGATAATTTCGTTCCGTATCGGAAATATTTTGTTTCAATGCATTTCACAGTTGTTCATTTTGTGTTTACAAATATTATTCGGTTGTGCATCTCGCGCTGCATAATTGTTGTTTCTTTATTTGTTCCTGTGAACCCTGCAGACCACATTTCGAATAGGTACATCTGGAAGGCCCTTCCATTCAAGAGCCTATTTGAGGACGACCAAGCCTTTTCCAAAAGGAGTTCTTGGTAAGTCGTTTCGGTGGTTATTTGATCATTTGTTCGGGAACCTATCTATCTATCACTATATTTAGTTTATTTGTCCAATTTGGATATCGAAGCCAACTATATTTAAATTCACGCAAAGAATTAATACGAAAACGCCGCGGCATTTACAATTAGCAGTAGGTTTTAATGTTTGCCATTGTAACGGTGATTTCATTTATTGAAATGTTACCTCATCAAGAGTTGGAAATGTGAGCCATTCGCTTCCATACAGAATTATATGTTTTGTTGACATTCATTTCTGAACTTTTGTTCTGATAAGGTTCTGCGCTTGATATGTCACATCACAGACGAATCAGGTATCGTCAAGCTTGGCAACATACAAATCATTTTATCTGGATGAATGTCCTCGAACAAGCAAGCAGTAAGTCTGGTAAAACTATTTTTTTGAAAATAAAAGTTTCAATCTCAACTCGTTGAAGAATTGAATAAACCATGTTTTATGGTGAGATTGAAATGATTATCAAAGAAACTAAACCGAATCAGTAGTAAGACTGAAACAAACGTTTGCCTAAATTATTTTTCTGCACTCATCTGAATTTTTGCCAACAAAAAACATAATATTTCATTTTGATAAAAAATGGCAACATTGAAATGTTGATTTTGTTGAATTGAAGTAATTCAATTCGTACATCCCAAAACTTATTGACATCATCGGGTTGATGTTCTAAACGCCGATTTTGCATTGAATGCTTCGATAAATTTGAATAAAAAGGATATCATGGGAAAGATAATTTTGTATACGTTTGATATTTTTGGATTGTGACACCCCTCCCCAAGGGGTTTGAGGGCAGGGGTTGAATAATATGTGTGAAATGGGTCTGCTTCGAAACCAAACTCAATGTGTCCGAGCCATTTTGTTGAGAAAAGCTTAGATACTTTTCGTTGGACCTCTCGGTATGTATATGAAGCATTCTGTAGTGCTCGGTTCTTTTGAACTGTTGAATCAAATATTTTTGGTAATGAATTGCTGCTTTTTAGAAATGTTCACGCATCCTGAGTTGGATAGAAAAACAAGAAACAATGCAAAGTATTGCGAGATCTCCTGTTATACATATATGGAATCCCGCTGTTTGATGTAATATTTTTGCGAATAATACAGCTGTATCTCTTGATTGATCAAAAATTATTACAGCTATCGCGGAAAATATGCCAATCCTCAACATTTTTGAAGCAACTGATGGAGGTGAAAATAATAGCCGTAATTGTGAAAATTGTATACTTTCAGGATACAATTATCTTTGTAGTAGTACGTTCTGGTAGGAAAAGAAAAATTATTCATCTTTTCTATCAAAGTATCATAGATAGATCCTGAAGTTGTTCGAAATGAAACAACTGAGAAATATGGCTCCCTTTGAAGCGTACCTGTATTGAAGGATTTATTATTATTTTTATAGTTTAACTTAGTGTCATTTCGAACACTCCGTAGAATCTCATCAATCATTAAATCATATACCCGGTCCTAGGTCAATGAAGAACACGGTGTTCTTGACATTTCCATATAAATCTTTTTCATGATAAATCTTATAGCGCAGTATATAAGCATCATTTTTACGGCTGACCGGTAAGTACTTATTGAATAGTGTCAGCGTGATGTATGGAATTTTTCGAAGGGTCTACTTGTAGCACGTAGGAATCATTCAAATCCGACGTTGACTAGATGTTTGTATTGCGTATATAAAACGAGTAGAATCTTGACTGAAAAATATCTAATGTATTGGGAGTTTTGGGGATGCAGTCAGTAGATTTTTCTTCAAAGAAAACTCTTTTTTATCTTGTCAAGCTTTCGAAAATTGTTATTTTCTTCTTCAGGACAACTACAATATGACATATTATGATTAAAAACTAACAAATACGGATGTACAAGTACTTAATTAACGTGAGAAATGGAAATTTTTTGAGGGAATCATAAAAAGTCAGTTTGAGTTACTGGTATGTTACATTTTGAAAATATTTCACAATGGGAACGATATTCTTCTTTTTCGATGAAATTATGTCATGTTATCGTACCGGGTGAATCAGCATTACTATACGATTGATCTCTAGATTTGTTTTGATCATAGGTTAGAATATAACTGTAAATCACACTAAGGTTATCGAGGTCTGTTCTTTTGTTCATACTATTGATGTTTTTGTTTATATGAATCATTTCCAAAAATTTTCGTTTGATTTAATTAGTTTCGTAATCTAAAATACTCGATTCGCTATAATTCATTTTGTGGTCTAAATCATTAACATGTTTTGATAATGCACATGAATTCAGATTGCGTCTACTGTTACTTTCGTGGGATATTACTCTTCCTTTCAGAAATCTAGAAGTCTGACCAATATATACTTTATCGCAATCATTACAAGGAATTTTGTGAATCACATTGGATTCGTGATTGATATCAATTGGATATTGGATTTTTTAATAGAGTCGTTCACCTGTTTCGATGTTTTTTGTGCAATTTTGATATTAGCTTCTTTGAACTCACCCCATAATCAATCAACGTTTTCAAACAGTAAGAGTTCAGCCAGTTCCTAAAAAAGGAAAGAAAACGTTACCTTGTTATCATAGACCAATTGCATTGCTTTCTATTATTTCCAAAAATATGGAAAAAGCAATCAATATGAAGCTTATCAAATGTCTAGAGAAATCAGAAATAATTAATGATCGACAATACTGATTTCGTCTTCAAAGTACAACCAGTTACTTATTGGCATATGTTTCTCATATTTGGCAACATTCCATCGGAACAGTCGGAGAAACGTTAGCTGTTGCACTTGACATTTCAAAAACGTTTGATCAAGTTTGGCATCGGAGTCTCCTT
Source organism: Zygogramma bicolorata (assembly GCA_032362365.1). Classification (NCBI taxonomy): domain Eukaryota; kingdom Metazoa; phylum Arthropoda; class Insecta; order Coleoptera; family Chrysomelidae; genus Zygogramma; species Zygogramma bicolorata. The sequence goes on along the minus strand of JAVJAQ010001895.1, from coordinate 50,798 downwards.
TCTAAACTACAGTCTCATGGTTTGCCCCCTCGGTTGTTCGATTTGTTGAAGAGTTTCTTTTCTGATAGGTCTTTGTATGCGGTTGTTGATGGAGTATCGTCTGATATTATCCCAATAAATGCGGGTGTTCCACATGGTTCAGTTCTGGCGCCCACTTTGTTTTTGCTTCATATCAATGATTCTCTGGAGAAAACAACTTGTTCAGTGCATAGTTTTGCGGATGACACAACTCTTCATACTAGTTATTCTTGCAGAGTTCCCATAACAGCAAGAGAATCAAAAATTTATGGAAACATTCACGATGACACAACGATGACGTGGAAAAAACAATAGAATGGGGTTACATCAACTTGGTGGAATTTAATGCTGGGAAAACTCAAACATGTCTTTTCTCAAAGAAAGCCGATCTATCATTATCTCGTATTCAGATGTCACGAGTAACTATTACTACAAAGTCAAGTAATCTCTAACGGGAAAACCATGTGAGGTCGAAATACTCCACTTTTCAACAGCTTCTGATGATCTACGAGGCTCAGATAGGACCTGTCTTGGAACATAGTTCTCATGTATGGAGCTTGGCATCAAAACATTCATTGAGGCTTCTTGATTCTTTTCAGAGAAATGCAATCCGTTTTGTTGGTGATTCTTCGCTCACAGACTCACTCACTTCGTTGGAACATCGTAGAAGGGTCGGAGACATCAATCGTTTCAGTCTTAGAGGTATCTACACGGATGAGCCGAGTACAGAATTCCCACCCTTTGTTGTTGGCTTGTAGACCTGTCGAAACTCTCTTGCTCATGAATCTTTTTTCAATAGAACAGCGGAACTTTCGAACTCCTTGCTGAAAGGCGTTTTTCCTGAGGCTTACAAACTTCAAAAATTCAAAGTGAATGTTAATTCGTTTCTCCTGACCCTTGATTCACGCATTTTTCTTCGAACATTACATGGCTTCCCTTCCTTTGGTTAAAGGGGGAAATGAACCGAAGGTGAAATTATTGGCGACAGCTTTAGCAAATGACCAAAACGAACGAGAACCGTTTGAATATTCAACAAGTCCTGAACAAATTCTATAATCATGTACTTCTTCAGCAGCTTCAATTGTTGCAATACACCTATTTCTAGCGTTAACATACTCAGATGAATGCCGCTTGTTTGGGGATGTGACAGTCTCAAAGCAGCTTTTATTGAACCATGGTTTCTCAGACTGTGATGCCTCTGAAGTTTGTAAATTTCAGGAAAAACCCCCTCGGCGAGGAGGTCAGAAGTTCAGCTGTTCTATTGAAAAAAGTTCCCTGAGCAAAAGAGGTTTGACAGGTCTCCGAGCTCACAACAAAGGGTGAGAATTCTACACTCGTCGGGTTATCCCTTTTGAATTTATAACGAAAAAATATACATGCCGTTTTTCCAGGTGATAGCGGTAACGCTAGGATTGGTGAGATAAGACAAAAGTAGTCTATTTGAAAATACAGTGAGGATGACTCAACGAGTATGTATTATTAGCTATTATTCACACAAGAGTGATTCGACCCGTGTGGAGAACAGACATTATATGTGTATAGAAAAATATATCTTGTCGTATGTTAGTTACATATGAAAATACTTTTGTTGGGACAGAAATATGGTATTATACCGTAATTTTTATCATTTCCAATATTATTGTCATGGTTTTGAATACATTTACAAATGAAACTGATCCAGTTTTCTAGCCAGCATGCTCATTCAGCTCATTAGCCTGTTAGTACCCATTTTTCCATGATTAGTGGAACTGAGGAGCTGAAGATGACATCTCTAATGCTCTCTCTTGCCCTGTGATTATACATAAAAAATAAAAAGACTCAGCAAGCTGAATGTGCATTTACTGCTTGTACTTTATTGGCAATTACTGGGGCAATCGAATAAGTAATTTGCGAATGAATCTGAATTCTGTTCCGAGACAATCCAATCCAAACCATATATCCCATAGTTATTATTGAAAATATATCAGATAGTCCTTTGACACCCCATTTATACTTCTCGCTTTTATGACCTTATTGTCATTCACATACCCATATCAAAGCCGCTATAAATCATAACAATTCAATAACACTTTATTTCATCCAATTCGTGACCTCTCATCCCACATATACACCTATCGAAAGACACCTCCTGCTCCTAAATCATATTATTCGTACCAAAGATCAAATTTTCGAAGGAAGTAATTTCGCATTCCAAGTATGACTGCAGCTATAACATTCTAGTTGATATGGATCAGTTGTAAATCAAGTCAAAATTTCATCTGCTACATTTCATTGGATTTCTGTGATGTGACAGCTCCAGCAGGCAAGGAAGGTATAAAATTGTTGTAAATCTTGGATGATCCTTATACATAATAGATCAAGGAAACATGAAATGTACATGTAGAAGTGCAGGATGTTGTAACAAATATAGAATTGAATCTATTGCAAGCGACAGATACAATTTTGAATTTTTATAACTTGAATGCATAGTTTTTACATCAGATGCTTTCCGTAGGGCATGTTATCCCCACTGGGATTGGTGAATCGAAAGCACAGGATCAATATGTTTCCAACTGGTTATGGGATCCATGGTCGAACGAAACAACAGAGATGTTGACTGATTTCCATAGCATCAATTAAAGCAGACTCACTCAAGAAAACCGACAGTGAAAATACTTTCGGAATAACTTAAAAAATAGGCAAGACATGAACATTCAACATTCATAATCAGACAAAGAAAGTAACAGTAACGGGTGATTATTGCCCTATAAATGCCATACAAAACTCCCTCGAGCACAGATGATCTCCTAAATTGGGTCTTATGAGATTGTTCAGGGAAGAAAATATCAAAAGATACTACGATCAGCTTTGTGCCATTCTCATGATCATTAATTTTTCCGCAGCTTTACTCAATGTAAGGTTGACCTTTCAAAACTCCTCAACAACAATTTTAAAGCAATTTATTCCAACGTTATTTTTTCAGGAATCAGGACATAAACCACTTCTTGAATGGTTTCACTTCCAAATTACATTCCGAGATACCTTCACCACAAGACAGTTTCTAATTTATTGTGGCTCTCTAATATTGAATACATGCTGTTTTTTCTTTTTCTTCTATGCCAGAAAAAAATGGACGTTCTCTGTTTCTTCCATTCCTAATATATTTTTGTATTACAGTTTTTTCAGAGACTGAAGGCCGGTACTCAACCAACCCACTTTGAACACGATTATTTCAACGGCTCTGATGTACTAATCAGAAATTAAACGAAGATGCAAATTATGGTCGATTAAACCAAATTCAACAAGGATTATATTTTAATCGAGAATTCCACTATGATACTACCCAATTGAACATAACGGCAAGACACAAACTCCGTCAAATATATTCAATTCTGATTAATCGGGTTGCCACAGTGTTCTTTGTGTTTTGTTTTTGATTTGACGCACTAAGTCATAGTGCTAAAAATCATATTCAACATTCAGATTCAAATGGAAGGGAAAAAACAGGTTGTGATTTCTCCAAAGTGGATATTGATTTATCAATGAAGCAAATATTAGACGACATAAGAGTGACTGAAAATAAAATTACCGATTGTTGCAACCAAAAAAAAAAAATTGAGATGGAAAAAAATTACAGTGGAATTCAATTCGAAACAGAGACCTGAATTATGTTGAAAGCAAGTGTGAAAATACCAAGAGAATTTTGAAAAACAAAATATATGTTCTAAAAACGACGAGAAAGGTACCGACTCGAAAACAAATTTTCTTTGATATGAAGAGCAACGCTATGGTCATTGGAAACTGGGAATTGAAGGACTATCTATTACTACCTAGCCGTTGTGTGAAATCGTAATGATATGAGAAGTGGAGTCATGGAATTCACTTCATGATGATAAAGTCTCATTGCAAATCATATTACTTACTGATTTGTTTAAACTAGAAGATGGAGTATCTGATCGAATATTTCCCTCATATATAAAATGTCCCATAAGAGCAATGCAATTATCGAAAACTTACAGCGGTAATTGCATTGTATCAAGTCACCATAACAACACATTTGAAACCGTATCGCTAGACGTCAGTAAACAACACAAATAAATCTCAGATAGACTTCAAAAATAGAAAAACATTTCGCATTTAGGTGAGTACTCCATAAGATCTATAGAGGAAAGTATAAATGAACAAAAAGTAACATTTCCTTGAGAATTTCTTTATTCGTGAAATATTCCAATGAATTATATTCGTGCATAAAAATGACCAGATAATTTTGCATTCAGCGTGATATCCTATACAAATTGCATTCGGTTATTTTCATATTTTGTAAAAGAGCCCTCGTCCTTCGGACTCGGACACTTTCGCAATTTTTAGATATCACGCTTTCTTGCAAAATTATCGGTAATTTTTATGCACTCGTGCAATTATAACCTCCTGAAAAATCTCGTCATCTAGGTCATTAAAGTGATCTGTTTCCACCCTGACTGTAAATGTTTTTTGCTTTTTTATGAAATCTATTATTTCGTGGTCATCATCGTCAACAAGGTCATCATCTCATTTTGTCTCTTTCAAATTTGGAAAAACCGAAATATAAAAACCATCAATTTGACATTATGTAATGAATGATTCATTTGTCACAAAGGACAAATTATTTCCAACTATCATGATTAATTTGAACACGATTATTTTAACAGCTCCGTTTTACTGACCAGAAATTAAACGATGACGAAAAGTACCGGCCCTGAATATCACAATCCATCCATTTTGGTGGAGTGATTGATACTGATGAAATTTTTTTGTCCCAAAATTTCCAAGGCAACTCCACTGTCCTCAATTTTAATACTACTATTTCTCTAATCGTCACTCTCCTCATATTCTTATTGATAACCCGACTCCATTTATATTCACCATTATATTTTCGACATCTAAAAACATAAAAATGATATTACATTTTATTCAAACCACAAGTGGTGTTGTTGAATAAAACAAAACTATTCACTTATGATAACTGTGCTTTTGACCAATAAATATATTTTTCTTCTTATCGGAGATTTCGAGAATACCAACAGATAGTTTCCGATAGCTCCAGGTTTAAGTTTCTACGTGATCCGAAATCGAGCCTCTGGTGTTTTTAGATCTGGTTGAATTCATTTCTTTTTTATTGCAAATGCGTAATGGCCAAGTTTCTATCTATGACCTTGTATATAGAAAAATCCCAACGAAATATCAACATCGCCCTATTTTCATTTGACTAATGGCTCATTCTTTCATACCACTTAAAAATAGAATGAAATGTTGGGTAATGAATTAATCATCGTAAGCAAAAACTAGTTCCATTGAAACCCAGTATGAGTTCTTCCTCTCCTAATCGTCGTGTTCTTCGTTTCAGCTGTCATTTATATCGTGAATTATGAATAATTATCTTCAAAATTTCCTAATTGATGTGATTCACAACTCCCGTTCAACCGCGCTCATTCAAAGATGAATATTAAAATATTCAAAATAATGAGCAACAACGAGAAATGAACATTTTTTCGAATTACTTTCAGAGACGATTTATCGAAATTATATGCAAGGATATGACTGAAAATGTGACATAACGATATGGAGTTAAATATCAATTTGAATATTTTACACAAATGATGCTTCACCGTGGTACGAGGAATAGTTTTCTGTTATAGCATAACAGAAGGTTTACCATGTAGATGTTTTCGGAAGTTGGCGCTGTGGCTGTGTGTTCGGTTCATGGGTTCGTGGGTTTGAACCCCCATCTTGGCAGATATTTTTCTATCAAATTTTTTCTTTATTGTATTGGAGAATGATTCTGCAACATTTCAAGGTTGACGGGTTCTCCAATAGCCATTCTGTTCCTGAAGTATGGCGTAAGGAGTTGATAGTAGTAGGCCTTAATTACTGGAATACTTCGTTCCAAATCGATGGCATTTTTTGTGGATAAATAACATTTTTTATCACCACTACTTATCAGAAATATACAAAGGTAAAGACGAAGTTGAAACCAATGTGTGATCATCATATCAATCAGGAGACGCATATAGAACAGTTGTTCGTATTATGACAAAGGTTTAAAAAATGTCCATAACTTTTTTCAGTTTTGCGTTTGTTAAGTGAGGGATTTTTCAATTCGTGAATTCACAAGAAAATTATTATAGTTTTCAAAGTGAATCTTACTTTTTTTATTTCTTGAGTCTATTGATGAAAGACGTTAGAACATGTTTCCTTCGGTTCTCTACTCCTTCATTGAAAATTCGAAGAAAGCAAAAATTAAAAAAAAATTAAAGCTATTAAACATTTTTTCTATAAATATTTCAATTGTGGCAGGAAATTCATTCGTTCATAGCGAATTGTTTATTGAATGAACATATGAGAAATTCACATGTTTTCCGGAATTTGATAATATGATAAAACAGAACGGTTCCCTTATATTAATAACAAGTTATGTTGAGTGGAAAATGCGTTTTAAAGTGATGGGAAAATATTTTGTGGAAATTTTTTTTCCAAATCATATTCTTCATCAAGGATTGAATTCCAAAGGAATGATTAGAATATATCATGGAAAATGTCTTTTAATCATAAATGTTCTTCAACAATGGGAGTGAAGATTTAAAAAAATATTTTCATGTAGATTTCTGTAATGGGAAAATGGATCTAATGGTATATATTTTTGATTTTGCATAGTCTAATTACGCGTCTTTGATTCTTCCATAATTTTCAAACCTTAGAATTGCAAAATGGAGAAATTACATGCGACGGATTATTCTTCATTTATGTATTTTTCGTTTTCTAATATTAACATTTGATATGAGTCGACCATATTTTTCTACAACCCTTTTCGAAAAGATTTCATTTTATAATAGGATACCCTCATCGAAAACGAGATTTTCGTTATCAACTTTCGGATCTAGTCAGTAAGTTATATTTTCAATAATTTTCCGCACTCGTATATAATATTTTAAAGACTTTGAGTTATTAATAAACAAAGAAGGTGATCATTTCTATAATGAGAACGCATTTATTAACAATTCTGAATGGATTTAAAAAATACAACGCTATCCGATTACGGCACAATTTCATCTGGAGAGACAACATTTAGGATGTGGCATCGTCTGACAAACTCCAAAAAAATTGCTATTAAATGAAATATTTGTGCATCTTTCTTTTTGAGCATATTATTATGATAAAATCACCGTTGTAGTAAAAGAATAGTGTTTCAATCTTCCAAAACATTTTTGGGAGTTCAAGAACATCATTAGCCTCGGCGTTTCGACACCCGTGGAATAATACAATTTTTGGAATTAGGGGCGAATCGAGTGCCGCCCTCTGGAATATCACTACCCGTTTTTAGCACTTAGCTTTTTTCATAGACCAGATATTTTCAACTCTTTTTTTACTAATTTGTAATTAACTTTTAAAATTTCTTGTCGGGACTCAAAATTTCTCAAAAAGTTTACAAATGCCAATTCAATTCAAATAATACCTCAGTCATAATTTTCAGTGAAGGTGGACGGAAAATCATTGAAAATGTATTGTTGGTTAGATTATGTAGTCAATAACGTAAACAACAAAATCGTATTGCTTACTGTATTTCTGGCGGTTTTGTACCTTTCCATGTGGAAATCTCAAAGGAAACTGAATCAATACTCATGTGAATAGAATTTTCGTTGAACTCCCACTCATTTATCGTTAGGGTGACGTTTTCTTGGGTTTGATAGTGACTACGACTTGAGTATGTGTATTATGTGTGAAAAGTTCCAAAAATAGATATGTGGAGAAACTGATTTGCAGATGAATAATATTCAAGAATATTAATTCGTTTGTTTGATTGATGCTTAATTTGAATTATTTCAACGTCACCCATGACGGAATTGCCCATCATAAGTGACGTTAAAATGATTCAAAGTGCTAGTGAGGTATATATTTTTGAGGGAACAGCAGTACTGCTCGCTGTGAGAACTTGGTTCACTTCACAAAATCTCCGGACACGATTATTTGAGACACCCAGTAAATATGGATTGAATAATTTTTTCCAGCTGCGAAGAATATCAGTTACTAAGTATCCGGCCACGAATGAAGAAACTGTCGAAGGTCATCTAGTGGGACTGTCAAAAGCGGCCGTTCCAATAATTAATAATTCTGGCAAATATTAATAATGTTACGAATGGGTGATTCGGGTTTTGTAAGGAAACTGTGCTTGCGAATGGCTACATACACACACTGACACTAAATAATAAATCGCATGGCCCAAGTATCGACAAGTAATTTGTATCTATTAGTAACCAGCTGTGTGTACATCGGTACAGCTATACTACTACTTGAAGATGTTTGAAGATTCTCAGAAAAAAAAACGATTTTGGAGTGTGAATGAGGTGACGTCATAGCTTTCAGAACGAATGAATGATAGTGTCTCGAAATTCCAAGGTCTGTCGAATTAGTTCTTTAGACACTCGATAATAAACTTTCGAGAGGAATCAAAACCAATGGGGTTGATGTGTAAAAAATGGCATATCAGAAAAATAGGATATCGAAACTAAATCAAAATGGTATTCTAAATGGAATAGTAGTGTGTACAACATGAGTGGCCATATCACACGAGGATGAAGTTTGAGTGCCTAAAAGTCCGAGGGCGATGTGGCCAATATCCATCAGAATTACATATTTATATTTTATTTATCGACATCCTCTGAAAATTCAATCATTGAAAAAAGTGCAAAAAAATAGATTTTGACCAACGCCTATGAAGAGGTACGTCTCAGAGTACGTACGCCTTAAGCAACTAGGCCATTTGGACTATACAATCTCAGTTAATTATTGGTGTGAAGGGTAAATGTAAGTCTTTCAATTTCACAAGAAAAACATCACTTGTGACAAATCAAACTTATAGATAATTCGCTAAAATCATTTTTTTTTGAAAAGGTTTTCTTGAAGAATTCTCATAACTTGGTAGACAGATCAGAATTGTGACGTTCCTACAAGGTTGTCCCTGGTAACCAAGTATTGTGTTGTCTGTGATTGGTGGATTTCATATCCTGCCTTGTGCGTTAATGAAATCATAACGATTCAGTTGAAACGAATCGCCTTCTTATCCGTTGAGTAAACTATAGAGAAATGAGCATATTGGGGAGTGGAAAAATGTATTTTTTGAGTGAAAAACTTTTTCATCGAGGCCATTGAGCAGAAGGTTTTTTTATTTCATTCACAGTTATTCGAGATAAAATGATTTTTCAAAAGGTATGGACAACAAATAATTATCACTACGTTGAACATTTTCAGTAATTGACTGAAAACTGAATATCAATCTTCAAACTTATTTCTGCTATTATTTGTAAATTTCAAACGCCCTACGTAAGTTCAAATTTGTTTACATATTTGGTAAGAGTAGGACTTGGTTCATAGGTCAAACTTTATCCTTCAATACTATATCAAGATAGTTTTCACAATTGAAATCAATGGCAGTGTTTCTATACGACATAATAAATAAACTGAAAGTGAGAGTGGGTCTATGTGTAAGAGATAATCAGAATGTGTGTCTCACAATTCTGTCATCCAATGGTTCTTTGGATATCGCAGAAATGAAGTTGTCTTGATGGCACATGTGATGAATTATACATTCTTTTATAATATAGTTATTTGCAAGTACCGAATAATCAAGATGTTACAATCAAGCTCGGTTTTTATCTATGAACCAGGCATAAGTGTGTCAGTCATATAGAAAAAAATTGTAGAATTGAAAATTTGACGAGCCTATGGACGATAAATTGCCGTGCTGCTATTATATGTGTACAAAATGAAACAAATGTATTTTTAACTAGTGGCACCACTTTCTGTCAGTATGGAACATAGACATTATAACTAATGGACTGGCCCTGAGAGAGAGGACTGCTGAATGAGCAAGATGAAATACTTCGAGTCTAGTTGATGTTTTTTTTTTTTCATGAAAATCTCTCGCTGCCAGAATCTCCACTCTCCTAGGTCTGATTGCTTACTCTAGTTGGCGAATTTCTATCACTCCACCAATGAAAAAGGAACGAGAGCAGCCAAAGCAAAATTGTAATGCTTGACATATTTTATGTCATCATGAAATTATTTGAATTTTTGACAAATTTGAAACGTTTGTTCTTCAAATTACTTCGAATTTAGTTATTGCTTTTGAACTGTATGTGACTCAATTCCTAAACATTCATAATGCCCTCATTTTGTGCAGTGTTTAACTGCTTCAGCAAATAGAGAACTTAACTTGGAATTCCATATATCAAAATTTTGATTGTGCTATGTGAATTTCTATGCTGTTTAAAGTAGATACCAAAATACATGCTGGAACGATTGAGACAACAAAAATCGTTGAGAGAAGCAGCCTGTATACAACAAATAAAATATAATGTATAATGATAATGATAATAATAAATGGACTTTTATTGGGCGAAGTTCAGTTATAAAAACTATTCTTACACTTAACCCGTTACATATCATCCTAAAGGTTAACACAACATAATGAGATGATTTGATTAACATAAATTATAGAAATGAACGTTAATAATATAGGAGATACAATGGCAGTCTTTTTCCAAAAGCTCCAACTAAACTATAATTTTAGACAGAGTCCTGAGATATACTACGAAATACTACGAGTGTTGAAACTACAAACCGATCAAAAACCCATCCAAGATTTTTTCAGCATATATTTGAAGGCAAGAACAGAATCTGAAGACTTGATATTGACATCAATTTTATTGTATAAATCGGGAGCCGCATAAGAAAAAGAACCTTCATATTTTTTAGTTGCGTGCTTATGAATTTGTAATTGGCCGGTATCTCTAATATTCACTTGATGAGAACTAGTTCGTTTTACAAGTTTTCTACTCAGATAGGGAGGTTGCTTGAAATGAATAGTTTTGTGAACAAGGCATGCCAAGTGAAGTTTTCTTCGTTTATCCATGCTTAGCCAATTCAAAGATGAAAATTTTGCCGACACGTGATCAAACTTCCTCAACCCATAAATCAGTCGTACACAATTGTTCTGAATTTTTTGGATTCTATGAGAATCAAAAGCGTCGATACATGGACCATATACTATATCGCAATAGTTGAAATGTGACAAAACGAGTGATTCACAGAGATATCGCTTCATAGATTTATCAAGCACTTTTCTATTAGCATATAATAATTTAAGTGAGGCATATGCCTTTTGAATGCATTCGCTAATATGTTCGGTGAACTTCAATCGCTTGTCAATAAGCACCCCCAGGTTCTTGACACAATGCCCCACTGGTACCGTGAAATCACCTACCTTAATTTCAATTTTCTCACTGATATGAGAGACATAATGGTCATTACCAAATAAAATAAGTTGAGTTTTATTTGGATTAATATGTAGATTATGTTTTTTTGTGAGATAAATAATATTTTTAATATTTTCATTAATAATAGTTGTTTCCAAATTGAGAATTTGCGGTGAAATTTGTTTGAAAATTTGTGTGTCATCAGCATATAAGTGGTATTTACAGTCATCCATGCCTGAAAAAATATCTGCTGTATATAAAATGAATAATAGGGCGCCCAGTATTGATCCCTGGGGTACACCTTTGGTTATATTGAGAGATTGCGATATTTCATTTTTAATAAAGACTTTTTGTTTCCTGTCACTGAGAAAAGTTTTGAACATCATCAGCGCGGAATTTTTGATACCATAATAATTCAGTTTGGACAAAAGTAGATCGTATGTAATAGCGAACAGACTTTCACATATGATTTGAATACATGGGTCCTTACACAAATAAATACTGATTACAAACCCCTAACCCCTATTCGGCGTTTCAGAATCCTCTCCTGTTACATGTCTAGAAAAGACTTGTGAAGGATAGAATACTTCAAGTCTAAGCTGAAGTTTCTCTTCTCCTATTCACTTTGAAATATGGATTCCTTCTCTCTCTCTCTAATTTATTCCGCATCGTGTTATATGGAAAACTGTCTTGAAGGCCACTCCATTAGTTAATTTCTATGGTATGGAACTGTTATCTCCTGTCAATGGAATGACATTGACATCTCAATGAAAAATATCTCAAACCTGACGACCTAAGTGAAAAAAAAACAGCAGCAGTCGAGTAGGTTGTACAGCAACTGCTACCGAAGACTGTTCCATAAAACTCCAACAGTAATATATTTCAGTCGTGCAATTATTACTCTGTGACCACGCATTAAACTTTCTGAAGCGAGGCCTTGTTCGCTTAAATCAAAAATAATTGAAATGAGTTACCAGTGTAGTCATGGAATTAAGAATGTTGTGTCAAATTGAACTTTTGTAGACGGCGTTTCTTTAGTCAAATGGAATTATGTCTTGGGAAAATGCGTAAACATAACTCATGCTGATTCGCCGCCTCGGCCTACCTGATTTCTTCACGGCATAAGTCACTGATCCAAGTGAGGAATGAACAGGGTGGTCCAATTTTTCAACCTCCTTTTCAGATGTTTATGTAATAGATCGGATCTGTTTCTATTCGTGAGTGAGGTCGTTCATTTGCTGATCTAGAACTAAGGTTCAGTTGTATGAACCAGGTACAAGTCTAGTTCAAATGAACCGAGTTCCATTGGCCCATTGGTTCAAAAAATGAGTGCTGTGAAAAAGATACTTGAAAAGGCCTCGAACTTCAGCAAAAATCTCAGGCTGCTGTAGAAAACTTTCTTTTGTTGTGACTTTATATGGATAAATCGATGCATGAGGTGTTGTTGAAGTTGTCATCTCTTCATTAGAAGTCCTAGAACATATAATCGTAAGTAAAAACGGATGCCTTTTTGAGCCTTCATATATTGAAGTTCAACTACGAAAGGAGTTTTCAACTGAATAAGCTTCATTGCCACTTCTGGAAGAATTTCATCATGAGACATGAAGGATTTTGAAATTGTCTAAAATTCATATGAAACTAACCACACATGTACAACTGAAGAACATCTTTCGAAGAATTGATTTTTCGTTTCACAGTTTTTCAGTATTTTTGCTGGTGTGTGAGATAGAATCCGAGTTGCCATCAATGGCATTGTTATGAAGAAAGTTCCTCGATGGATTTTTAGTTCTTAGCGGAACTCAGTTTGAGTTGACAATCCAATGTGATTTTATTATTTTAGATCTCTATATGTTTATTTTATGAAAATATCTTTGTTTTTTCTAGATGGCAGTGTTGACCATTTTCCCATTTTCTCGTTTCTGTTCTCTGGTCAAAAATTGACAGCAGTTTTTGAACCTATGATTTTGATGTTGGGCAGCCTAAATCGGTATCTTTCTGCACCAAGTGCACATTTCACTCGAATATTGATGCAACTTCAAAGAATTACTTGGGAAAACAAGGATGACTCCGTGCAGATACAACATCAGATGAGTTGGACAACGCCAGTCGGTCAACATAAACAATTATTGTGAATGCAGAGCATATGCATTCGTTGTCCTATCAAATGATTGAATACGTATTCCTTTAATTTAATAAGGCATCAAACAAATATAGGAGGTTTTGAGAGTTCGTGAATACGTTGCAGAATATTTTTTCCTAACATGTTTCCGCCATGATCGACAACCCCTCTCCCAACTCACAGCTGACTGACTAGGATAGCGGTGCTTTATGTGCAGTAGGAACTTGCAGTCAAATTTTCAGCCTGTGTTAATCCGTTGCATTTACTCTTTCCATCGCGACATTTTCGACAGCTCAGCAGGGACATTTGTACTGATGAATGCTTGACCCACTGGTGTATATATATATGTTCACCAGTACTGCAATCGACTATCAAAAATTAGTCCTCATTACTCACAGTATTGTTTGGCTTCAACCTCTCAGACTAATCGAACCGATACTGCCCAAAGAAAACGTTATAGACCCTTTGTTCACGAAGTGATTATCATCTCCAAGTGATATTCATATGTCACGCGTCTGAATAAAAAGCCATGCGATATACCACGCAATGTTCGGCGCATATCAAACCATTTCGAGATTCAGCACTCCCATAGAGTGACACTCTCATTGTGCTTTATGATATGATATGTCGCTGTCGTTATTTTTACCCGGAGAGCAGTATTATACGTCCCGACGATTTATAGGATGATAGATCACGGGGAATTATAAATGGGAGGCGAAGGAAAAGGGCGAAGCGGTAATAAGTGTTATGCTCGAACAAAGAAAATTTATTTGGTCTGGCCTTATAAAGTGCTGGCGATTTTTCCAGAGGAAATAGAATAACGCCCCCGGCGCCGTGTAATGTGAAACTGCGTCTGATAGAATCGGTTCGAGGCGATTAGATTTGTCAGTTGGTGAGCAACGTTGCTCTACGCCGATCGAATTGTTAGATGGATACTATCAGTTTCAGGACTGATTTCCAGATATGAAAAATTATGAGCTAAACTTAAAACCTCAGCATCGCTCTCTCTTCATTCAGAAGTTTTACATGGCCTTTCAAAGGTCAAATAAGGGATATATTCCAAATGTTTCCATATTCAATAACAGATGAAGTAGATTCAAAATTTTGCGACGTATGGGAGTCAGAGAAGGCGAAATAAAATGAGATGAGAAAGTGGAAAGTAGAAAGTGAAATGAAACGAACGAAACTAAAATGGGGTAGAATTGATATTCAGGTATATTCTGGTGAATCTCAAATAACTTTCAATATTGGATATTGGTTATTGAAAATAATCGACAACTGTTATAGAATAATTTTATGATGCTCCATCGAGATTTCTGAAATAGTAGGTACTGGTTTTTCGATATGCTATAAAATTCAATTCCTGAAAAAGTTTCGAAAAATATTGTCTTTTGAAAATTTGTGATCTGCATCATGATTGCATTTTTCTTGAATATTTTTCAATAATCTAGTGATATTCAAGAATCAACAGGCCACCACAATAGACCTGATTGAGTTTATTCGAACTTCCAAGCGGATTCAAATTTCGAATTGAAGTATCAAACTGTCGGACTTGTCAGTGGGGGGTTAACTTTTTGAAAGGTGGCCTGCCTACACAAATTTTGTAAACTGATGATTCTATTGGTGAAAGAACGATCTCGCCAGAGTTTAGCCAATGAGACAGTCGATATCAAAAGTTCTCAGGTTTGCGGTCTGTTTACTAATAAAACTCATTTGTTCTTGATCTCAATATTTCGCTAATGTTTATTAGCTTCATCATATATATATATATATATATATATATATATATATATATATATATATATATATATATATATTTAGTCCCTACAGATAAATAAACCTGTGCGTGGGTTATATTATACTAATATACCATAGTTTATAATGAATAAAATATAAGAATGGAGTTTTCTTCAGTATGAACAAAAAAAGTACGTAAAAAGTGGATATAAATATCACATTGAGATCCCATTTAGTTTATATAAATGGAGAACATTCAAGAAATATAATGATACAATCGCCATAGGTACATTGCATCGAACATCACTCGAATATCAATCAAACAATCTAACAATGGAAGAATATAACTACATCTTCCACAAACATGTATACCTACATTGTGATAATATGTATTTTTCACATCAACCTATTGGTGTATCTGTGCTCTGGGCAAACTTGAGATCCAAGCTTTAAGCTTATTTTTGAACATACTATTGTCAACGATAGTTTGGGTATCTGCTGAAATAAGATTATACAGCCGAGGAGCTAAGTATTCAATACTTTTGTAAAGTATTTTTTTGGGAAAATATTTTTCTACATTTCACGTTTGATATTCCATTTTGACACAAACTGATTCGACTCTTGCATTCAGCAACATGTTTTGTTTCAATGAAACAGATACCTGAATAAATGATCTCAAACTACATAATAATTTGCACGCTCGAAGTCAGAGAAGAACCCAGTTTGTTTGTTTTTTCGTTAATTCACGACAATGTCATTTTACAATCACAAATATAAGTGAAAGTACATAAAAGCCTCGAAGCCTCAAATGAAACAAAGTACCAAACTGTTTTAGAAGAGAGGACGCGAAGCCTTTAGGAATTACTAATGAATAAACCATGAAATTGAAAGCTCTGGTATAAAAGTTAAAACTTTTTGTGGAAATCAATTGCCTTAACACCAATTGGCGTTTCGCTAACAATTTTAGCATCTTCAGGAAAATCAAATTGATACTAATATAGCAAATACTGAAATAACATCGGTATCTGGACAAACCAGAAACCAACAAAAATGCATCCCCTCGAGCAGGATACAAACCTACGACTTTCCGTTTCCGAAGAAGCATATCAATCAATAATCAATGTCGAATCAAGGTTATTCGCACAATGTACAATTGTGGTGAGAGGTCTATGGAGTCCATAACTACGATTATGAAATCTCAAATGGAGCTAACCTTCAGACAATCGACGTTGACTTGATTTTTTTTCGAATAATCGGATGATCATTCTTGTTTCACAACCTCTTTTGTTTTATCAAGTCGTCATTATAAATATCAAACAATGTCTTCGGTGCCAATTGGATATGAGTGTGCGCCCTGGTCACGGCAGAAATCACCTCTTTGCGATAGGCAATTGTTAATAATAATAATAATAATAATAATATCGATTTTATTGATGCAGGCGAAAAGCCTAAATACTAACCTCAGTAAGTGGGTGGTCTGTTTATCGAATACACTAATTGTGGGTTTTTTGGGTCCTCCGGTTGAAATATCGAATTCGCACTAATGAAAGGCTAAATATATAATAATAAATAAATAAAACACAAATTATTTTTGTACAGTACTCATGATATTGAAAAAAATCTAAACAACTAGATTCAATCTCAATTAAATTGTGGATGGCCGGCTACAGATAATAACATTTGGAGTAAATCGATATCGATATAATCGAGAATATAATTAGAATATGTCGGTAAATTCATGCAAGTATGGTTATAGTATTGATGGTGGATCGATTCCATATTTACTTAGTAGCGTCCAGTTGTGCAAGCTGAATTTTCCAATTCAATTAGTAGACAAGGAAACTAAAGGAAGTTTGCATTTTTCATAATGTATTCAAAACGGTAGCTTTAATTACGAAATTATTCTCTAGCGTTATTATCATTATCCACCGATTTATATAACAGGACAAATTTTTCACCGCGTAAGTTATAAATGAACGACCGCTCAGAGAATTTATTGCGCTCGCATATGAATAAATCAATCTCATTTGTTGCTAATAATTTATTATTTAGTTTCCATAACAAGCCACTGAAAAACGCGTTAGCTCAAACTAGTCGGGAATGCACAATTCAGCTTTCTTGAAAAACGCAATTGATGGCTTCATCGGAGGCACAACGGCCAACTGCGCAGAGTTCGTGAAGTGCCAGATGGAGAAGAAGCGATTCAAATGGAAATTCTTGACGTACAGAGAATGAAGTGGACTTTTGAAATGAGATCAACGCGGTCAGTTTGACCCACTTTTTGCAAAAATATCGTTAAATGTTGAAAAAAAGCAAAATACTGTTTGAAAGTAATAATTTTGTGGTGGATGAATTTTTTTTCTTAGTTTTCTGGGTTTTTTACCTTCCACAATATGAAAAGACATAGCTCATCCAATCCATCTTGGCACAGAAATAATGACGTATATGCCCAGCAATCTGTGTGACACATGGTAAGATAAAAAAACACCTATCATATGTGTTCACTGTGTTGAAATTTATAGATAGTAGGTGTTTTGTCTCTCGTCATCATCTGCATTACCAGTGTGCAACTGGAAAAGTAGCTGAATTTGTGCCAAGATGGATGGATATATATATATATATATATATATATATATATATATATATATATATATATATATGTAGAAATTGATGTTTTCACGAATCTTCGATATACAAGATGAATTTTTCTGGGTTTTTTATCCGTTAGGTATTTTCTGATTTGTTCGACGTTTCGAATTCCATTTTGAATTCATTTTCAAGAACTGTGAGACGAATATCTGTCCATACCGTCCTGGTCAATCACTCCCCTTACGAAGCAACCAAGCAAGAGCTAGCAAAGACTTCAATTGTCTGTTCTCCACGGAAACTGGTATTTATAATGACTCTCCTCAGTCATTATCCGACTGCGTCCGATATTAAGGCTGCATCCTGCCCATCCAGGTATTATGTAGAAATTGATGTTTTCACGGATCTTCGATATACAAGATGAATTTTTCTGGGTTTTTTATCCGTTAGGTATTTTCTGATTTGTTCGACGTTTCGAATTCCATTTTGAATTCATTTTCAAGAACTGTGAGACGAATATCTGTCCATACCGTCCTGGTCAATCACTCCCCTTACGAAGCAACCAAGCAAGAGCTAGCAAAGACTTCAATTGTCTGTTCTCCACGGAAACTGGTATTTATAATGACTCTCCTCAGTCATTATCCGACTGCGTCCGATATTAAGGCTGCATCCTGCCCATTCAGGTATTATGTAGAAATTGATGTTTTCACGGATCTTCGATATACAAGATGAATTTTTCTGGGTTTTTTATCCGTTAGGTATTTTCTGATTTGTTCGACGTTTCGAATTCCATTTTGAATTCATTTTCAAGAACTGTGAGACGAATATCTGTCCATACCGTCCTGGTCAATCACTCCCCTTACGAAGCAACCAAGCAAGAGCTAGCAAAGACTTCAATTGTCTGTTCTCCACGGAAACTGGTATTGAATTGAAGTATTTTGCTATTTTTAGACTCTCACATGCATCGAGTAGTCATCGTTTATTTACAGTGAACTACATATTAAGTTTTTCGGGCTTGAGGGCTGTGTCCTGGAATAATGAGTTCCAGAGCATTCGGCTGCATCTGCGGCAGCCATCTTCAGCGGCGAGGTCTTAGTTGAACTCCTTCCTGTGACTCTACTATGACTCATTTCAAATCTGGTCTCGGTAGTGTAGTGGTTAGCATATCTGCCTATAAAGCGGAAGGCCGGGGTTCGAATCCTCGCCGAGCCACCGTGCTGGGTAATCGCACGTTAAAAGGTAAGGCCTCATTGATCCATTGCTCGCACAAGTTTCGACTTCTGAGGCTTGACGTTCGTCAGCTGGTTAACGAAAACGAACAATTTTAGAACAATATATATGTATGACGCAGCAACTTTTCGGGGTAGATTAAATATCTGTCCTTCTACACTCGTATAGAATTCCAATATTAATTCTTATTTTTTCAGATTGTAGTAGGTTAGAAACCCAGAGAACTACGGAACAAGTCAGTGATGAATATCTTCTGTAAGTACACATACCTTTACAGACATCAGTACTCTCAAGTTTGGCTTTTTCAAATCTGGAGCAAAATTTTTCAGGACAGCGGTAGGTAGGATACCTTGATCGAATACACCAATCGACTCGGTAACACTGTGGGTTTTTCTGGGTTTTTCTACCGTTGAAACAGCAAATGCGCTACTATGGAAATAAGTAAAATGCCTTAGAACGCTTCGGCTCCCAAGATAGGCTCTGTCATCCGGGCGCACTCGTAAAAGTGTTCAACAAAGGGAAAATTTAAAAAAAATATATAGAGTAATTATACATATATGAAAATATAAGATAATTCCTGAAAAAATCAACAGTTCACAATTCGAATTAGCGATATCAATTAGTGTCGCATCCTGCGAGATATCGCGGATATCTTTCGTTTTATTGGCGTTACGCGATTAGTGTAACAAGACTCGCATTACAGGATGCGTTTTATTGGCTGGAAGATCAATAGAAGTTTCTAATTAGTGGCCGCGGTGTTGGAACGTAACTCAGCTAACGCTGCCTATTTGCGCTATTTGAATAAACTCGTTGCGGCCGTTTTCCGCTAAGAGGTCTCAATTAGGTGCAATCGGTGAGCTTTTTCGAGACGCACATGTTGCATTGGTGATCGGACGATAGACATGTGGCTGGATGAAAGTTGTTATTTTCTTGGATTTCGTTTTTGTTTCACTTTGTATTTTATTCATTACAGTTGTGGGTATATTTAATGAACAAACTTTTTTTGAAAAACTATTTTTTTTTTCTCATAAAATAAATATAAAAACAGAAATCTGCCATAAAGGGAGCAACGGAAAT
Source organism: Zygogramma bicolorata (assembly GCA_032362365.1). NCBI lineage: Eukaryota > Metazoa > Arthropoda > Insecta > Coleoptera > Chrysomelidae > Zygogramma > Zygogramma bicolorata. The sequence continues at coordinate 30,764 of JAVJAQ010001895.1, read as the reverse complement.
GAATAGAAACAATTTGACAGCTGTTAGGTAATGGCTTTCATCCTTATGTCGATGATGAATTGTTTCATCTTGTCAATGAAAAACTTAAAAACATCGCATCTAGTGGCGCTGATGGAATCCCTAACTTTCTTGTCAAAGAGGTGCTCCATATAATCATTAAACCTTTATTATATTTCTAAGGAATATTTCCTGAAAATCTAATACTAGGGAAAGTAATTCCCATTCATAAGCAGGGAGTTATCACTGATATCAACAATTATAGGCCGATCACTGTGCCGATGGTATTCTCAAAAATTTGGAATATGCTTATCTTGACCGTCTCCAAAAACATTTGAATAAATTCGAAGTCATAGCAAGGAATCAACGCGGGTTTTGTCAAAATAAAAGTACAACTACAGCAATACATTCATTCTATGATAGGATAGTGACGAGGATTGACGCTGGCGAGTGCCCTGTTGGGATTTTCTGCGATCTGAGTAGGGCGTTCGACTGTGTTAATCATCAAATACTTCTTGAAAAGTTGAAATTTTATGGAATAACAGATGCTGCCCTTAGATGGATTGACTCGTTCCTTCTCAATAGAAAACAATATGTTAGTCTCATGAACACTAGTGAGAATAACTTCGGGCAAAATGTGAAATCTTCATCACTTGATGTATAGGTTGGTGTGCCTCAGGGTGCAATTCTGGGTCCAACGCTCTTTCTCGTCTACATTAATGATCTGGAAGAGTATGTGGGTGACGTACATTTCACTTTTTATGCAGACGATACCTCTCTGCTTATTTCTGATGAGTCAAATATTATTCTTGAAGAGAAAGCAAATGAAGCCCTCGGAGATATCTCGTCTTGGTTTTCAAATGATTCTTTATTTTTGAATGAATCAAAAACTCAATACATGAGATTCCAAACACTTCACAGAATTAGCGATAATTTGAAAATTAGCATTGCTGATAATTGTCACTTAATTCCGAAACCCCATGTCAGATTTCTTGGTCTCACAATAGAGAACTTTTGACCTGGAAAGCTCATTGTGATTCGTTGGTATCCAAACTTCACTCATTGAATTTTATGACGAAAAATTTGAGAACTGTATTGAATAGAAAACAGATACTTATGGTATATTATGGACAAATTGAATCTCTGTTTAGGTACGGGGTTTGTTATAAGGGTTTATCTTCTAACGCGACAGAAGTCTTTGTTGCTCGGAAAAAAATTATCAGAACAATTTTCAATATACCCAGTAGTCACAGCTGTAGGAACCTATTCAAGGAACTGAACATCCTTACTTCGACTGGATTGTACATACTTGAGATATGTATGTATATATTTATCAATAGTTACCATTTTGAAAAAAAATTCGGAGGTGCATGATTCAAATACAAGGGGCAAACACAACTTACATGTTCCTCTTGCAAATTATTCGGTGACTCATAAGTCCCCTAATAATATAGGTGTCAAAATTTTCGGTTATAATTGCACGAGTGCATAAAAATTTTTATTTTATTTAATTTTGCAAGAAAGCGTGATATCTAAAAATTGCAAGAATTTATTTTCATAGTTTGGCGAAAGTGCCCGAGTCCGAAGGACGAGGGCTCTTTTACAAAATATGAAAATAACCGAATGCAATTTGTATAAGATATCACGCTTGAATGCAAAATTATCTGGTCATTTTTATGCACGAATGCAATTCATTGGAATATTTCACGAATAAAGAAATTCTCAAGGACATGTTACTTTTTGTTCATTTATACTTTCCTCTATAGATTGTATGGAGTACTCATCTAAACGCGAAATGTTCTTCTATTTTTGAAGTCTATCTGACATTTATTTGTGTTGTTTACTGACGTCTAGCGATACGGTTTCAAATGTGTTGTTATGGTGAGTTGATACAATGCAATTACCGCTGTAAGTTTTCGATAATTGTATTGCTCTAATGGGACATTTTATATATGAGGGAAATATTCAACGAGATACCCCGTGATATGAAGTTATGTTCTTCTGTGACAGTTTTCAAAACACGTTTGAAAGATTTTCTGGTCCGTCAATGTTATTATAAACTAAAAGAATTCATGTGATATGTTGTTTCATTTTACTTTGTGATATTAGGATAAGGCTTAGATTAGGTTTTTCTGTTTTTGACGACTCCTATACATTGTAATTTGTCTTTATGGAGAATAAACGACTAAAAAAAAATTTAGAAATCACGTGTATCCGGAAATAATGGGACCGCTTTCAGATTTTTTTTATGTTGGGCTATGTAACATCTGCCCTGATAAACTTTATCTCATGACTCATTATGGGAGTGAAAGAACGGTACTCAATTCGAGGGTTAGGCTAGTTACGTGCACTCGAGAATTACCGCACTTGGCTAAAGCCTCGTGCGTAATAGGCGTAATAGGCTACTTATCCTTCTCGTTACGTAATATTCTATTGATTTATTCACAAATAGAACGCTGTTTCACAAAGGAGTCACTTTTTCTTGCTCAATTTGTATACCAAACACAAAAAACTTCTTTCATTTATATGAAATTGATAGGATATTTCTGCATGAATACAGGGTAGTTTGCAGTTATATTCACTCATAGGGATAACACTTCATTCCCAAACACCGCTCGGTTCGCTCCCAGAAAACTGTCTCTTCAGCTTTTCAGTTTATGGATGAATTCGAATATTATTATTATATTTGTAAACGTAGAAGATCAATCCTCAGGACGAAAAAAGGGTCAATGTTTAACAATTTTTGGCGCTGTTCGTCAGAAATATAAAACATCAGCATTTCAGCAGAAGATGGGAATCTGCAAATTTCATTTTCATAATTTATTATAATTGATTATACAGAAATGGGTCACTAACCTTGCCGATAATCCAATTCATGGCAGAATATTTACTGAATAACAAACAAACCTTTATTTCTCCAGGCTTATTAAAAAATTTATTGGTACCTTAGATATTTTTGAGATAATGAAGCTTGAGAAATTATTTTTTCGGCTCCCTTTTCCGAATTACGAAACAAAAATTACTTCTTTGAATAAAGTACGCTCTTATATATATAGTCATATATAAATCCTAATCACAACATTTTTCAGATTGAGCATTATTATAATTATCAAAAGATTTCGAAAGGAAGTTTGGTATAAATTTTATTTCGAAGTACAACTAGACTTTTTGAAGAGCTTGTCAGATTGTATGTATATAAGATTCAGTTCGTATCTTCCTTCTATCGTAAAACATGTTTAATGAGATATATATTTCTGCAGATCAGAGTCTTTTTGCTATCACTCTTGATATTCACTTTCATCACTGGTTCTATCAAACGAAAAGGCCGACAAGAGTCAAAAGACGACGAAATGGTGAAATTGTATTGATTCTGAGAGACATCATTTCATTTTGAATTATTGTTAATCTTTCTGATGTTCAAGCCCCCTCGGGTAGTATCAACCTTTTAAAAGCAGTGGAAATTAATTGAAAATATTTTTTTCTGGTTCTTCATCTAGGTTGCATATTGATCAGCTGTTACTATAGAGAGCACTTTTCGGAAAGAAAGACAACAACATATTTTGATACGATATTTTACTATTTTACGACCAATCCATTACTCAATCAAAATATTTAATGGAATATATGGTTTCAATAGTCTTGAATTCAAAAGACCGTAGAAGTTTGGAGTTCGGACAAGAAACATCGTTTTGCTTATTGGAACATTTTCCGCTCAATATTTTAGACAGGTTTCTACTGTCCCAGATTATCCTCAAGAGGGAAGTTTACTCTAAACCATGTTCAGTATCCAATAGGGCAACTAGTCTCTGACAGCTTCGAAATAGTCTATATAAGAAACCTATAAAGATTTTCCCGAAGTTGTGGTTCGAGAGTTTTGAGGAAAATCGAAATTCAAATAAGATATAGAGAACAACGAAAAAACCGAAGAGAGGCAAGAATCTTGCCGTTGGCTTTTCTAATCATCTTTGATTATTATTTATGTTCAATCATAATAATTCGTAGCTACCAACTCATTTCGTTGTTCGTGCGAAGAACACTGGCCCAGTTTGAAAGCAATAACTCCTGCATTAGCAAGCCGCCACCTTTCAGAACATCGGATACTCTTCGGATATTTTCCGATTAGTATTTCCATTTACTAATCGCCTACCAGTGGTACACGCCCATCGCCCAATTAATCAAACCGAATTCATCGACTGTTTGAGTTTCAAATTACGTCAATTAAGCCGAAATTAGAAGACGTTAATTAGAAGAAAGCGGGACCAGACTGAGAAAATTCAGTGACCTCTGTTTTAGCTTTGAAACATTCGAAATATCAAAAAACTTATCAGATATCGAAGATGCAGTGAAAAATGAAGATCGTTTAGACTTGATCAAGCCTGAGATGATGGAATTGAAACCTGCGCTAGACAAATAGTTCCTAGGCAGAACAAATAGCAAAACTATAATAATGAATTAACTCAATTATTTAAATTCGAGTTTGAGATTTTTCGATGAAACTCTGTAAGAAGAGATATTTATAGGCACGCTTCACTAGAGAGTATAAAACAAAGTCGCTTCCCGCTGTCTGTCTGTCCCCATGTATGTTTAGATCTTTAAAACTACCCAACGGATTTTGATGAAGTTTTTTTAATAGATAGAGTGATTCAAGAGAAAGGTTTATATTATGTATAATACATACATGATATAGGAGAGAAACACTGATAATTTCAGAGGTTTCTAATGTGATTTATATAAACACATTTTTTTCGCTTACATTGCAAACGCTGGCAGAACCCTACGAGATAGATCAAAATAATGTACTACAGTATTGTACACCTTAAAAAGGTCTCCAAAAAAGTACTCGATGGTATATGTCTATCTCTCAGGGATAAACCACAATAACCATTTTTTATCCTTGCGAAGTCGGGTTGGCTTACCATTATTTAATAGACCAAAGTAGCACACACATATCAGACCAATATGTTTCAATATCACGAAAACATTCGCTTAGTATTGTAAGTACTATATTAGCCATGAGAATGTGAATATAAGTTGTTGATGTGGCAATATAAGTTCAAAATTCGAAAACAATATAAGGATAAATCGTTATAGCTATACACATGATTTTAATTTTTTGTGTCCGAAACTCTTCATTCATCATTCCATAACAACAGCTCCACTCACATTGCTAAACGAATACTCACATGAGAAAAATTGCCTGCTGCAGGATTAGAACTCACTCTCAGTGTTTTCTTAACAAAGGTCGTATTATCAATATTGATATCTGAGTTTGAAAACGATCTGATCACTGTTGAAATTATAATACCACTTATAGGTTGTGATTCGAAAATCACGATTTGAATATTCCCTGTTTGCTTGAATCAGTGCGGCTCATTAGTAGCCCCCCCTTTCCCCACAAGGGAAAATTTGAGTCTTCATTAGTGGCGAAGTGTTGTCAGTCATCACGCAAAGACGATCGCGGATCCCAGCAATAGAAACGACGTGAGTACACTCAACTTGACACTTGGTTGGAACATTTGTTCATATTGATTCATATGTCTTCATTTAAATTTGTATGAATTCACTTTTTCATTCTCAACATTTTAATTTTTTTGTCACCATTGGATTGAACGAATTTCTATTTTCTTTTCCATTCAAATCTTTTTATGTGGATTCAGGTGCCTATTTGATCAAATTTGTTTTCTCATTTTCATTATTCGTAATTCATCGGTTCCATTGTTTTTTTCTGTATCTTCTAAGTTTCTACAACAGGTTTCAATGGGGTCAACTATATAGACAATGAGGTCCGAACCAATACCACCCAGCAATCGAATATTCCTAATTCAGCAATATCAGAATCGGCATATCTATATTGCAGTATTGTGCCAATATGCTAAGTGAACTGAAAATTCAAGCTTGTGATGTACTCATTCGAATAATTTTGGACAGATTTTGGAATTTCAATTGGAATTCGATGTTAGAAATTGACTCCAGAAAAGATATACAAACAACATTGAAATCTACGTATTGTTAAAATGCTTTATTCAATATAACCTGATTCAATAATTCGGACTTGGTAATAAGCTGTCAAACTCATGTATTATCAATATTGCAATCAACAATATGCAGTTGGAATGTATTGCCAATATTGAGTGAATATTTATATTTAAATGTCATTTTTCCAATACTAATCCATACAGTGCATTTATTATTTTTTGAACGGGTCAACTGAAAAAATTGAAACTTGGGATAATGAAATTGATGCATGAATACTATATTTCGGAGTGAAATTGACACATGAAAATTTCAAGATTACGATTGGGCGCCATCTGGAAAACTAATTAAATGGAAAGAGAGGTCTTGTGATACATCATTTTGAACCTCCAGACGAATACTTTACAACCATAGAATATGGAGTCAATATCTTCACCTACTACAAAATGGCGGAACATCCAATAATTACATGAAAAAAACACATTAATATCGATATTTCTAGAAATATTCGTTTTTTCCTGTCATATGGCAATCCCAATCCGTAGAGGTTTGATAGGTTATTTTTTGTTCTTTAAAACAGACAAACATGTCAGTACAAATCATTGTTCAGTTCGAATATTCTCATTCATTTTTCGTTTTTATAAGTAGAAAGGTACCACTTGAACTGTCTCCAAAATGATCAAAATTCAACGGGAATGGTATGCTGGCAACTACTGTTGATCCTCTAATCATCGAATTCGTCGAAGTAAATCCTAATGAATTCAATATGGATATTATTATTCCAACAAGATGGAGCACCACCACATAACTCCAGACAAGTAAAAAATTGTTTCGATAACACTTTCTATGGTCGTTGGATTGGCCAACGAGGTACTACGGAATGGCCAGCCCGCTTGCCAGATTTGTCACCTCTAGACTTTTTTATGGGGCTATTTGAAGCAGAAGATGTACTAAACAACCTGCTTCAATATTGAATGTACGGCAGAGAATAATAAATATTTGTAGAAATATCGATCATATGTCCCGCCTTTTTTGTAGTAGGTAAAGATATCGACTTTATTTTCTAGGGTTGTAAATTATTCGTCAGGAGCTCCAAAATTATGTATCACAAGACCCCTTTTTCCATTTAGTTTTTTTCCAGATGGCGCCCAGTCGCTATCTTGAAATTTTTATTCGTCAATTTTACTCCAAAATATAGTATTTATGCATCTATTTCATTATCCCAAGTTTCAATTTGTTGAGTTGACACGTTCAAAAAATTGAATGGGGGGGGGGAAAATAACTTTTCCTTTTACGATATATCTAAGTTGGACCAATCTGAAATCGGGGTTCAGCCAATATGATGTTGTGCTAAATAGTTACTATATATATTCAGAGTTAAACCGAAAATAATTCAAGAGCTGTAACAAATTAAATCTACAAGAGATACGAAATTTTACCTCTTTGTGCGCCCGTTAGGACTTTATTATCCAGAAGGATCTGGCAGGCTATTGATCAAGTGCTTATATCAGGTATGAATTTTTCGTGTACCTTTAACATGATTTTTCATATAGTTTTATTCTCACTCCTCTTTATGCATGGATTGGAAAATGATAGAAAATTCAATATGGACGGAATCACATCGGGGTTTATCGAAATACTTTTCTTTAGTGTGTATGTTAGCATGAATGAAAGCCAACTTAGACGGGCCAAATTAGCAGATAACTCCCAGTAAATCACTGGCCCGGCCCTGCGGAAAGATATCTGCCGGGCGCGGACCGAACATTCGAGGGGAGGCCGAAACACATAATTTGGTGAACGGACCGTTGTAATATGTTGTAATGGTGGTACAACTGTTTAAAAAACAGTTACTGAACAACTTGTCGAACGGAAGATGGGCGGACCTTCCACGATCATTATTAACAAATGAATTACGGGTGACAATTGCGAATCGTCCGTGTGGTGTTCATTTGTTTTCGGTCGGCGCGAGTTTTTGCCGGTGCCCGGCCATATTTTTCGGCAATTTAAATTAAATACCTCCGATATCTCGCTACTATTACGAACAGTAATTATGGGTATCTTCGCTCGAAATCATATTTTATTAATGTTTTTGTTATGGTTATGGAACTAATTTTGCTTTCACAGAAGAGTTGGGAATGTGCTGCTCTCACAGGGGGGTTGGGCAATGAAAATAACTGTTGTAGATGGTGTAGTTACTCACATGGTCTCGAAGTCTGTCTGATCTGCAGGGTATATGATAAATTCATTTAATTTTGAGATTTTAGTACATCGCATTATTTTCAGTGAATCATATAATTTATTTGTTTCGTACATTTGCCTCAACATTTCCTTATCCTGAAGATGCTAACTTGTCCAGCAAAACGCGAACCTAGTGCCTAGTGATATCAATTCAATATTAGGGTTAATTGATCACCATGACAAATGTTCACTTTGGCACACCAAAGGTGTCAATTCTACCGATTATATTTACTCATTGTAAGGAAAACATGGAACTATCAACCCAAAAATTGAAAATTACGAAAAATCATACTGATATTACTCAGAAAAATATGATTTCTGTTACCACAATTTTTGCATCATTTTCCACTTTTTTGTAGGGAACGGAATAATCTTCCTTTGTATATAGACCATTGTACCACTTGAACCCGCTGTTATAAGTTATTGTCGCCCTGGCTTCACACGTATAAAAAATGGTTATTGTGGGTTATCCCTAAGAGATAGACATGTAACATCGCAGACTTTTTTGTAGACCTTCATTTAATATACAATAATACTGTATAGTACATTATTTTGATCTGAAAACGCAAAAAACTGTGTTCATTTACTACATCACAGCACAATAGGAACCTCTGAAATTATCAGTGTTTATTATATTATGGATGTTTTATACATATGAAACTTCCTATTGAATCACTCTGTCTATAAAAAAATTATAAAATTTGTTGCGTAGTTTTCAAGATCTAAGCATACTAAGAGACAGACAGACAGCGCGAAGCAATTTGGTTTTATACTATGCAGTGATTATCTACTATATAATATACGTATTATACAAATGAACCTTCGTCTTGATATAAAAAATATTTATCAAACTTGTGTAGTTTTCAAGATCTAAGCGAACATAGGGACAGACAGAAAGCGCGAAGCAATTTGGTTTTATACTATGCAGTGATTATCTACTAGATAATGTATGTATTATACATATAAACCTTCGTCTTGATATAAAATAAATACATCAAAATCCGTTGTGTAGTGTTCGAAATCTAAGCATACATAGAGACAAACAGACAGCGGAAAGCGACTTTCTTTTATACTATGTAGTGATAGTGATATCACAGCATCATTCTGAACATATTCATTGTGGGCCATTTGACAACATAAAATTGTGTCATGAAACTGTAGTCCAATACATTTGAACGAGAGAGTCAAAATCTGTTATCATGGGCATATTGAAGCAGAAGCAAGGAATACATGCAAAAGAGCAATCGAAGCAACCAACGAAGCACATAACGTCAAAATTGACTCATATAACTAATAGAGCGTCCAAATGGGTCTCGTGTATTTTTGTCTCCTACTGACGCTTCGCACTTATAGGAGGTTGGGACACAAATCACCACCGCATTTGCTTCATTTCCGTTGAAAGAAAATGCAGTAGGTACTTCAATACCTACTATCACGTAACACTCAACTTTCTGATCCTTTTACATAAGTTCTTTGTTCCCGAACAGTTTATCCTTATTGTACTTGTTGTGAGTCGTTAGATGGTGCACAACACCACCTTGCAGGCCTCAGAACTGTTATGTTATGAAATATCAGTCTTTCTTGTGAAGTAACTAACAACTGATCTGATGCTCAAACTCTTCTCATTTCTGATAATAAAACGTGTACGCTAATTGGGAACACAATCATTTATGAAGCATCTCATCCACATACCATCAGAAGCATTCTGATGGATCAAAATATTGAATCCAGCAGATACGATATAATTTCTAAGATGTGTACTCCCCAACTGAGATCAACACTTTATTATAATAGCTATAAAGGGTATCCATATCCATATACATGCATTGGAAAACATGTATCACAGTCTTTTCAATCTCGTTTCAAGATGAACTGGATGTGAATATAACACAAATAATAATTACAAGAGTATCTACTCTTATTCAACTCATGAAAATAGCACAATAATGAACTGAAATTCACGCATTTTTCTGCCCTTATCACCGACATAATATAGCCAACAGATTTCAGTTTAGGATTCATATTTCGCCCCTCGGTATCGTTGTGACTTGACGATTTTAACCCTCAAGAGCATTATTTGGAAGTTGAAAATTATCAAGAATAATATGGATTTTCCAAGAAGGAATAGTAATTTCAAAACTTTTACAGTTTCAAATGGTGATCCTGTATGAGGGGTGACAACGTTTCGTCACGACGTTCCAAACATTGATCTTGAACGGAAGCTGTTCCTGTTGACCATGATATGACCAGTGATTGGTGGTCCAAAATATAAATTAGAAAACAGAGAAGTCGGTTTATGTATTTTTGGTAGGTCATAAAAATGGGGAGTGTCTTTGTATTTCAGTAATGATCTGTATATTCTCTGTACAATTGTTGTTGTTCGTTTCCGTTAACCAGCTGACGAACGTCAACCCTCATAAGTCGAAACTTGTGCGAGCAATGGATCAACGAGGCCTTACCTTTTAAAGTGCGATTACCCAGCACGGTGGCCGGCGGGGAATCGAACCCCGGTCTTCCGCTTGAAAGTTGAATATGCTAATCTCCACACTACCGAGAACCAGAATGGATTTTGTTGGGTCTTGTTTGAGTTCATTGTATACTTGTTTCAATTTTACAGAAGTATTTTGGTTGTGTATCCCATATGTGGTATTTTTAATCAAATGTGTCATTTTGTTTTCATATTCGTCTGTGTCCATGATAACTGTTGCCTTTCCCCTTATCAGCTGGAAGAACTTTTATACTTCAATCATAACTCATTTTATTGCAGTTTTTCAAATTTGCTTAATTTGCGTTTAAAATTGCAAGGTTGTGTGAGTATACCTTCACATTCAGATCTATAGTCACCAGCTACCTCTGGTGGTAAATAATAAACTGGATTTTTTATGGCTGTTATCATATCAAAAGTGGGTGTAGTTTTTGTAAAATTCAAACCTTTTTCTAATCAAATTTTCTCATTCCTATTCAATACCCGAGATGATGAATTAACTACAGTTTACTGGACAAAATTTGGATTTGTAAGTATATTTGTCAAATAATCATTCCGTTCTTCTTCAGAAAGGATTCTGAATTTATTAATATGAACTCTTTTTCTATCGTTATCAAAGAATGTATGAAAGTGGTTGAAAATGTTTCATGCTGAATGGTAATGGTTCCGACTTCCATTGTCTATATTATCAACTCTATTGAAACCCGTTGCCAAGAACGGAAGGATCAAAATACAAATCAAGTGAGAAAATCAAATCAAATTTTTGGTCAATAATGAAATAAGGGATTGATTGATGAAAGAAAAATACTGTTGTTACAAAAATCGAGATATCGAATATGAAATATGATGAAAACATTTTTTTAATAACGAAATAAATGAAATAATATTGTGCCAAGAAAATTGTGGTATCGGATGTGAAATACCAGTTGAAAAATGTAAATGAAGAAATCAAATGAAATATTATGAAAAAATGTTGAAACCAAGTTTCAAGTTGAGTGTACTCACTCAACTTGAACTTTAACTAACAATAATATAAATAACTGGAATCGTTCTGTATCTTATTTCTCATCATAATTTGTTCTAGTCTAAAAATATCATTTTCGAATGCTACCTTGTTTTTTCGATGGAATTGAATTCTCTCTCTGACCATTGTGGTAGGTTAGAAACCCAGAAAACTTCGAATGCAAATGACTGATATAGTTTTACATACCTGCTAGGAAAATGTTCGGTACAGAATTTCTCTTGTCTCTTGTAAATCCGCACATTTCCAATCTCACATTTCCCCTTCATATATGTCAGTCTGTTTCTCATGCTAATAGAGACGTTCACAATGCATCCTCATGCAAATTGACCGTTTTATAAACGGTTCGACTTTTTCTCCGACCTCAGTCGTAATTCTAGTTCATTAATATACAATCGATAGTTATTTTGTTAATAATACTCATGATATTGTTTCGGATTACATTTTCTAGTCGGAGAATGTTGCAATCGAGGCGTGCGGTGAAAACAAATGAGTATCGACAATGGAACTGTTAAAAAGATAAGATCAATGAGGTTATATCATTGATCTGGCAGTAGAAAGGTTTCTTGTATGCGAGTATCTAAAAGAATTATTCTCTTCATAATTTATGATCGAGTATAGCTCGAAAACTTTTATGAAAATATATTGGGCCACATTTCAAAGTCGGTTCGCGTTTCAAACAATTACACTTTCAAACTTCTGTTATGAATCGGTGAGGGAAAAGTTCAATCTGGGGATATAATTGTTCGAAAAACGAATTTTAATTCTTTTTCAGTAGATTATGAGGATGTTCCATGTTCCCTACGAAATGAAACCTCAGAAAGTAAGTAGAAACATACGCGATCTAACGATAAACGAAATTCTCCCACCACGAGCGAGTATAGGTAGGGACAAAAAAATGTAAATTGAAACATGATCTCATTGAACGATTTCACAGTATTTTCCGTAAAATCTTGCTTCTTCATAAGCCATGTTGACATTCAGAGCCCTAAACTCGTGCTCCACACAATTTTTCAATTATAGCTTGAATCGTGTTTGGTTTTGATCTATCAAATTCGAATCATCATGAATTTCCAGTTTGATATAAGATATTCCTGAGATTTGCATTTTTCAGTCTCGAATTAAAAATATCATGTGTGATTTAGAGAAAAAGTGCTTTGGTTGGCTGACTCCGCTTGGTTGGCGCCTGTTAATCTCCATGTCCGCTAAACCAAGCATTTTGTCCTAATATCACAAAAAACTGTTCGTATTTATGTTCTCGAAATAACACGCCAATCCTTTTTTCGAAGTCATCGTTCAGTAATTGAGATATGGCTATTGGAACCGTGCGCGACGACAGCACCATTTACTTTTGGATTTTTGAGGGATTTTAATGTTTTGTGCCCTATGGAAATTTTGCGAAAAACTTCGAATACTCACCAGAAACTTGGGAAAAACGTTTATTCTTTCAATATATGTTAAATGTATCCTAATATGGGGCTAAACAATTGTAACTAAAGATAACTTGGCTGACAACTGATGATCGAAGTTAAGAAAGTTGGAATAGAGCAAATTTTTTTTCGTTGCTACGTCTTATCAAAGGTCAATACACGCAGCGTTAACTCAAAATACCTTCGTTGATGAATGAAAGGAACTTTATCTGCAATTGGTGAACGAATCGACATTGAACCATACGATTATTCATCAATCATACAATCAGAGCCTACATATTTAGCTCAACGTGTAAGCAATTTTAATCGAGTACTTGTGATGAAAATATATTGTTAATAACAAAAAAACACTTGTGATACAGGTTCTTCATTTAACTAGAAGAATATTCGATACAAATGATAAAGAGAAAGGATAGGTACTTTCAGATAACAACTCTGCTATTTTTTGAAATTATCACCCGATTCAGTATTACTTTGGCGTCCATTGTATTGAAACAATTGACGAACATATTCATCCGTATCGCTTCTTCACTTCAGTGAGTTATTCCAGTTGCTTATTCTATTTTCTCAGAAATCGAGAACCCCTCCATTCAATTTGGAAGCATTATTGTACGGAACTACTTTGCTGCTCTTCAATAAAATTTGGCAAGGTTCAACGTGAAATTGGTTACCTTAGAGTAACTGACTGGTTTTTGACCAATACAGGCGGGTTCAGGTTCGCCTCCATAACTTCTGTCTCTTCTTGTATCGATGTTAAATTTCGGTAGTTCATTGGCTAAACTCTGGCGGGATATTTCGTTCACCAATAGAATCAAAGTACACAAAATTGGTGTAGGCAGGCCACCTCATAGAAAGCTAACCCCTCACTAAGATGCCTAGGAAACCCTGGTGTATCTAGTGATTCGATATTGTTTAGAATTTCTTGGCGAAAAACAATCGACGATTACAAAAGCTTTCTAATTTTTGTATAGGGGGCGTTATATGAACATTTTCTAAAATCTTCAAATGTCGGTTTTGTCAGATTGACGTAACTTTGAGGTTTATTGTTGCCAATAAAATTATTTCTCCGCACAATAAGTTTTAAAGTTATTACAAGTACTTTTTCACGATGTGTAGAAGATTTTATATTTCGTGTGGACAGTCAAAATCTGGAGATCCAGATATTCGTCTTTATTCAGTACCTAAGGTGAGTATAAAACAAATCGCCCCAAAAAAATAACATGAATTAGTAGCTTATTATATTCGTTTCAGCTTGAGCGAAAGTCTTATATCGAGGAGGAAACATCTATAGCTCTTATCAATGAGATATTGAAAACAAAGTTTTGTTTAAATAAAGGAAATATCGATGTGATACGTATTTTGAACCGTTGAATAACTGATATATGTATCCCCAATTCCAAGACAGACAGTCTATCACTCTCAATACACTAGCATGTTTTTTAAACAGAAGGCAACTTTGTCATACATTCTCAGGTGAATGGGCAAAGTATATTTTCTCGGAATCAAAGTCTAGTGTTGAAAACTGATATAAAAACACTAAAAACTTGTAGATGTAGCCGGTGACAGGATTGACAGGTTGTTAACGGTAGGTTTCCACGTTACATGGACGTTTTCTGAAACGCATTGGCTGTCAGGGCTGTCAAAATCTTGGTAGGCAAATGATAAACAGTAGTAGAATATTCAGTTACACATTTCTCTCTAGTGAAAATTAAGCTTCATATGGTACATGACTGATCGCCATCTACAATAGCGATCTGAAGTTTTTATGATCTCAAAAATCAAGCAATCGGTTTTCGCCAAGTTTATCCTAAAATTATTCAGGTATAAGTAGATACACCAGGGTTTCCTAGGCATCTTACCCCTAAGACAACTCTGACAGTTTGATACTTCGATTTGAAATTTGAATGCTTTTGGAAGTTGCGATCAACTCAATATTCAAATCTATTCCAATTAGTTGTGTTCGTTTCATTCCACGTTATACTTTCCACGTCCACGTTTTTACCGTTACTATTGCTACTGTTGAGTGTATCTTCTACCTCTTGTTACTTTTATAATGAAGAAATTTGCATTGTTTGTGGTGTTAATAGTGCTGAATCTGATATTCATCTCCATAATATATTAAGTAGCTACCGCAGGTAGATTACATCTTATTGTTAGAAAATATATGATAGTATCAACAAATAATCTATCGAAAATAAAAGATAGTTTTGAAAATTCCAGAATCAAAAATGATGTCAGTTGATACTAGAACGCGAGATTTTACTGACGATCGATGAAGAAAACAAACATTGCCTTGAATGACCTTTCTCTTACTTTTTATTATCTGATTATTTTCGAAAATGTCTTGTTTGAAATATTTTTTCCAATGGTTTGTTACGTGCTCAAAAACGATAATTCAAAATCATAGAATAAAAGTTCTTCCAGTGTTCTCAAATGCCTATAACCAATTTTAATTTTATAAACAATGCATATCCTACAAAACTACTGTCTGACGTGCAGGAAATCTGAGGTGGAATTTCTTCAGTTGAAATTGTTCAAATATCATTATGATATCTATTAGTTAACAATCTCTATGCAATGTAATGACATTGGTATCGAGATACTACAATGAATTATAACGATGTTCTTATCCTATATAAGCTAACCAATCTTTGTTTCAACCTTTTCCTGTTTTTTAAGCTAGTCTATATTATTATATTAACATTTACACCCTACTTGTACATATTTTTGTTTTTGAATATATCACCCTATTTTACTACATTATTAAATTTTTTAACATGAGTTAATATACAATAGTTTCCTATTCGACTACTATATAACAATTTCAACTACATTTTTATTATACCTCACATACACTTACAAAATATCCAGGAATGTTTTCAATTCTTTTGTAAATTTACTGAGGGAAGTTGTTTCTTCAATGATTACCAGTAATTGATTGTATATATTGAAGGCTCGACTAATTGGATTGTTGATTCCTGCATTTGTGGTTTATCTAGATAAATAAATGTAATGTGATGACCTTGTACTATGTGAGTGGATATCATGTGAAAATCTTAAAGCTGTATTCGATTTTGTTTGTATGTTGATTATCCTGTACACTAATTTACATTGCTCCAACTCTAGAAGACTTTTCAGTGGATATTATCCTTATTCTGAATAAAGTGAATTGCTATTTGTTTTAAATGAATAGAAGAGAATTTTATTATTTTGTTCTACAATCTCTGCATCTTCTCAAATTCTGTCTTTGAGCAATTTCACCTTATGGGAATAAGATACCGAAAATAAGACAGAAAATAGCTGTTTGATTTTAGGCTCTATTAGTGTCACGTTTTTATTTTTTTGTTTAAATATGATATACTTTCATTTTGTTTACTCTAAGCCATTTTACATAGTGATTTAGGTCGTCATTTATCAATTCATTCAACTCATTCTCGTTATTCCCTGTATATATAATCGCTGTGTCATCAGCAAATTTGAAATATCTACCCTTTAGTCTGGCCTTGCTCAAGCTTAGAACATAGAGTGGCTAAAGTAGCGGTCCCAAGACCGACCCCTGTGGTACACCACATTTGCTAGTCTCGTAGTTGCTGTTATATCCATTTATTGTAACAAACTGCTCTCTGTGTTCAATGAAGGTTTGTATGATTTTATGAATAGCTCCTCGAAATCCTAGTTGCTTGAGTTTTTCCAACAAAATATTCAAACTTACAACGTCAAAGGCCTTACTCAAGTCGACAAATATAGCTACCGCAATTTTTTTGTTATCTATTGCTGTTATTATTTCATTAAGGAGATCTGCTGTGGCTTTCAATGTACCGCTATTTTCAAGAAAACCATATTGATACTTATCTGTTTCTATACATTCATCAATAAAGGAAAGCATTCTTCGTTTCAATATGCTTTCAATCAATTTTGAAAAAATGCTCAACACAGATATACTTAGGTCTTCAATTGCCTAATAATTTCTTACTTCCGGACTTATAAATTGGTGTAATTTTGCTAATGTTGAGGTCATCTGGAAAGTTACCTGTGCGTAAAATTTCATTAATGAGATTTTGTGAGTATTGGGATCAAGTCATCTTTCAAATTGAGTAAATCATTTGTTGTTTTATTATCATATCCTGGAGCAGCGTTCTTTTTGATATTTTCCATGGAATTTCGTACTTTTTTGTGATCTGTTAAACTCAAAAACATGGATTCCTCATTGTAGATTTCTTCACTACAATTGTTGTCTCTTGTATTTTCAATTTGGGTAATGATATCATAACCAATTTTTGAAAAATGATTATTGAATATATCACATTATGTTTCGTTTTCTGAGATAGTTTCACCGTTTACCAATATTTCGTTTATTATTTTAGATTTTTGTTTTTTTTTGTAAGTTTATTTATAAATTTCCATTGCTTTCTTATATTATTTTTATTTTTATTCCATTCCCTGGCAAAGTATATGTCTTTAGCACTCTTTATTAAATTTTTCACTCGGTGATTCAAAACTCTGTAGTCGTTATTTGTTTTTGCTATTCGTCTGCTTTTGAAGTTATCTTTTCTATTAAGTTTATCCCTCTCTCGTACAAGTTTCAAAATTTATAAGTACCTATTGATCTTGAATATTTCAACGGCATGGTAGTAAACCCACCAGTATGAGATCTTCGTAGAAGAACTATTCTGTACTGACAGAGAAATTCTCTAGAGAAATCTCTGCACATTTGGGAAATCGAACCCCTGATCTCCGATCAAAAGTCCAACGCTTAAGCACTGCGCCAATTCTGTATCCTGGACGTAAAAAATATATATTGTATGCAACTCGTTCAATTAACATTACTAATTACGACTTATTGCTAAAAAAGTTTCCTGTGGACTGTCGGATCGGATAGAGTTCAAAGGCTATGATACTTTGAGAAAATCGTCCCCCAAACGCGTTTCTGAAATAATAATTCCACTTCGAGTGGACTTATATTTCAGAAGAAGGGTTCATAACAGAATTTGAACCTCTCGTTCCATTTCGATCCGACTCACACATTATTGATTTCAAATTCAGTTCACCTCCATAATTGAATTCATCACGCCAATTTTGACAATCCTCTCATAACTATGAATCCTTGCTTAAGATGTTTTCTGTCTTTTTGGGGGAGGGCGATAATAATCCCCATTACCCTCCTGAGATACGCCCTCGGATAAAAATTATACTATGAAAGTAATAGAAATGAGTTATCGATGGCCTCGATGCCTATTCCAAGCGTCAAAAGATCTCTGAATCGTTCTTCACATTCCGATTATATCCCCTCGCCTTCGGTGACAAGTCGTAGTCCCTGATCTACAGATCTACCGTTTCGCTTTCTTGAGTCGGATCTCGGGTCAGGTACGACTTTTCTATGGCACGTCGCGATTGACCGTTGATATTTATTTTATTAACTATTTCTCACAGTGACAGAACAAACTCGTTACCCATTTGATTGGCCTGCGATGTATTAACGGCATCGATGCAAATATTCGAGCAATTTTCCTTTTCTGACGTACCATTCATCAAGACGGGAATAATTATCCGATGGACATGTCGTTAACCTTTTTCCCAGCTGCAATAATAGTATATTATATACCGAGATGAAGCATCACAATAGATATGAAAAGGTCGCAGTGAACTAGACCAGTACCGAAAAGTACTTCATTCTTGTCGACAGGTGAAAATTTTCTCAAAAAAATAAAATCAAACTTTCACCAGGGTATGTGCTTATTTCATACACTAACAGTTCATCTACCAACCCTTTATAACATACAACTCAATGATATTTTTAATAATGATTTCGACACACTCTCGATAATAATGAATCTGGTGGTTACCATGTGAACTCATGAGAGATATCCTCTAGTGAGATATGCATGCGCTATGATACGAATTCAACTCAATTTCTTTATTTCCTTACACTTTTGACAAAGCATGGAAAGAGTCAAGTTCATAATAAAACCTAAATACTGTTGAAAATTGAACACGTGGGACGACATATCGTTTAAAATACACGAATTGATAGAATATGGAATAACAACATTGTGATACCTACAAAAAATTATTCACATAAACATTAACAAAGTGTTATTCAAGATCTGCCTGAGAATAATCATTGAGTGAATAGAAAACATTTTCATAGAGAAGATTTTTAACTTCGCTCTCAAAAGGCTTAATGTTCTCTATTTGCTTCAGCGACATTGGTAGCTTATTATATAATTTTATTGATACGATGCGAGGTCCATTTGATACTTTAGCCAATCGATGATTGGGAACAAAAATTTTGTCTTAGGTTATGCCATGAGAGAAAACGTGTATCATCTCTGTTTCTAAACTTTTTACAATGAGTCTTGACGTAAATAAGGGAGTTGAAGATATTCATCGACACAACAGTTAAAATTTCCAAATCGGTAAACAGTGGCTTACAGGAGTTGATATATTTTTTAAAACACATGGTACGGATTTCATTGCATTACAGGAACCTCCTGAATCAGTTTCCAAAACACAGAAGACCATAGTTGTAAGGTTCAATATTGATAATATATGGGTTTGATAACTTATTACCAATATCTGAATTACCATATCAGGTGATAATGAATAATATCAGTTTAACAACATAGATATTTCAATATTGTCTGCATATTTTGTATATACTCAATTTTCAACATCGAAATCTAATGTATATTCGACATTGTTTGGGAGCGTAGATTGAAATATTGTATTATCACATTAGGTACCATATCGGCATGATACTGCAATATAGATATGCGAATTCTGATATTGCTTGAATATTGTTTCAACACTAAAATGAAAATATTCAAATAGTCATTTTAGAATCACAGCCTGAAAAGGAGTATCCGAGATTTGAAAGTGATCACTTAATGTATTCAAACATATATCAATATCGGATAAGCAAATCCATCACGAATTATTCCTAACAAAATTTGAAAAAATTGAAATATCGTCATTTGGTGGATTTCAATACCAGAAAATTACGTCCAGAACATTTGGCACAGCGAGTTTTATATTCCAAATCGTCATCACATAAGACAGTGATCCTTCAGTGTTTTTTCGAATATATTTCATTATTACTTAAGTTTCTGACATTTTAATGTTGTCTCGAACATAACTAACTTGAAGTCACCACATCTATACCACCCAACTCCTTAAAAACAAGTCTCTCCGTGCCGTAGAGTGTATAGTGGTAGGAGAACTGACGGTTCTGGATGAGCTTAGCTCTGACCATAGGCCGGTGATATTCAATCTGAATCGAACTTTCCCGAAAGGGAAGAAAAAGAAGTTTGATTATATCACCGCCGATTGGTCGGAGTTTAGGCGCATCCTGAATTCGAGAACGAACATCCAGTCACAACTTGAGAAAAACCAAATTGATACCTGCACACAGGAACTAATCTCGAACATTCAGGCTGCTCGGGACAGGTCAATTAAATCGATTGTGGTCAAGGATGGAAAGGATATCCTGCCACCCGATATTATTGAACTTATAAAAAGAAAGAACAGGGCGAGAAAAGAATGGCAGCATACTAGAAATCCGGATCACAAGGACTCGCTATTACAGTTAGCGAGCCTTGTGAACTCCAAGATTAAAGAGTTCAATAATAAAAGATGGCAGGATAAACTAGCCTACTTGAACGCTCAGGACAACTGTCTGTGGAGGATGGCGCGTCGACTTGATAAAAGATTCGAGCCCATACCTACTATAGAGAGTGGTAACGAGCGTGCGGTTACGGACCCCCAAAAGGCCAGTAAATTTGTGGATTACTTCCAGAGTGTACATAAGGCGAGTCCCGATTCTTCTGATAGCCACAGAGAAGCTACTAGACAAGCGAGAGAAATCCGAAACATGGCGCCGGCATCGATCTCTCTACCCGTTTTTGAGAGGTTGATGACGGACCATGAAGAGGTTACTGAGGTTATCAGAAGAATGCCAAAGAACAAGGCACCGGGAATTGACCGGATTGCGGCGGTTCTACTGCGCAACCTGCCAAAGAAGTGTACCGTCCAACTTGTGCACATAATTAATGCGGTGCTTAAGTGGCAGCATTATCCGAGTTGCCTAAAACATGCCGAGGTTGTGCCGATCTTAAAGGTTGGCAAGGATAAGTCATCTGTCACAAGCTATAGGCCCATCTCGTTGCTAAGTGCAGTCGCTAAGGTGGTGGACAAAGTGATACTGACCAGGCTGGTTCGAGTCGAGGGAAGATTGAAGCTGATCCCTGAGGAGCAATTCGGCTTCCGCCGAGGCCGGAATACGGCGTCACAGGTTGTCCGAGTTGTTCACGGGGTGAATCAATCATTCAACCGAGATAAGAATACAGTCATGGTTCTGCTCGATATGGAAAAGGCTTTTGACAAAGTCTGGACGGAGGCGGAGGGATTAGTAGCCAAATTGTGGAGGGCAAACATGCCATTACACATGGTGAAGCTCATCGACAGTTACCTAGTTAATAGGACTATTCGGGTGCGAGTTAACGAAAGTATCTCGCCAGCTCGTCCAGTCGAAGCAGGTGTTCCGCAGGGGTCTTGCCTATCCCCGCACTTGTAAGTCCTATATACGCATGACTTTCCAATGTTCCAGAAAACGAATGTTGCCATATATGCAGATGATACTGCAATATATGCGCATTCCTTTTCTAGTGAGGTCGCGAACAAACAAGTTCAGACCCACTTGGATCGGTTAATCGTGCCGTATCTGGAGAAGAACAAGATCTGTCTAAATCCGCAAAAGACGGAGGCGATCAACTTTTCGAGGAAGTTCACAAACGTGAAAATCTTCGAAAAGTTGAGAGTCAGAGACAGACGGGTTGATACGCAGGAAAGCGTGAAATACCTGGGGGTAACCTTGCACAGGCGCCTCAACTTTCATAGGCACCTTAGCTTGGCAATCCAGAGGGCGGGAGCAGCGATAAAACGCAACTACCCCCTCATTGCACGGAATTCCAAGCTAAGTGTGGACAACAAACTGTTAATTCATAAACAGATCATCAGACCAGCGATGTTGTACGCCTGTCCAGTGTTCTGCAGTCTCAAAAAGACTCCACTGATGAGACTAGAGAGAATGCAGAACAAGGTACTTCGTATCATCACGAACAGTGATAGATACATTCGACTGGAGGAGTTGCGAGATATGACAGAAATAGAGACAGTCACAGAACATATCAGAAGACTGTCTAATGAATTCTATAAGTTTTTCCTCCCGAAAAGCCCTTTAACAAGGGATATCACCGGCATCAGGGAGCATCATGGTCAGCACCTGAAACATGGGCTGATCTATGAGGCTCTCGACATCTTTCATGAAGTGGAATAAGTTCCTTTAATCAAGACCTCCCTTAGGGGATGAGAATTGTCTCTAGTCGGTTTTTTCTTTTTTTTCCGACTTTTTTTTCCGACATAATCTATCGAGACTCTAGTTGTGCGCAAATTGAAACCATATTCGTTTAATTATTTTACCTTCTGACATGCAACCTGCATATAAGCCTTTGGGCAGGAGATGCGGTTTCACCTCTGAAAGATCAAAGATAGGACAAGCATATATCAGAGCACCGCAGAACATCGCGGGTGCAGATGCCTAACCGATCTCGTCGAGTTGGTGCTTCTGTACGAGGGTAGAAGCGGACCATCCAACATCCGTAAGGGTGGGGGATGGCCCGTGGATACACTTCCTGCTCCAGGTCCCGTTTTAAACGTGTCCCGTCCTTGTAAGCAGTACATGTGTGATATTTTGTGTGTTTTTATTTATACATAAATGTTATACATCGTGTTGTTTTAAACGTGTCCCGTCCTTGTAAGCAGTACATGTGTGATATTTTGTGTGTTTTTATTTATACATAAATGTTATACATCGTGTTGTCTTATATATTTATATGTTGTACTTATTTAGCATTGTAAAAAGAAAAGGGTGAAATAAACTATTTTTATTTTTATTTTATTTTATTTATTAACAATATTGTACCAATATAGTTGAAACGATATATCATTATATTGCTATCGAATGTTGATCTAATATCGCCGAATGTTCACATTTTTTTTGTGGCCAATATGATATCTACAATATGGGGTTGATATTCACGTAATATTGAACCAATATTGGTCTAATATGTTTGTGCTACTTGGGAATAGCAATAGTATGCTAGTTGGAACAAAATTTCGAAGTTTTCATATAACGATGCAATACGTCGACAGCGTTTTCAAAATTAGGTCGACCTGAGGATTTCAAGACAGTTGAGTGTATATCAGAACACCCAAAAAGGTCGCAACGTCCACCTGCACTATAGTACTATCACAAGACCTAACTAGTAAGCTATAGTCAATTCTTTTAATCGAGAATAGAACCGAATTTGTTTTGGCATTATTCAAAATAACCATTCCTGATACAATAATTTTGCATGCTCTACACAGCAGCATTCGCTTTGTTAGGCCCGAAGAGCATTTTTTTACGAAGGTGAACGTTGTGTAATCCACAACTCACAATTATTGAATGCAAAAATATCATTAACGAATAACACGAAGAGTGTTGGACCCAGAACACTACCTTGTGGCACGACAGTGGTAATGTTGCGATTTTCAGAAAAATAACTCCCAGTTTCAAGTTTCAGTTTAAGAGATTGGATTCTGCCACTCAAGTAAACCTTCAACCAGTTCAAACAAGGACCCCAAATACCTAAATCATTGAGTTTATCAAATAAAAGATAATGATTTATAGTGTCAAAGCTACAGGTCGGATCAAAGAAAATGCTTAGGGTTTTATTGCCATTTTCAAAGTTAGATAAAATATGCTTGTAGGGGGAAAATATGGCATCTTGCGTCAGTTAATCAGCTTGGAAACCATACTGACAACCAGAAACAATATCAATTATTTGAGAAATGATACTAGTTTGTTGTGATAAGACTTCTCGAATATCTTTGAAAATGGAGAAAGCAAAGCAATACACTTATATTCATACGTTTTGAATAACCGAACACCTCATCTTTGGACGATTAAATTCTATCAGTTCCATTAGGCATTTAGTACTGAAATCGCTTCGAGAATTGGAACAATCATAGTTGGCTTTCTGTCAGGGAGAAACAATTGATCTCTTTTGTCACGCTCGTTCTGAAACCAAGTCATAATCCCCTGATTTTGATTTCGAGATATTAGAAGTTGTTATTCTTGAGGAGGCCTTACCATCCAAATTCAACCTGCAATAATTGTTACAAGTTGAAATTGATTTCCAGAAGCTAATCTTTCGCTGTTCTAATTTCATTCTGCCAGGGAAATTCACTCAATAATAATAAGCCAGTTGAGAGATTAGCTATGGCGGCTTTCTCCGTAGAGATTTTTTATGATATGTATTGAAATAATTTCCGTAGATAAATCAATAGCGGATAAAAAAAATCAGGGCCTTTTCAAATATGGTATTACAAGACTCCATCTCTTATTGTCAAAAAAATGATGAAAGCCCTTCTTCGTGAGAAGTGACATCATACAAAAATTTTCAAACTGAACTTACTAAAAATGATACCTTCTCATGTTCCCTACTTCACGAGCGCACTATAAAATGGTCTAGACTACGAAAAGTGCTAATTCATTACCCAACTAAAACTACTTATTTTCAACTCTCATCAATATAATTCGTTTTCACATTTCGATGAGTATGCCCTACTAACATTCAAAAAAGAAAAAAAAGAGAAACAGGTAGAAAACACTGTTTGAAAGTAATTATTTTGTGGTGGATGAATTTCTTTATTCTTATTTTTTTGGGTTCTCAACCTACCAAAATCTAAAAAATGAGAATTAATATTGGAAGCTATAAAAGTTTGAAATGGACAGATTTTCGGAAACTGATGAAAAGAGAAATATTTGTGAAGAAGATTAGAAAACGAAAACAGATTTGATTATGAAACGATAACAACGATAAGTATTTGAAAATTATTGTTCTTGTATTTTTGATAAGCAATTTTGAGTAATACGAGAAGTTGCTGACTAATAGAACGTGTTCCACTCAGAAGAAACTGTTTTTAAATTAACGCAGCAACTTCTCGGGGTAGTTTTCAACACTTGTATAGATTCCACTATTAATTCTCATTTTTTCAGATTGTGCTAGCTCAAGAACCCAACAAAACTAATAAGAAAGCTAAAAAACATTTCCTAATTTTTACACCAATATATATTTATCCTCATTATAATTTACATTCCAAGTGATTATTCTCCTCGCATGAACGATAAAACTGTTAAGGCTTCATAGCCCTCACAAAATTTTAACAACGAATAATAATTGTAAAAAACTATAATTTTCAAATTCAGATAGACACAGAAGATATGACACACCCTGTATTTTGATACATTCGAATGCAACTCATATTCGATTCCCCATGCTTTTGATTTAATCTCGACGATCCCAACAAAAATTCCGAAATGAGACTTTCATGATAGGCATTAGGAATATTTCTAATAAAGCAAAGATAATGTATTCACTATTAAGCGGTAAATGCACTATCGTGTTTAGGACAAAAGCCTATTCATGTTCATATCAGTGACATTTTATTGTTGTTGAGACGTTATTATCTGTCCGAGTAGCTCTATATAAATGCCGGTATTATATGCAAAACATACAATACGGAACTCGGTCTGATATAAGGAGAGAAACCTTTAGATGACTCGCAAGGAATGGGAGTCATTAAACAAATTGACGAAGATATTATCGGATTTGTTTATAGCGACGAATGATCTTGACTTGAAACACTCTCTGACTAGTTAGTAGAATGAGCAAGTGGGTCAGAAAAGAGAAGAGACTCGCGGGTCAAGTATTATGAAACTCATTCTCATGCTTATCGGTGAAAATAAAATAATCATAACGGCGGTTCTCAATTTTTCGTATTTAATCACTGTAATTTTCGAGGAGTTTGTTTTGATACATTCATATCACATCAACTAATCATATTTTAGTGTGTATATTGAATTTATTATAAGGAAATCGGGTTTGCCATGTATACACAGGATGTAGCAAAATTCAGTGTTATTTCTGTAAATACCGTGTTCAAAAAAAGGATATGTTTTCTTTGTTGCTCCGGGCATTACTGGCCTTTTAGGGCGCTAATATATTCCTGTGATACTTATTTTCCTGAATGTTTGCAGATAATTTGTTAGTTTTTGAAGCGGGTGAACCTGAAATAAATATAAATTTTATGTTAGATTTACTGCAGGTGGAATCGAGATTACTACTGTAATTATTTTGAGTGTTCATTCATGAACTTACCAGATGATCAAGTAGTCCTTTTGATAACATTGAATGATTGGTTTGTTTAGAGTGGATCTCTTTTTGACGAAATGTTTGACAAGTATACCCGGTGCCAGGCGGCGGGCGGTACCAACCTACTAAGTAGGTATTAGAAGCGAAAATTGTCTAGTCTTTTTTTGGAAATAATTTAACATAAACTATATGTATTGTTAGAGAGAATAGATTTTGTTATTTTAGAACGAAAGAGATATGATATAATTCGAATAGATGAACAGATATCCATTTCAAATTGAATGAAGTAAAGAAATATCCCAAGTGATTTTTTTGAATTTTCTCTTATTAGCAACATTATGTCTGTAGGATATAGCAAAATTCAGCATTATTTCTGCAAATAATCTCTTTAATCACAAAAATTTCGAAATATGACATCAGTCAAATGTAAATAGTATTTGAGTCATTATTACTTTCATTTCGCCAAAAACAATACTAATTACATTATTTCAAAATGCTCATGTTTATAAGAGAATCCTGAATAGCCTTACGATAATTATATATCAGAATGAAACCAAATTTTCGAGGACCTATTTTCTTCGAAAAATGAACTTGGCTGATCCGGTAAGTCATTTTAAAAATCGTCCAATCGGCCACATTTTGGAAATGGAAATTTAACCTTCTCTATGTACTGTTCTAAATAATAGATTTTGCTATTCTACATAAAAGACATGGTATAATTTAAATAGATGACAGATAGTTATTTCAAATCGAATAAAATGAAGAAAAATCGAAGCAGGCGCGTATACTAGGGGGGGTAAAGGGAGTAATTACCCCCCCTCCATGATCAGTCAGTCACATAACATATTATATATATATACATATATATATATATATATATATATATATATATATATAACATATATATATATATATATATATATATATATATATATATATATATATATATATATGTATATATATATACATATATATATATGATATATGACAAAGGCAAATGTTAGTTTCCTCTAGAGTGTGAAGTTTGTTTTTATTAAAAATTGTCGTTTTCTATACTTTCTATTTTTATTTATGAAAAAATTAAGATTAAACGAATCTGACGTTATATTCCACAGTTTCCTCATAATTCAAGTCATTGTGAAAGGTATGTTTGTAAGTAAAAGAGGCAATATGCATTTGTGTTTTGATAAAATGGTGGAAACGCATAATTTTCTCAGTGATTTACCCCCCCTATAAACTTGTGCTGTATACGTGCCTGAATCGAAGTAGGTTTTCGAAGTTTCGTTATATATTTTCGTTGCATTATATATCATCAAATATCTAATACATCAAGCACGACAGATTCGAGAACATTTCATTCAAGCGTATCAAAAACGCAGTCATCTAGTTGCCATTATATGTCCTCCTTGGACTCCTAATATTCTTCCATTCAAGGGATTTCCCCAAAGACAAGCTCTATGCGAAACCAACAACGAAAAGAGACAAGGCATCAAGTAAGCTGCATTAGCTAAAAACGGCGCCGGAAGTGCAAGATTCATGATATTTTCAAGATTTATTGAGTTTAAAATGAATGCCTATCATTTCATCAAATGTCTAACAAAAATTATATTGAATAATACATCATTTTGATAACGAGATGAGTAACTGTGAACCATTTTCGTGGCTATTTTTACATCCTCCTCCAAGAATACAAATTTACCCACGTCTTTGGCAAATTACCAACATTATTTTCTTAAGATGCAGAAAAACTCAAAGTCGTCTCCACAATTTAATATCCGAAAGATGTCAGTACGGTGATTCAGTACATGTTTCGAACCTACATAGGTTCATCATCAGCTGAATTTACATTAAATTATGGAGAAGAAAAAATAGCAAAATCACATGGTGAAGTTCAGGACATAAAAAATTATTGTAATGACAATTAGGACTGAATTGATATTAGGGGGAATTTAAGACATCCCTAACACCATGGTGTTAGGGATGTCTTAAATTCCCCCTAATATCAATTCAGTCCTAATTGTCATTACAATAATTTTTTATGTCCTGAACTTCACCATGTGATTTTGCTATTTTTTCTTCTCCATAATTTAATGTAAATTAGCTGATGATGAACCTATGTAGGTTCGAAACATGTACTGAATCACCGTACTGACATCTTTCGGATATTAAATTGTGGAGACGACTTTGAGTTTTTCTGCATCTTAAATCTACTACACTCCACTTTGAGATACAATGGACTTCTACCACAGATTATTTTCTTAGCATACCCCGTCGAATATAGGAGTACTTCTTTCCAAGAAAGATATTTTTAGCTTTTACTTCTCCAAGTTAATGCAAAAAGAATACACTATAAAAGAAGTAGCAGCAAATATTAAGCAAACATTCTCTGTTGATATAAATATGTTCATCATTCATGGACGTTTAAGTTATTCACAAAAAAAATGAAAGTCTTAAACAGCTACACCTCTGCCTATAAGGCGCGACGGATGCTAGATCACTTAGAAGACACTTTTTCTGGCTCAATTTTCATACAAATCACTCGAAAAAAAAAATACGCTACACTTTCCTCTCTCCACTAAACTAATCACGTTCCATAATAGTTCTTGCTGCTTTACATTGTCCCACGAAAAACCAACCCCCGAAAAGGGGAAAAAGGGGGGAAAAAGGGAAAAAAGGGGCCAACCCTTCAACAGGGGAAAACCCAGAACGGGGGCCCGGGGGGGGAGCGAACCCCGGCCTTCCGCTTGATAGGCAGATATGCTAACCACTACACTACCGAGACCACTTACATTGCGGGAGTATCCTAGGTTTTTAAGTCAAAGTGTCTTCCTCAGGGCTAACCATGCATTACATGATCCACTAGCAGCCAAAAACAAAGGATGAACTAAAAAAATTATTAAAAGTTGTGGCTGAAATATATAGGAGTGTTGTTAATTATTTAATAATATCTCTATAATGACCATTAAGCTAAGAGTGAAATCTTTTCTGAACATGTGATTCTTGTATTTTCAGAATATTTTTGTCCCTTCTGAAACAAACCGAATCCGAATGGATCAAAGATAGAAGAGATCCGCAACTCATCGACTATACTCTGGGTTTATTTATCAAGGTTCGAATGAAACATTACTGGCTCATCAGCCATATTAACAACCATGGCATTGGCATCTTTTTGTTCCGTCTGCAGATAGATCAATGCTCTCTTAGGCCCAGTCGAAGAATATTATAAAGTCTACGAATAAAATAATTGGTTATTCAATTATTTATGCAGATATTGATGCTGACATCCGATCTCGACATCGAATACATTAATTTTGTGTTTATTATACAGTAATAAACTAACCTGCCAACTGGCGATAGGTAATATCGTGCTCCATCAAATATATGATAATGATGTGAATTGCTTTCGAAATAATCTGAAATATACATTTTTTATATGATTATCCTTCTGGGCAAGCCTTTTCTTATGCATTTTCTATGAATCTGTTCAGATGGCGAAGGATTATCCCTAAAAAATTGTTCGTTTCCGTTAACCAGCTGACGAACGTCAACCCTCAGAAGTCGAAATTTGTGCGAGCAATGGATCAACGAGGCCTTACCTTTTAACGTGCGATTACCCAGCACGGTGGCCCGGCGAGGATTCGAACCCCGGCCTTCCGCTTGATAGGCAGATATGCTAACCACTACACTACCTGTCGACAGACATCCACTCAGACTGCGGAATGACTCCTTTGGTGTTACATTTTCCAAATCAAGCGACTTCTGCACCAAATAGAACCCAATTTCACGTTCTGCTTTTTACTTCTATTTCCAATAAGTTTGCTAGCAATGCAGAACGATATGGAAAACAAGTTTCAAAGAATTAAAAAATTGTAGCACTTCCTCTGAGTCCAAAATATGCTACATGCCCAAAATCCGTTTCATAATTCCATTATGATAAAGATTCTTTATATGATACACGATACAGATTTTGAATCAATTGGATACCCAATTCAGTGGCCGAAGGCTACTTCGAAAATTCGGTCCAGAATAAAATTAGCATTTGCAATACAATGTTGAACTCCATTGGGACCAATAATGAAATAAATGTAAATATTCCCTCCACTTCCAGATCAGTGGGACCTGGGATATACTTTTCAAACTGCACAAAATAATCGGATTGATTACAATCATTATGTTCGAAGTGAATATAAACATAAATAGAATGTTTATAGTTTTCCTATATCCAAGGTAGTATCCGACGAGAAACCAGTAAGTACTGTTATTGTGTTCGATACGAATATACTATTTATAGTTTTTCATTATTCAACGATTGTAGAAAAAATAGTGCATGCAACTCTCATGTAATGATTATTGATGCGAGTGTA